>VWZT01001704.1:481796-538178 GCA_013397055.1 Pachycephala philippinensis
GGGGCCAGTCTGGCCCCAGCGACTCGCACCGCCCCGCCTGGCGGTTCCCTGGAGCGGCGCCGGGCGCTTCCCTGCGCGCCCACCTCCGCCCTGCCCCGCACCTCTCGCGGCCCCTGCCCGGTACCTGCCGCGGGCCCGGGGCCGGCGCTGCGCGGGGGCGCTGCGGGGAGTGCCGCCGCGGGGCGCCGGGAATGCGCGGCGGGGTCAGGGCGGAGCGCCGACCCCCACCCGGGGTACCGGGAGCG
Source organism: Pachycephala philippinensis (assembly GCA_013397055.1). NCBI lineage: Eukaryota > Metazoa > Chordata > Aves > Passeriformes > Pachycephala > Pachycephala philippinensis. Next base: position 482,042 of record VWZT01001704.1, read on the forward strand.
GCCCTGCCCTCGGCCCGCCAGCGACGTGGCCCCTTTTTTCCTTTCTTTCTTCCTTTTTTTTCCCCCCCTCCTTTCTTCCCCTCCCTACCGGGGAAATTGTGCTGGGAGAGCAAATTTTTGAAATATCTGGCGCTTTATTTTTTTTATCTTTTTCCGTCGGGACGGGCAATGGCTCGCTGTGAGCCAAAGGAGTCTGGAGGCGTTTATAGCAAAGCTGGTGGATGCTTTTCGTTTTCAAAGCCAGAGTCTCCTGAAGAAATATGAAACACTTCTCAGTAATGAAAGGCATGTGTTCTGGGAGGGAAACTTTCCCCATCTGCCTTATAACACAGGAGGAACAGACGTGAGGGCTAATATTTACGAGGAAAAGGTGCCTCTTGTGCTAAGCTGCTCAGTTTTGGTTTTCTCAAGTTTTTCCCGTTCAGAAACACTTTTCATCACTTCTATAATTTCCAAAGTGGGGGCGTTATTGTACTACTTGTACAAAAAAGGCAACATTTCTAAAATAACACAGCTTTAAAAGCATGGGCTTGCCACTGGAACAGGTCTAACACATCATGCTACTTAAAAAGTTGACTGTGAAGCTGGCCAGACTTAAAAGAGGCATGTCTTTTAAATAATATGAAAATCTTTCTCGATATAAATAGATATCACACTTGTTAAGAGGAGAGAAGGTTATGTGGCTTGTTTTGCTCTAATTGCAAGGTAGAATTGCAAAGTAGCTTTGTAGCCATGAGAATTATATGTGGGAACAGAAGAAACTTGCTTAAATACTATGTTTAATGTAAACCTCACTTCAATCTACTTGAGGTGTTTGGAATTGCTTAATTATCTGCATTATTTGTATAGTGTCATGAGTGCTCTTACTGGTACTGACTTTAAGCAGTAAACAGAAATTAGAGCAGTTAATTTGTGTCAAATTCTGAAGTTTTCTTCCCCCTCCCCCAGCACGCACTCCCTGGAAGCCTGCAGATTAATTACAAAAACAACTGCTTTGACCATGTTTCCTCTGATATTTTTAAACTGCAAACAGAAATAAAGCAGAAATAATGGAAAAATAATTGAAGTGCATTAGAGTAATGCCTCTTGAAGTTCATAGTGGGAGTGTTCAAAGTGTTAAAGGTGCTACTACTTCAGTTGGTCTAACCAAATGCAAACATATGCAGGAGAACCCGTTTCAACCTGTATTTTTTAGTTCATAATAACTTTTATTTTTAGGTAAAGTAATTGAATTTGAAGATTTGCTGCAGATGTGTCTGCAACCCACATTAGTGTTTTAGCTGTTGTGTTCCAGTTTGGGTTTTGGGGTTTTTTTTCCCCTGTGGTGTTTACGCTATAGTGTAAACACTGAGAATTTCTCCTGGTGTTGAGAGAACAACAGCAGGCGTTGTGGGAGCTGCTGGAAGCATACCTGACTCTGCCACCTGCAGTTTGCTGCTTTGAAATGAATTGCTTAACCTGACATGGCAAAATTTTCAGTTGCTTTCTGGTTTGGTTTTTTTTTTCCTAAAAGAAAGGAATGCAGGTAGTTGCTTAATTTATACTCCCCCAAAATTTGTGCATTTTTATGGTGGAACTTTCCGAGCAGAGCACCATCATTCAAGAAAACTGCACTGAGATTTGCAGATAAACTTTGATACTAAAATATTTTTTCACTCTCTTCACTTTTCTATGTCTTTCTTTTGAGTGCCTTTCATATTAATAGATAGCAGGCTGAAAAGCCCACATAACTTCTTTGAGGATGTTTTCCTTTTTGAGACAAACTGTGATAGGCCGTGGTTTCTTGCTTGGCACGCTGCACAGAGAAAATTCATCCTATCAGATCAAGGCTGTGTATTATCTTAAGAGACAGGATGCTGAATATAGCTTGGTGGTTCATGCAGGAGGGGATGTTGATCATAGTCTGTATCACATCAAGTGTTTTTGCAATTGTATTCAGTTGTAGTAACATTTCATGGTAAAGAATAGGTAGTGGTAAATGTACAGAATGCAATTTTTAAGGCTCGTAGAATAAATATTCATGGAAGAAACTTTTCTCATGAAATAAGCATGCGTCACGATTAGCTTTTGAAATAATTTTGGCATGTCATTTTTTTTTTTTTAATGCAACAATCTATCTACTGTACATATTTAAATAACTTCAAATAGTCAAAAGCCTTTATAGTACTCAGTTTAGCATTTTTATGTAAAGCAGTATCATTTTGAAAGAAGTTTTGGATCTTGTTGGTACAAAAGTATTGCTTCACATATATTTCTATACTAATCAGCATTTTTCCTACTCTTCCACCTTCTTCCCCCTCCCCAATTTTTAAGGGTTTTGCCTTTGGCTTGTTCAATGGACATCAAGTGACAGTGAGTGTTAACTGCGGGAGCTCTGCAAGTACAGCGGCTGCTGGGATGTTGCGACAGAACGGCGGAAGTAACAAGCGTGGTTTGGGATTAGCCCGACTGTCTACCTCCAACTTCTTCACCATCTCGAATTCAGGAAATTGGGGAATGGGGCGCAGCACCAAGAGCAGCTCTCTGAGCAGCATTAGCTCCAACTCTGACTGCTATGATAATCCCGTTGTGGATCCAGAATATATCATGCAATTGGTGAATGATGTCAGAAAATTTGCAGATGTGCTACTCTATTTGAAGGAAGCCTTTCTTTCAGAAGGTGTGTCAGTTGTTCTTAATTCTTAGATTTTTCTGAAACTCTAACAATTCTATTTGTATGTTTTAACTAGTGTTTGCTGTGGTTGTTTCCTCCTGCCCTTTACCGTCGCCATTCATCCTCCCTTCCTCTTCCCTCCCCACCCCCAGCATGATGATTACGGAAAGTGGTGGTTTTTAGTTTGGGTTCTGTATTTCCTCACCAGAACAGTGCAATCTGTTTCATAATCATAACAAGGGAAAATAAGCTCTTAGCAGGCAATCTAGGCTGATACTTAAATTTGTGAGACCATCAACTGATCAGTTTTTTAACCACTTTTCTAATTCCAAACAGTTCTATTACTATTTTGGTTATGTTTCAGTTTTCTAGGCTGGTTTGGTTTTTGGAAGTCTTATACACTAGTAGTTTGAGTTTTAAGGTAGAATGTAACTACACGGTCTTCCTTTGCAAGAGAAGTATTTACCGTCTTCTGCCAGCAGGTGGAAACTGCAAATTTTCTTGCTTGTGAGAGGTGTGTGTTATTGTGTTCCTTTTGGGCAAATAGCATTAGTCCTGTTTTGGTCCTCAGCAGGAAAACTTTTATCTAAATTTTGTGAGATTAATAGCTGAAATAACAACCAGAGCAGTTTTGTATGAGATGTCCTGAGTGCTGAGCATTTGCAGTCACCTGTGTGTTCAAGTGAGTGTGCACACAGCTGAAGTACTGCTGCTAAAAGGTGTGTGAACAATTCTTGAAAGAGCAATAATTTGACACTAGTGATCACTTTGTGTCCTCATAGTTTTTGCTGAGCACACAGGATGAGCAGAGTTATTTGTGAGGTTGGGTGTCTGGTGGCTACTGAGAATGAAATAGGCATCCTGTAGGAAAGCACTATTAAGACACTGAAGTGTTCCTGTTGCGATGCAGCAGTAGTTAATTACTTGTCAGTTTAAAGTTTTGAACTCAGAAGATCCAAAAAACTAACATGAAAGACAGGAGTTGTCATCTTGTGTTATACTATGGTATAGAATTAATTTGTGAAACAGTGTTGCCTGTTTAAAGGATTTGTAGTTTGTAAAGGAAAGATGTTTCTCTTCCACAGTTGGGAGTGTTTTTCGATCTTTGACCCCATAATATAGTGAGCTCTGTAATGCTGGCCTTGCTTACTGCTGGCTGGAGACAACCTCCTAGAAGCTGCGTAGTTTGGTTTGCATTTTCTGGTGTTTGGAAATGTTCACGATTGTCTGTCCAAAAACTAATAAAAACTTACTAAGGTGGTTGAACAGACTTCTTGTGCATAAAACTCTGGTTTGTAATGCTTGCAGCTTACCACTGTCCTGAAATTAGTTACATTAATTATTCCAAGATGGAATCAGTTGCAGGGATAGGAAATTAATTTCTTCCTTTTTGGAAGGGTTGCATCAGTGAGTGTTTATATTTGCTTGGTAAGCGTTCCTAGAGCCTGCTGTAGGTCTTTCAGCTTCTAACCACTGTTCCCTCATCTTTTACATCAGCTATCAGTTGTTGTATTGCCTCTCTGGCAGATTTGTCTAAACTCCTGATGCACCACAGCTTCATGCTTGACCATGTGGCTCCCAGCTGTCCTCATTCTGCTGCTGGGGTCTGCAGTGGCTGGCAGCTGATTGCCAAGGGCGTGTGCCTTCAGTGTCATACTGACTGATGCTTGTATTCCCTGTTTGTGGTACCTGAGCTGTTGTGGAAGAGCCCAGCAGTGATTCACCTGTGGTTCACTTAATATTCATCTGATATAGTAATCCAATCTTGGATGAAAAATCTAAGAGATTTTGGGCTATAACATGTGTTTGTGTCTAAACTAGAGCATAAGTGCCTTGGGATTACAGACTTGAAATGTGTTTTGTTATGGTACCAATTCAAGTCAATTTGTAACATGAAGAACAAATAGAAGTCTCTTGAGGGGAGTATTAGGTAAATGGAATGTTCCACAGATTCCGAGGCTACTTCTCTTTGCATTCCTTATGCTACCATGATTTAATTTCTTACACTAGTCTCATTGTCGTAATGCTGAATAAATTTTTGATACCCTTCAACAAAGGGAAACCCGGACCAATAATCAACCAACCAAAGCACCCCAAAACAGCAAACAAAACACTCTGAATGTAACTGTAGAGCTTAAAAGTTTGATAGATGTTTGGACATGAGGGAGCTGCAGTTGTCTCTTGTCTTGAGTGAAATACTGTGTGTTCCATACCCTTCAGTTCTTGCTGTCCCTTAGGCCTTGTACTTATTGGATGTAACATTCTGTTATAAGTGATCCAATCTGAGGCATAAGATCAAGATACTTTACCGTTGTCTTCATCAAAGGAGAGCTCTGGGCATTTTTTGAACCTAGGTCAATGAATCCAGTGCTGTTTCACAAATTTTTGTATTTAATTCTACTTGATGACAGGCTGAAACTGTAGTGGTGGTTAGTGCAACTGATGGAGTTAGTGCATCAGTCTCTTGGTCCAGTCTTCAGCTAAATTTCCAGATGAGCAAGATTGTCATGTGGCTAGTGCGGACAGTTGTTGTTAGTGTATTTTTGTGTTTGAACTGGAAGGTTGTCTTCAGTTGTAGTATTTGTACTTTATGAAGTCAGAGATAATTGAAATTTATTGAGAAGACTCAAAATAAGTCAATCTTCCTTCATTTTTGATGAGAAGAAAATGAAAACAATTCCCTAGCAATCCCTGCCTGGAAGGCCAGATTTGAGAGTGTATGTTGAATTAATACTTAGAAGACTCAGATAATTTCCTGTAATTTGTGCTATTCTTAGTGCTGTTCATTTGACTGTTCAGTTTTATTGATGGCATTCTGTTTTCTTGATGTGCCTCAGGTTTACTTCTTTCTGTTTTAATGTAAATCCCGAGTACAACCTGTTAAGACATAATGGCTTGAAAGCTGGTGGGTTTTCTCTGTGCTTGGAGTTCCAACAGTAGCATTTCAGCTGTCGCCTGAGAGTGTGAGAACCTTACTGTTGCCTTCAGCTTACACCCCTCTTTGGAAAGGTGGGACACACTGGGAAGTACAGTCTAAAGGTTGGATCCAGTCTGTGGTTTTCAGAGTAGTTGCACTCAAGATGAGAAATAACTTCCTATGGTAAAAGCAGTTCTAGGAACTGAGAAGTTGTTTGTGTCCTGTGGAGACCTGCTGAGGGCTTAAAAACCTGACTACAGTACTGAAAACGTTAAAGGTTTTGAAGTGTGTGAGTTATATTTAAGGTGAGTACTGTAACTTGAAGAGGTTAGTTCTTGTCCCAGACATGCAGGACCTACCTCTTACAAACTTGTATTAGAGAATCTACCAGTTGAAAAAAAAAATTGCTTATTGCATTGATATGCAAAGTTGAGAATCTATTTAATAGGTGTTTATGTATGAGGTTGGTGACTACAGTCCAAGCTTTTACTGCATGTAATAAATTTTATTGTTGCTTTAAGTAAATGATGCTGCTGTGTGGTCTTTGCTCAAATGAGATTAATTTTCTCAGGTTTAAAAAGACCACACAAAAGAATATTTAGGACACAGTAAAATATCTTTTAATTATGAACTGAGAGTAAGTATTTCATCTTTAAACAGTACATAGTAGCTTTTGCTTGTATTGCATTAGAAAGGGAGGGAGCATTCCTGTGTCCCTACTCTGAAGGTAGTTAGCTACTAGTTTTGTGACATCTGCTGCTTTTTTTTTTTTCAGGAATATAATATATACTATAAGGTCTGCCCTTGAGACTGTGGGAAATACTGTATTTCATTATGAATAGCTCTAAGGGTAAAATTTGCATGTGGTTTAAAAGTGCAGGAGTAATTACGTTTTAATATGTGGTCTTCTTGACTGTACTTTAGAATATATTTTGGAAGGTTTTGCTTTATCACAAACTTTGAAGTAACCTTCAAAGTTTGATATTATGTCCTTCATGTGGGTGATTCTGCATCCTTTTAATGAGCAAAAACTTTTTTCTTCAATTTCATCCTATCTTCAACAAATGCAAATTGTAGTTCCTTCTAAAATGTTAGTATACTCTTTTTTCCTGGTTATCTTAGAAACCAGACTAGCAAGATAAAGCTATTATCTTTCATCACAGATTTCTCTGAGGATCAGAATGTGCCTGATATTTTAGAGTTTGATAGATTTTTGGGGTTTTGTTTGGTTGGTTTTGTTGGGGGTTTTGTTTGGTTTGGTTGGTTTTTTTTTTAAACTGAAGCAGAGGCAAAAGTACTGCTGCAGCTGGATGGCCTGGTCAGGAATGTTTACATTCTCTTTATAGTAGCACCAATACTTTCAAAAGCATCAGGAATGCTACCTAACTTGAAACCTACCAGGTTGTTATTTTTGAAGGATATGATATTCACCCCAGTGGGACTATCCTAAAGGTGTCTCAAGGTGAATAGTTTCCTCAAAATGAGGAACTTGTAATCTCTAGTGACTTCAAAACCTTCTTTTAGCACCACAGAGATTGGCATTAATCACATGCAACACTAAAAGCCAGAAGCCATTTACTGAATATAGTGCCTGAGGCTCAAAGGTGAATGATTTCTCTTCAGCCCTTTCTGGCTTGATAATGTATGTTGTCCCTATTTTTAGTATGATTAAGGCACTGCAGTATTTTTAGCATGTCATTTTTATTTCTTTATTTTCTTATAGTCTAAAATACTAATGTCCTTTTTTTCTGAGGCAGTGTTCTTGAAAGTCAGTTTGTCCTGTTTTGCTAGGGAAATCTGAAGTTCATTAGTTATTGCAGTGAAGATTACAGATTGAATTTATGATAATTTTTAATACTAGGTGTAATTTTGCTGTTTGTTCTTTATTCCAGTTTTGATGTTTCTCAATGAAAGGTGCTGTCTTTGATACACCTTAAACTAGATGCATTTACCTGTCTAATGACACCTCATACTATGAATGCTTGGTAGGTGGGCAAACTGCTCTAAACAAGAATCTGATGACGTATTTACTTTTCTTTGCAACAGTTTCTGGAAGCAATGTTTGCTGGAGTTTTTTATATTTGTTTTGTTTTGAGGGCAGTTGGACTGTTCTCTTTAGACTTTTTGTGGAAGATGGTGGTGGTTTTCTGCTGGGTAGTATTTTGTGTGATAAATAAACTTTTATGAGAGAAGGGAAAGTAAAATGTGGTCAGGACAGCTAACTTGTGGGAACTGTGAAAACATAGTGATTATCAAATGTGTAAACAACCTGCTTGTGAATTATTAAATGACCTTTGAGAATCGTTAGAAAAAGGTAGAGGAATCCATGTAAAGTGTAGCACATTGTTTCTCTTATTCCATGTAGCACAAAAAAAAGGGGAAAACAAACTGTCTCGTTACTAATAAATAGTATTACAGAATTAAAAATACTTGAGGATGTTGACAAATAGTCTAAAGTGGAATTTTAACGTTTATCATTTCCAGAATCTGTCAAAGTGTAATATGCAATATCTGAAGAATAATTCTGTGATCTATTATTAAAATACAGGGTTTTTTGTACTTTGTAGCTCTATTCAAACTTGATCCACAAGGAACTAACTGCATGTTTAAAATGCATTTGCCTGTAATAAGATTGTTCATTCTCTTGCTGAACCAAATTAGGTGTTAAAAGGTGAATTCGGACTTGTATTTGCTGCTTTGGATGTTACTGTTCCCATGGCAGAGTTAGCAGAAGTGTCCTTGTGAGCTGCAGTAGCAGGGAGGCCAGGACTAAATCAGGCTGGGGCAGCTGGAAGGAATAACTTCCGACAGTGCTCCTGCTGAAATTGCCCTTTTTTCCCCTCTCTCCATCAGCAGCTGAATTGTTGATACAGGTCTGTAACTGCTTAAAATCTACAGGATGCATCTAAAACTGCTGTTTTCTTACTATAAAGCTTTTTATGTTTGGGGCTTTGTTTTAAACATGCTGCTAGTCTGTTTCCACAGCAGTTTATGAAGAAACTTTGGCGTGAGCTGTTGTGATCTCACTGCTTCTTCCTGACACTGGTGGTGGTTCTCTGGTGACTGCATAGCAAGCCAAGTTTTGGGGGCAGATCTGCCTGAAAACTAGTCCTAGGAAGAAAGGAACTAGTTTTTAGCCAGATCAGTTCCGTGGGCTGGCTGTAAGGTTGTGCTGAGTACCAGCAAAGAGGGAGAAGGTGGCTGGCAAAGGAACGAGTGGCCAGAGGTTGAAATGGAACAAGGCTGTGAAACTCTAGGCAGAGTTGGTGTGGCCCTGCAGTCTGGCATCACTGCATACACTGCTAAAACCTTTACCAATTCTTTTGTCTACTGTATAGAATGCTAACTTTGACAGGGGAATATGAAAGGTGTGGTGGTGGTGGGGAGAACAGCAAGCAGAGAGTGCCCTTTGTAGATGGAAAATTAATTGGTCACCTTAGCACTGCGCTTTTGGCATGCTTGACTTTGACAGTCATCTTTTAAACTTGCCTTTCTGAACCCTGTTTCTTACATGCAAATTCATATCTGCTTCCAGTCTTTCTGACCTGGAAATTCCTTAGTACATCCTTTCACATATCTCCAAGCAGTAATCACTGCTAAGTGTAAGTTCTGTGAATCTGAAATTGAAATTGTCCTTTCACAAATCTGAAATAGTCTTTCAAGCGGAAAGATGTAAAGGATATAAACAAGGATAAGAACAAAGTTAATACTTCCTTAAATTTTTTTAAACAAGTAAAATTATTGCTAAAAACTGAAAGGTAGTACCAGTGATGTTTTTTTAAGAGCTTCTCCTTGGTTTTTTAATGGCAAAACTTAGAGGGAAAAAATTAGACAGGCTGCTTCTCTTAGTGGAGCCAGAGACCTCCTGGTCGTTTTTCCGTGCTTCCTTCCCTTTCACACCCGTCCTTTTCTGGTCCCTCTCTTGGACAGAAAGCACTGAGATCCCCGGCCCCGAGTCATGTTCCTGTCCAGCTTCCTCAAACTTGGGAAGTTAAGCAAAGAAAGTAGAAGTTTGATATACAGCCTGGATAAAGGCAAACCCACAGCAATGCAAAAAAAAGTATTTTACAGTCAGTTTATGGGAGGCAAGCATAGCTATGAACCAGGAATTACCTAAGCATAGCTATGAACCATAGGTTTTCCCCAGGAATGTTGCACTTAATCTGGGAGAGCGAACTTTCCACCTTCTCATTTCACTCCGGATCATCCCACAGTCTGTTTTGCCCAAGCCTCCTGTTTTCTGAGAGTCTGCTGTCTGCAGGCTTTTGCCAGGGAGTCTTGGACTTTCAGATGCTGTGACCAGAGCCAGAGGAGCTGGGTATTTTGTTTTGTTTTGCAAGTTTGCAATGGTAGTGCACTGCTTAATTCATCTGCAGTCATGGAACAATTCTTCTGTTTCCACTACTCTGAACAAGAGGAAAAAACCAACCTCCTCTTGAAGCTGAGTTCAAGCAAATCTGTGTTCTTCATAGTCAAAGTGTAAGCTGCCTGTTAAATGCTGGTTGCTAATGTTGGATAGTAAATGCTGTTTCTTCAGTTTCAGGGAAGATTGAAGTTAAATAATAACTTAGTGGACTAGGAGATAAGTTTGTGGCTGATAGTACTACCCCTCCCCCAGTTGCATACTCCACATTCCTTCAGAACAAATGTTCACTTGTTGCTATAGTGTCTAAGATCAGCAGTCAGGAGGGGGGTGTCTTGAAGGCCCGTGAGTGTTTAAAATGTAAAATCAACCTTTATGTGCAGTCAGATATTTTTGTTGACTTAAATAATTAGCATAGCTTTCTTTAGGAAAACTCTGAACTATTTATAAGAGAGCACAGGCATTTTTCATTTTTATGTTGCTTTTGAAGTGCAAAAAAACGTAATACAAGGAAAAACTTCATTCTTCTTCCTTTTCGCGTTTCTGATGTACAAAAGGAGCTCAAAACACTTAAGGAGCCTTAGCTCTTGTGTTAATTAGCGTTAGCTTCCCTTTCCATCACAGCAACTAGACTAATGGAACTGAAATTACAAGATCAGCAAGATGAAAGGTCACTAGTGAGGAAGAGGATGAATAGTCATATTTTCCTTTTTGAAAGTAATGCTAGGCCTTTGAACAACAAAAATTCTTCTAATATAGTTTGCAGCTTAAGAAACAGGAACACTTGAACCAAAAACCAATTTGTATCTCTCAAAGAACTCTGTCCTAATATCTGAAAGATAAGGTTTGATCCATATCCAGTCTGAGTCTTGTGTTCTAAACAGCAATTCCCATGTACACTTAGGGGCTCTTGTGTTTAAAAATAAAACAAAAAACACTTCTCATAAATGAGTTTCCCACTCTTGGCAAAATGTATTGTAGCAGATCCACAAAAATATTCAATCTTCTCATTTTGCTGATGCGTCTATTTATCAAAGTTGTAGCATAAAAAGAACATCAATACAAATAATTTTTGTATGCCTGACAGCATAGAGTTAACAGTTGTGATTGTCATCTTAATGATCTTGACTTCTTGAAGGTTTCATAGACTAAACCATTCATTTTCACAAGTTTTGTTGGAAGTGTTTGTTTTTCCTATTTATGTAGCTAGGTACAGAACTGAAGCCGACTTGTTTCTTAATTCTGAGCAGATGTTCATCTAGTCTGACAGTTTTAGTGATTTGATTGTTAGGTCTAATGTCTTGGTAATGGATTAGAGTTAGAACAGCATGGCAGGGTAGAAGATTTGATACAGAGCCTGAACCTTGATTTTCGTAGATGGCTGTTACCCTTTCTTCAGGAAAGTAGAAATTTTATGGGGACTTATTCCTTTGTCTGCCTAAAATGCCCCTTTTTCTGGAAGATGGGGGTGACTCATGTAAGGCTGTAGAAACTAGTTATGTTTGAGTTAAACTTTCATCTTAATGGCATTTGTTACAGAACAGTGTAACTGCAAAACCTAGGACTTGAGGAATTTTCTTTTGTAAAGGCTGTGATTTAGCTGAACAAAGGATTTTTCCTTTTCACCATTTTTTTCTCGTTTATTGCTTGAATAATTTCTCGGACTAATTTTTAAAAGTATGTAGGAATTCTTACCTGCCAATTACAGTTATTTTTAGTTGGTAAACCAGTTTTAATCTTAAGTTAACAAAACTTGCCTCTTCAGTCTTGTTTTCTTTGTCATGACTGAACTGCTTCAGATATTTAAGCTATTTTAGTAATATAACATGTTCCTTTTTTCAAATATGCTGATTATCTCTGCTGTGTGTAACTTGGGTTCAGGGCCAGCAGGTGTTGCAGCAGTTTGTGATGTTGGTACAAGTTCTGTTAGTACTGCTTATCTGTGAGACACAGAATGACCCTGGGATTGTGGATGTTGCTACACGTACATGCTAAAGGGAAGGGGAGGTTCTTATTTTGGAAGGAGTCAGGTGTTCTTCTAACTCTTGTAGTGTCTCAATCTTTTCCTGGTTTTAGAAATCTGCAAGATGGGAAAGACCTAGTGAGGAAGTTTCAGCAAAGATGCATTAAAAAATGAAAATGAAAAAATAATTGAAAACCTCAATTGCAGGATTGTAGATCAGTAAGTTGCAGGAAGTATATTTGTATGGCGGGATTAAAGCACCTTCATGCCTTTTCAGAAAGAGGTTTTGACATCTTTAGGACTTGAGGCCAAATGTTAATTTTGTACTTAGCATTTCCAAGTTCTTCTCTAAGTATTGAGTTTAAATTTTTCCAGTTTATGCAGGTGTGGTTTTTTTAGGGCTCTGTGTTGTGAGGAAATGTAACATCTCAGTCGATGGACCAGAACTATGTTCTTAGCTCTAGTTTTAAGATCCGATGTCTCTGAAGTAGTTATGGACATGGTATTCCTCAAGCATTAGCTTAAAGACTGCTCGGTGTTCACAAATTCGTCTTGCTGTTTTAGTGTTGATAGTGGTATGAACGGATTCTTTAGTAGAATGCTTTTCTGTGGGGTTTTTTTTGTTTCTCCTGTGGACTCTTTATTTCATTCATTCATTGTGTACAGGGTATATAAGGTATTTTGTACTACCACAACTATGGAAATAAAAGATCTGTCCAGAAGTTGTCCAGTGCTGACAACAAGTGGGAAGAAAGTGTTTACTGGAATCACTAAAGTGGAGGTGCAGAGCAGCGGAAGACTGGTGGCCAAGAAAATGGGCTGTGGCCTCAGCTCACAAGTAGGTTATCCACTCCGGACAGATGAGCAGTTGAAGGAGGCAGCTTTTTTGAGAGCTGTTTTTGAGTTCTGTATCATTTGTGCTGTGTTGAGTAAGCTGCAAATTGTTTATCTGAAAGCTTAGCAGCATACATGAACTGTGATAGTTGAGTGAAGACAGTTCCTGAAGGGCCTTGAGAAAGTGACTGTGATAAATAGCTTTTGCCAGTGGTGAAGAAGGGGGAACTAACAGTAGGATTCAGGCTGCAGAGTGGTCAGATTAAATGCTTTCTGGTATTCATGTTTAAAGCCCTTGTGTTAAGGACGAGCAAACAAATTCAGCAGGCAATGGAGAGCTCCTTCTAGCTGTAGTTGGCTTCAGATAATGACTAGACATGAGATTTTAGAGAAGGTGGCTGAGAACTTAATGTGGAAAGAAAGCAATAGGTCTGGAGCATATAAATATTTAATTTAGCATTGATGCCTACCTTTAGTGGTACTAGGGAGAAACAGCTGGGTAAATCCAGAACCGCAAAGCAAATTATTTCTGTGGTGTTTTTCACCTTTCTGTTGCAAGGTATTTATGAAGAAATACTACTCTATTAAAAATTAATGGTGAGATGTACAGGGAGTTACTGTGGTCTTTTGGGAAGTGCAAGTGCCAGTGTGACATCAGTTGCTGCCTTCGTGATAGTGTTATTGTGTTTTCTCTTGATACAAAATCATCAAAAATGCTTTGGTGTGAAATAACTGATACCAAAACACTATATTGCAGTAGGGATTGACTGTTCCTGAGTCTAGTAAATGGAAAGATTTTTGAAGTATTTCCTTTGCACCATTCACATGGCTCTCTATCACCTGTGGGAGTTACGCAGTCAGGCTGTACTCTCTTGGGTGGTTGTTTCAGCAGGACTTCGGTGAAGGAGCTTCAAATAATCCTTAGTCCTTTATGTTCACCAGTTTTCCAGACAACTGATGTTACTAGCTGCCGCTTTAGTGATTTGAATACCACTTAAAATCTATGTCAATTTTAAAGTGTAACTTTTTTCTTAATCAACAAACCAGGAATGGACTACTATCACATCCTGTAGCAGTCCATAATTGTGTTTAAAAGATCCTTTAAAATAAATGCACGAAGTAACACACCCCTTGTTTAACACCATATAATCTCATAATCCTGGCTTTGTGTGGTCTTCTGAAAACTAGGTGGGCAGGCAGCAGTAAAATAGCTTCTTCACTTAGTCAGTGGCTTAGGTTAAAAGTGGAAGGAGCAGGCATGTAGAACAAACAGCATTTTAGACTAAAATTAACATGAGTTAAAGGTTAAGTATTGTTTGATAATCTCTTGATGTTGGTTACCAAAGGTTAAATTTATTTTGAGTGAATAAACCTTAACTTTGAAACTACCCTTTCTGTGTGCAAGTTTGATATGGTATGATCAACTTGCTGATGATTTTCGTTTTCTGATTTTTTCTTTTTTTCAGAAAACTTGTGCTGTAAACATTGTCTGAATATTGCTTCATATGCTCTCAGAACTTGAACCAGTATGCAAGGAACATAGTTGCTTAGAGCATAAGAGTTCTCATTTTATTTTAACAGTGTCTTCCATTGGCAGCTGTTCAGTCTAGTGACTGTTTGACCAAATTTTAGTGAAATATCCTTGAATAAGAAATAAGTAACTAGTCTCTACTAGTGGTATGGTTGCCTTTCCCAATGGATATGGTTTTTTGTGAACTGTAACTGATCAGATTTATTGCTAATGTATTCATACTAAAGAATATAGCCTTATGTCCACTTCTAACTTAAAATGTGTTCTGAAACTGCTGAAGCATTATCCTCACCTAGCTTTAGTCTTAATCTCTGGGAAGATTCAGGGAAATGAACAGTGACTAAAATGACCATGTAGTGTTTTCACTCATTTGTCATAAACAGGTAAATAAGGAAGCACTAGAAATTTTCATTACTGGTTTCTGGTCTCTAAATTTTGGTTTAATAAAAGATTAAAGTATTCTAAAGATTAAACTGCATGGCTGAACACATCTAGGTTAGTTGACTGGAATCTCAAGCCTAGTAGAATAAAAAAATTAAAGGCATATAGTGTACAGCATATTGAGATAGATTAAAACCTGCATTGTGGTAGTTTTTTTTCTGAAAGGCTTTCCCACTTTAATGAATGGGGAATTCATCTATGAATTTAAATGTGAAACAAATGTGAAGTAACAGCTTTTCTGCCGATGTCAGTTGGCAAACCAACAAAAGGAAAATATGTAACTGCTTTCAGTGTAGGCAGAATTATAAGATTTTGATTATTCTGATGTATTTTGCATATACGCCTATTTTATTGACTTTTTGAAAAGATTGTTTTAAGACATCTTTATTTTTGTAACTTTAATTTCTGAAAATTAATTTAGTCTGGGTTTGCTCTATATATGTAGTCAAGAAGGACTTCTTACCAAAGTTTTGACTTCAGAAGTACAGAATTGGTCCATAACTAAAATGGGGTGGGAATGTTAGCCCAGTTCAATAAAAAACAAAAACCACCACAGCTCAAGGTCACATCAGAGGCTAATGAGCATGGTTAGTAGTCAAATCTAAATGGATAGATTGCTGTATTTTGACCAATCCCTGATAGCAAATGACAAATCTGAAAGGGTTATTTGGGCAATTATGATACATAACAAAAGTTCATCATGCTAGAAAACTTAACCTGGAAGGCTGAACTAAGGGGGGATAGTTTTGTATTTTATCCAGGAATATTTTTTCTGCAAAAATTGTGAGCCTATGTATACACAGTGCTTATTTCGAAAAGTAGAGACAGAACTTCTACCCTTAAAATACACAAAAAACCCCCTAAGTACTAGGTGCTTTTTTATTTTAACCTAAATTCGTGCAACCTGATTTTAAGATCAAATTTAGTAGTTTAGCCGTAAATAGGCAATTAACTTGCCAAATGTTAAATGCTTTCTTGTGTTACAAAAACATTATTTGTGTGGAATAACTGAAATCAAATAGTGCTACTTTCAATATACTGTATTCAGTGAGGTGTTTGCAGGAAGTTTCAGTGCATTCTCACTGAACTGGGTCAGTATATTGCTCTTCTCAAAAAGAAACCCTTACAAAACTCTATGCTTTTATTTCAAGTATAGGGGTTTGGGTCACTATTTTTATTACTTTCTTTTCCTCATTCCTAATCAAACTTCACATGTCCCTAGATTTTCCTCACTGAAATAATTTCTTAACTGATTATTTTCCGTAAATTGTCATTTTTTGCTGCAGTATAATGTGGTTGGAACATCGGTTGGAGCACATGTTGCCAAAAGGCTATGAATTTGGTGTGGTGTGTTTTAATGATGCCTTGACAACAGGGGTTGCCATGATACTGATGAACAAAAAGGCTGGGACTGGCTGTCTTGCTATTTTGGAACCTTCAAGTACAATGTTTCTTGACAGAGGGGTGGGTAGGTAGCTTCTAATTCTGCGTTGTGCGCAGGGTAGAAAGGGGATGACTTCACTAGTGCAAGCCTTGCTAGAGATTTTGCAGGAACAAATTTTTCCAGAAATTCTCTTGAGTTTTTCAGTGAATAAAAATGTTTCCTTACTTATATCTGCAGCATGTAGCCACATAAAGGAAGAAATATGGTAGCTAAGACTGCTGCTTTCTCATCACTCCTGAGCTATGACCACCAACAAATATCTCTACCACCCTTAAAGGAAAAAAGTTTTGTTCGTTTTATATCAGTACAGTCAATGAAACTCACATGTAACTCATACATAGTTAGACATATGCCTAAAAAAAGCTTCTTTGACAGTAGACCAGACAGCAGGGACATAGATAACTTTGCTATGGTCAAACCACAATCGATGTAAAACATGTTTTCACTGTGTTTGATTAATTCTTGTGGTCTTTTGAATGTGGTAGTGAGTTCTGTTAAATCAGACAAATATGCCAGGCTGTTAATCGTGTTAGAATGGGGCTGACAGAGAGAGGAGGGCAAAAAGAAAATGATGGTTTAATCTGGGACTGTTTGCCAAACTGCAGATGTAGGAATTAGGTGATTTCCACACAGTTCATTGTTGTGTGATTGTTTTGCCTACTCTGTGATGCTCACTGGGAAGTCTCATAGTCTGGATCAGGTTCAGACCTGAGTGCTGACAGTGTCCTAGTATGCAATGTGGACATAGATGAAGATGATAATAATGTGAATTTTGATTAAATCTGTTTTGCTTTGGATCAGCTTCATTCCAATGCTAATTTTTTTTTTTTCCGTGCTCTAGGTGTCGTAACTAGTGATAGAACGTAATCCTTCTGTATAATGTAACAGACACAGGATGTAATTTACCTTAAGGTCAAAAATGAGATTTTTAGTAAATAAGAGTGAGTGGTCTCTTAGCCAAGATATTGGTCTTGTGTATTGAAATGTTGGTTACTCAAGCATCTTTCTTCTGAATCCTTCCAAGACTGAAAGTGATAAGGAGCTGACTGCATTCTGTAAGGTGAAACTTTAATAAAAAGTTTTGGATCTAGATATTGGGGAAATTGCTTCCCAGTTTGTGTGCTTGTTCTCACCACCATCCTGCAAGACTATTTTGTCTGGCCTGTTTGTCCTGAAAGAGGCCAGGATTTATGGAGAAGATGTGAAAAGGTGCTTAAAACTGGAATGAGACGCCTGTATTTCAGGAGAAGTAGAAGGGGAGGGGAAGTACATGCACTTCAGCTGATCCCAGGAGAACAGATTTCCAAAGGGAATTCTCAAAATGAGGGCTAGACCTGTTGAGGGTGATGGCTACAATGGGCGTTCAGGTGTTCTCATCAGTTCATTTATTCTACTGGAAATGTCCATAGAGTGAGTTCTTGGTAGATGCTGATCACAGTGAAGGCATAGTGTGTTCGTGAAGGGAGATGGAGAAAATATTTGTGCAAAAATCCAAATTACCTTGTTTTATAGTAGTATTTTGACAAATGAGGTGAGTTTATGTAAATTCCCCCCAGTCTAAAGAGACTGGTCTGTGTATATAAACTTGTGGCTGTAGAGAGTATGCCTGGTGGGTTGTTCCACGCTGTGTAACATTCTTGAAAACTGTTTGAATGCATGACATAACTAATCACATCTTCCTGATTGTAAAAGGCTTCTAATGGAAAGCTGGACCTTATTGCACGTTGCAAACTAGAATATCTGCTTTGACAGTCTCACGTGCATTCTGACTCAAAGAATTTTGCAGGGATGTGTTACTTTTCAGTTGTTTAATCTGGGTTGCTACCCTGTCTTTTGTTAGTGTGACCAACTTCCGTTCTAAACAACCTTTTAGCCACAGCAAAACAGTAGTTGCACTAGTGGTTTCCCTTTTTTTGGGACTGGTGGAAATCGGGTAGTAGAGAGAGAGTCTGCTGCTGTTAAAAGGCCTTAATATTCTAGGTGGAGAAGCAGTAAGTAGAACTGGGTGTGCCTCTTCTGTACAGGTCGGAAGAGCAGTGTAGTGGGGGAAAGACTGTTAGTCTGTATTTAAACTTATCCTGGCAAACATTTGTTGACATAAACAACTTCAGAAATGTTTGGGCCAACAATAAATCAGGTCAGACAAAAGAATGCCAGCCAACTGACACAGCAGTGCCTTTCCCGACTGTGTGTATTGTGACCAGCCCTGACTTGGCAGGGAGGGTGACTGGTGCTGACAAGCTTGATGAGCAAATTTGATTTTGTTTTGCGTGAACAGAATCCATAGCTGTAAGGACATTATTGCTTAGTGACTTACTAAACAAAGACTTCCCTTTGAGAAATATGTAACATTAGAAAATAGGTAGATTGTGCTTTTACATTAAAGATGGGTGAGTGGTTATAAAAGGGGGTGACCAAAACCACTGAGGAGTGGGATGCTAATGACAGTAGTATGCTACTGAGATGGCTTGGCAAACAACACTTTCCAGCTGCTTTGTACTGTCATTCTTGTATATTAGGCTTGTCAGTTTTGAATACGGTTTTTTCACCCTGTTCTTCTCTCTTCACTTCTCCTACAGAGTATGCTTTCATTTGGGAAGAGCTTGTTTTCAGTTCTTGTAAATGACAGTTCAACCCCCCAGTGAAAGAAGATTTGCAGATAGGCTACTCAGCTCTATCCAAACCTTTTTTTTTTCCCTCCCCCCTTCAGTTTTAAGAGCTGGTTTTTTGGCTTTTTTTTGAGAGGTAGGGGGCTGACTCATTCCTCCAGGAGATTGCAGGAAACTAGTCACCAAGTGAACAGCTGAACTCCAGTGCTCAGAGATGGCCTCTGTGTTGCAGGATCACTGGCAGTCACGGCTTTAGAATTATATGGATTTTGCATTTCATGCCATTAAGCTTGAGAGATGTTTTAAAGTAATATGGCATCCATTGGTGGAGAATTTCCTGCTGACTTCATGTGCATCAGAGAATGTGTACAGTGATACAAGGGACAGAAGAAAAACTGAAAGTAAGTATTTTTTGTGACTGCTTCGGTTCGATTGAATTGCTGCAGGAACTCATTGGAGACACATTTCCCTGTGCATTCCTTTCACTGTAAGGAGTATTTGCTCTACCGTTGTTTTGATCTCAGCCGTTTTCAGACTTCTTAGCATTAAAACTGTGTTTCTGTTGATCTGGCATATTTAGACTGTTTTGCTACCTGAGGTTTCTAAATCTGTCCTGAACAGGAAATCTCTGGTTTAGTGTCTGTTTGGTCTCAGTCATTGTGAATGCAGTGTAGTTGTGGTTCCTGATGACTTCTGCCCCCACCTCTCCCCAAGCACCACTTGTCACAGACCTTTTGTCTTCTGGAAGCACAGAAACAATGTTTCAGATAGTTTGTAAACAAATGATACAGTGATGGAATACAGAGAAATCTCAGATGGGTGTAGCCAGACCTTTGCTTTTGAGAGTACAAATAAGTAATCTCCTGCCTGAATGCATTATTTTAGTGGTAGTGTTCTCCTGGATGGTATGATAAACATTTAATTCAACTCAGTGTTTTTTGTCGACTAGCATTTCCCTTTGAAGCTTGTTACTTCTATTTCAGACTTGAGGAGGCTTGTGTCCACTTCAAGATTTTTCTTTCTTTCTTCCTTCCCCTTCTCACTTATTTTGCCTTTTCCCCCAGCTCTATTGTTCTGACAAGATATATCATCAAATTTTAATTGTAAGAAACTGCATTTTGGGATCAATTTTGCTTTAATTAGTCTTTGGGAGGGGTGTGGTTTTCTGTCTTCACCAAACACATAAGCAACCTTAAGAGACTTTTTTGACCTATAATGACAAGTCCGTAGCTGTGAGTCTCATTGAACTCCCAAGAATAATTCATGCTGTTTGATGTAGTCTGTGATACACTCCTTCCTGAGCACTCTCAAACTGACAATAATCTGTAGATTGGTTGGGCTGCTTTATGGCCTTGTTTCCCCTCCCCTGTTTGCTAGAAATCCAAAAGTCTACCCAGCATGTTGCCAAAAGGATCTGGCTATGGGGTATGGGTGTTCTGATCACATTTTTAGGAGCTCTTGTCTCCAGACACAAGTGAGCATCTGTGTGTCAGAAGGCAGGGACACCATCATCATCTTGGCGAGGCAAGGGATGTACTTCTGCTCAAATGGTGCACTTGTGCAAACCACCTCTAGTCCACTGACCACAACATTCATGCCCTTCATGTGAGAACTGCATATATTCTGCTTAGAGAAAGCTGATGGGGATGGTTTGTGGCATGTAGTCTTCAAATACCTTCATAAAAGCCCATCCATCCCAACCCTGCTGATAAAAATAATTAGTTCTGATGAAAGACTGTGGAATATTTGTGTACCTCTGGAGGTCTGTAAGAAGAGATAAGATACAAGCTCCAAGGACTACCTCCTTAAGAATTTCAAAACTTAAGTCTACACACTAGATGTATTTCTTAATGAACTAATTTGAATTACCTCTAACTATTAATACCCTAATTCCTGAAGATAACATTGCTATAATTTTATGATATATTTTCTATGTTTTCTGATCCACTTTGAGTTTGTGGGCATCAGTACAGCTTTGCTGTTTTTCATTTTCATCACTGCCTTTGCCTGGAGCTGCCTGGTACTCCCAACAGCATTTATTATTGCATTGATGGAGTACAAATGATGGATTAGAGCCTGAAGGGACCATTAAAATTATTTGTTCTCATTTTGACAGCTATAGAATTTTTCTGAGTGTTAAAAGGTGGCAGTGGCCATACTGGCTTAGGCTAAAGCTGTGTCTAACCCATTGTCTGAGCTCTGATGATTGCCAGAATTGAAGAGAAAAGTAAAAATGAGAGGTTGGACACAGGCTCTGAAATGTTTTTGCTTAGTAGAGTTCTTGAGCTGTTGCAAGTTACGTTGATGTAGTACAACGCTTGGTAGTTCAGTAGAATAAAGTGTGGAGTAGTTGAATGAAAAGTTGTGAAGACGGGTTCAAAAGGAATTAAGTTGATTCAGAGGCAGCAGTTCCATTTTGTGTGTAGGAACAGCTGTGGTGCAGCAGTCCTGGATCCTGGGGAACTGGACTGCTGAAACCAGCCAGTCTGGTCCTAAGCAGCAGCACGCATGGCTGTGCAAGGCACAGGCCAGAACTCATGGCCAGGCCCACCAAGGTGTTTACTGACTCATTAGTAACCCACAGGGAAACTTGTCCAGTCTCTCCTTGTTTCCATGTAAACTTCTTGTGTCAATGCTGTATTTTGGCAAGAAATACCCCAGGTCTCTTACATGAAGAATCACCCTTTTCTGTTTTGAAGCTCCTGCTTGCTCACTTTAATCATCTGAAGTGTGTTACATAGAATTGAAAGACGTGGATAAGCAATTGATTCTACCTGGTATTTTTATGTCTTTTAAAATTTTCTAATCTTCTTTCATATCCCCTATAAACTGTTTCTTATCGAAGGTTGCAGCTTCTACTATTGTTGCTTTCATGGAAACCGCTTCAAGCCTGGATTGCTTTCCCCATTAAGTTCCGAACTCTGAGCTACAATATGCCTTTAGATCAATGTGTGTTTGTCATAAACAACCTCTGCTGCTAATGTGGATGCACTGAATCATGGCCATGTTGAGTACCAGGCTTCTGACATTTTTTTGCCTTAGCTGTGTTTGAGTCAGTTAAAGATCATTATATGTAGGTATAAATGAAGATAAAGCCACAACTGGTTTGTTTGGGGTTTTTTTAACAAGTTACATAAAACTTCCCTAATTTACTGCTGTGTAAGATGGGTTTTCCTAGACTTCTGTGTGTCCTGTTACAGATAGAGCTTCCTTGTTCCATCGAGCAGGAAAAGTGCCTGTGAATGGTAGATAGTTTTTACCTTCGTGTACTTCCTGAGTCAAGGTTTTTTCCTTTGGCAATGTATAAGCCAGTCTGAGTTGGGAAAAAAAAAAAATCTCCTGCTATGTGGCATGTAGGGAAATAAAGCCTGAAGCACAGCAGTCCTTAGGAGACTTGCTATGGTACCTGAAACAAACATGTAATTTGTGTGTAGCCCGCCCACCTGCACACCTGGCAGCAGTGATCTACTGTACTGATGTGTCATGTTGTACTATGTGGATTCCACAGAAAAATTTAGGTGCCTCTTGTCTAAATATGTCTTGTCACCAGAAAAAATGGCTCTGAGTTGAAACTATTCTCTGAGCAACACTGGATCAATTTGCTCTGTACTGTAATTGTCTGTATTGACCTGTTTGTTATCATGGCCACAGACAACACAGAATTGCCTCTGCTCGGTGGGGAAGTGAGTCAGCTTGTATTAGATCCTCTTTTTCTTTTTCATAAGCTAGACTTTCCTGAATTTGAAAGCTTTTTACCACAACTTGCAACGCAGCACTCTAGCACATGAGAAACTTTAATTCCATGCACCAGCACCTCTTCTGTAACAGAACAGAAGAGCTTGTGGTTTAACCTGTGATATGGATGCAACAAGAAGTATTTTTTTAAAAAATTAAGATGGGGTTGGGATTTAGAGGCACATAGCAAGAGGCAAATGCTGTAAAAAGCATCACCATCTTGGAGTGTGTGTTTGAGAATTTTTCTGATTAGGCCTAATTTAGGTGTTCAATTTACTTATCAGGACTGATATGCTTAAAGACAGACCTTTGTAGATCTAGGCTTATATACTAAAGATACTCAAGATTTCGCTAGTACTTTAATTAAAAACTAGCCAACATTTGCCAGAAATTTTAATTTAAAAATACACAGAAATGGTGTTGAATTTGTATCAGGTGAAGAAATACCTAATGAACAATCAAAATCTGCTTTTGTTGATACCTTTTATTCATATATGTAGTTATCAAAATGGTGGTTGATGAAATGACATGAGAAGAAGATGATGGTTTAATTCAGAAACCTTAGGGTATTGATGTAGAATTCCCACCACCCCCGCCTTTTTTTTTAAAGTATACTTGCTTGACTTCTTGTGAGAAATAAGTTAGTGTAAATGATGTACAATATTGCAAGTTTACTATTGGCAACTGCTAGTATAACTCTATCTTTTAACAATTTCTTTATTCTAAGTAGGCTCAGCTTCAATATGGGCTAGAATTCCATGCAGCTGAATACCATCAAAGTGGTTTGTGATGTGATTGGATGTTAATTCACTGTTTTAATGTAGTTTCTCCTTTACCTTTTTCAGAAAATCATGATGGCCTGCATCAAGTAGTACATGAACGTCTGGGGGAGTTGCTACGTGTTTTAAAAGCAGTAATGAATAAACATCAGACACTAAATTCAGTCGATATTCTTAGTGCTGCAGGAACAGTTATTGCAAAAGTAAAAGGTAAGGAATTACTACCTTTCATATGAATGGAAAATTGTAATTAGTGACTTGATTGACTCTGGCTTGGAGTTATAGATAGAATTCTACATATGCAGAAGAAACTGGGGGTTTTTTAAGAGTAATTCTTTAATACTTGTTTAAAAAAATACCTTCCCTCAGTGAAGAGTAATATTAAGTAGCTTGTTCTCTGATTGATGTGATAAAATTCTGCTTATAGGAAGCTAAGTGCAAACCCACGTTGAATTCTAAAAGCACAAGCCTTTGATTTTAAGCTTTTCTTTACCTGAGTATCACAGAATAATACCACAGAGTAATAAACCTGGCATTTATCCACTTTGAGATTTGCCAAGAATCTTTGCCTAATTCTGTCAATCTGTAGGGATGGTGTTGTGTTTATATCAGTTGAAGAAATCGCTGAGCAATCCAAATCTGAATGGTCAAATAGTTATAAATTCCACAAGTGGATCACAGCCATTTGTCAATAAAGGTGTTAATAGCAACAAGAAGTGTTGCAGACATATGTTAATACTTTCTATTGTTGATCTTTGCTACTGCAGTTCTCGGCATGTCAGACATGCAAATAGTGAAGCACTCAATTGCTCCAGCCCTGTAAACCTGTTCCCTCTCTGTGTAACCTTTGACTGCAGCTCTTCCTACACTGGAGTCTGACATATTACTGTGGAACCAGCTTTGAGTAGGGTTAAATCTCTGCCTCTTGTCTGTGTTAAATCATGTAGGGTATCTTCCTTCAGAGACACATAGCTTAGTTTTTCTTCCTCTTCTAGGCTTTCCCTCTTGTTTCCTATTTATCTTAGGATGTCTGAAATATATTGTTGATTCAATAAAGTGGGAATATCAGTTGAAATGCTAATGTGTTTAGCTTCCTGATTCCTATATATTGGATTCTTCCAAGCTTCTTATGGATTCCTCCTATTGATACATAATTTTGCCAGTTTGTTTGATCTTGGCACATACTAGCGGACTACTTTGCATTTTCTTTGTGTTACACATAGTGTTTCCTATAGTTCTGTACCCAGGATTTCACATGATCATGGGACAGGACTATAACTTCTGAACTTGCTTTAGAGGTTTGTACATAACAGCAGAAACACAGAGGGTATCCCTCTGATGCCTTAGGATTTAGCTTTTATGTTTTTCAGATCCTTTAGTGTGTAACTCTAAAACTCCATACAGCCTGTTAGCTACTGTTCTCCCATTCTGGTTAGATAGAACAAATCCTCTCTGGGCCTGGACTCAAGGACACCTTGTTGTCCCAGGCCCTGGAATATGTAAACTAAACCTCTAGAAAGGGGGAACAAACTTGAGGTAATGACATCATTACCTGAAATTGTAATTGGAGAATTAACCCTGATATGCAAATGGACCAAACTTACAGAAGTGTGAGAAACCCATGACCCGACATGCATTTTGGGTGTAGCCCTAGGGCTCTGCCCATAAGTGTACCTTCTTGAAGGCCCTTCAATAAATACCTGCTTCTATTCTCTTAATCTTGTCTAGCCTCTGTTTTCAGACATCACCAAGGCATCACTTCGTGGTGCTGTTTGCATGTTGATCGTGGGGAGAGCTAAGTACACACATACAGTGGTAGTCAATGTTTAGCGAACATGTTAATTGTTTAGTGAACATAATTCTACTTCCACCTCAGACAAGCTGTTTCTATGCTTAAGTGCTTTGGTGAGATGATTGTGTCCCCTATTTTGCCATAATCTCAGTGGACACAGGACAATGTTCAACTGTTCTTTAATTCAAGAAATGTTTAGGAAAAGTAACCTAAGGTGTGCAAGTAAATCATATCACATCAGCCTTTGCTAAATCACTTCTTCAAAAACCACTGCAATATCATCTGTCCTCCCTGGACTACATAGTTTATTAATATTGTTCTTGATGTGCAATGCCCCATATTACTCGCAGTCTGTACTGTCCAAGTTCACAAGGTAAATTAGTAGAATAATTTTCCTTGTCTTGCATGTAAGGCTGGTAATTGAGTCCATAATTATGTTGGCTTTTTGTGAATTTTTTGTGTATACTTTAAAAGTCCATGGTAAGTCCAAGGTCACTTTCTACAGTCCTAGTGCTGAGCCAGTTTTCCGGATCTAGATTTATCTATTCTCTCTCCTACCCTTTTACTTCAGAAGTGGAGAATTAAGCACTTTGTTGGATTACATAATCCATTCCTCCAGAGTACTTGCAGCTTTCAGAATTTAATGCCATACTTTTTTTCTCTTCTTGCTGTGTAGTGTTTTATCATGTAGTTTCAACAGCACTGAACCCTGGGCAGATGCATTTGTGTTTTGTACATTTCCTTATATGCTTCTGTTTCTACCTGTTTTTATGAGTAGCTGTTATTTGAATGGGTTTTTTTAGGATTCATTCATTTACCTTGATAGTAAGCAGAAGAAATAATTTTAGTACTAAGCTTTTTTTTTTGGCGATGCAGATATTCACAAATACTTTTTACTTTTTCTCCCCTGAACAGACCTAGTTGTTTGCACTTGAAATATACTGGTAAGACTTGTATTGTAGACTTCACTCTCCGTTAATATATTGTGTTTAAGAGGAGCTACAGTCATGGAGGGATTGCATTATTTTGCAGGGGGGTTGGAATTAGGTGAGCTTTAAGATCCTTTCCAACCCAAACCATTCTGTGATCCTGTGGCTAAAGTAAATACAAACTTGCTCTGTGGCAAATAGTCTTTCCTGTGGTCCAGGCTGTGTGACCTGGCCACACAATTGCAAGGAAGGTGAACTCCAGATCACATTAAAGATGGTTTCAGTCAGTACTGCCTCAATATTTGTAGCCATTGATACAAACAAGTACTTTGATAGGAAGATTTTTGTAATGCCTGCCAGTGCTCGCTCAGACACATACTGTATTTGTCACACCTCTGGAGATGGAAATGGGGAGATTCAAGACTTCAAGACTCTTTCTGACTGGTACTTCAGTCCTCCTTCTCTGAGAACAGTGAAGCCTTTGCTGTATGAAAACAGACTACCTCCCCCAACATAATCTGTGGTAAATTTGAAGGC
This sequence comes from Pachycephala philippinensis, assembly GCA_013397055.1. Lineage (NCBI taxonomy): Eukaryota > Metazoa > Chordata > Aves > Passeriformes > Pachycephala > Pachycephala philippinensis. The sequence goes on from VWZT01001704.1 coordinate 508,569, forward strand.
AGTTTGCCTTTAGCACCTGTTTGGTTTTTACAGCTGTTTTTTTTCTAAGGATCATACTGCTCCAAGTTTATATTCAAACTGAAGTGTATGACTGCTGGTACTGAGAAAGCGGAAATAAAAATACAGCACGTTGTGGTGGTTGGAAGCATATCATACCTCAGATTTGCTTACAGTGACCTGTCTGTAACACATGCATTCACAGGTTTTCAGCTGTGGTTATTTCATGAGAGGTAATGCAGCTTTTGAATAAACAGGAAGCTACAAGAATGTGAGGAGCTGGTAGAACATATCCAGTATCCTTTTTCCTCTGTCTTCCCTGTCTTTGTTAATGTGACATTATGAACAGTTCATGTGACTCATCTGTTTCTTGTCATTGGATGACAGAACTATAAAAAGATATGGAAGCACTCTGTAGTTGGATTTATGACTAGGAAGAAAATTAACCTGGCATGGAAAAATTCTGATGTTTATTTAGGAGAGGATGAAATAGAAACAAGCTGGGATTTACACGATTCCAACTCCTGGTTTTTGAGTCTTTGCATAATGTCAGGGTTTCAAATCTACTTTCTTTGGAACTTCATACAGGAACAAACTGCTATTATAACAAACAAATGCCTTTTGCTCTTCATTAAATCAGTTACAATAACTTTGGAACCTTAGTGACTCTGTCTTGTGAAGTGTTCTCATAACTATGACAAGTTGCACCAGGCTTTAAATATAATGTCCAGTGCAGATAGACTACCCCCTTTAGATTACTACAAGTGTGAATATTTTGAAGGCTAACAAAAATTAGAGTGCTTGTGACCCTCTTTGAAGCCTCTTAGCCATTTCTCGGGACCTTCAGTGGGAATGGTACAAATGTGCTTGTGGTTCTGCTTTGGATGTCCACTGCTTTTCCTTTTAGACAGATTGAAGGAAAAACTAGCTGTAACATGTTACCTGAATCTTGCTACAGAGAATCATGCTTGGCAGTACAGACTTGTCAGACTTTTACTATTTTGGGCTGAGGTTGAAGGAAAATGGCAGTGAGAAGAGTGGGACATGACACATTGGATTTCTCTGGTTGTATCGTGAACGTGACATGGTTCACTGGGTCTCTTTGGACTCTACTACTTACACATGCCTACTTGAGTGCTTCATGAAGAATGTCTTTTAAATGACACCTCACTTGACCTGGAAGAATTGAGACTTACTGAAGCATCTTGCTTGGAACCTGTTCAGACTCCTGTTCTTGTAAGTCACTTCCCATTCTGGCACAGCATCATATTCGTAGTTATTTTTCCACTCGGTGCCTTTAAATAGTTGATGGCCCCAGAGTACATGATTCTCCTGATCCCATGCTGAATTCAAATTTGTCCTCTTCTTTTGCTCTTAAATACACCCTTTGACTTAATCAGTAGAATGAACACTGGTTCCCGGTAAAGCTGAAAGTTACCCTTGTCTTGTAGAAATTTCCTATTTAGGCATAGGTTGTTTTTTTTTTTGTTTTTTTTTTTTGTAGTAGTAGTTCTGCATCAAAAAGAAATACCTCAAACAAGATGAAGTAATTTCAGTTTTGTTGGTGTATCTATGATGTACATTCAGAGAAAAAATTATTATGGAAGGAGTAGGAGACAGTTCCTTGAAATTGTCTTGTTGGCATCCAGCTCAAGTTGAGGAGGCTGCCAAACCTGTTAGTAAGTACAGGCTGGTGAAATTATATGGCAGTAAGAACTAAAAGTAGAACAGTGGGGCCTGGACAGCCTGTTGATCCTCTCTAGGATACAAGAATATTCTTCTGCCTCTTTCTAATCTCCATACTATGGCTCTTTACTGGTGTTCCTCTCCCCATTTATTTTATGTATTGTTAAAGAAGAGAGGTAATAACAAGAAGTATTACAAGTCTTTGTTTTGGGAGAGGGAGTGGTCTTTTTGTCTTTGTTGGGTTTTTTGTTTGCTTGGGTGGTGGTTTTGTTTTTGAAATAGTTCTGAAAGGTTTTTGAAAGCATTGTTGTGAGCTTAAAGATAAAATTGGTTGCAAAGATACTTAGTTCAAAGAAGTCAGCCAGTTGCTTACTTCTTATAAGTCAGCTAGTAAAGTATAGATTGAAGATGTATTCCTATCTAAAAAAATAGATTGTGATGTCACCATATATATCTATCAGGTGTGGAAAAAATGGACCTGCAAAGAGCAAATTCTGTGAGCTTGGTTTAGTTTTGACTTGTCCAGGCTCTGCAGACAGCTGGCAAGGCAGCTCTATGTTGTCAGCCCTGCACATGTGTATGGGTGGCAGGGTTGAGGCAGCAAGTGAACTTGTGCAGACTCCAGCGTGGCTGTGTCCCATGGGCTGTGTGCTTGTGAGTTCACTGGGAGCTATGCAAGCATCACCTTTAAAGGTCCTGGTTGCCCTTTGCTCTTGACAGCTGTCAGCCTTTTCTTCACAGATTTAGAAGCATTGCTCAAATGTCCTCAGGCAGTGCTTCAGCTTCTGGGATTCTCACTTCCAAAACTTCCTTGGCTGTTTTGGGTTCCCCAGCCTGGTCTATGCTTGATTCAAAAAAGTTTTGATGGCATGACCCAAGAGCTGAAACTGCAGCCTACTGCAGCATTTTGATGAGATTGCCAAACCCACCTCAGTTTGAAGACAGCTTTGGAGATAGAGATCCACTGTAAGCTAGGCGTGCATTTCTGGTACTGGATTTGGATTTTAATGTATCACTGTCATATGATTTTTTGAAGTTCATTATGTGTCATCTGAAATCTTGCTTAAAAGAGTTGTCTAGTTGTATACTTGCTTTGAAATCTGTAGAACTATAGATAGATAGCTGTCATTTCCAGACATGGCAAGATTACTATAGTTCATTGTTGTCAGTAGCTATTGTGTGCAGTCAGGATGTCCTGGGGAAAGAGAGTGCGTGGTTTAAAGTTGACGTGAAGTACATCAGCATTCCAGTGGTAAGCTAGAAAAAAGCTGGCGGTATTCTACTGAATTACTAAGAGATTAGACTAACCTGTTTTGGGAGAAGTGAAAAGAAGCGAATCTGAAAAATTTGAGATTTGTTATTCCTTTTGTGATGGATCCTGAAGAGAAAGGATTTCTCTGGCATATGAAGTGTAAAGCTTAACAAAACTCTTCCTGGAACAGGAAGGCAGAGTGAAACTGACGGCATTTCTTTAGGAAAAGGCTCTCTATATTCATGTCTTGTTAACTAAGTGAAAGAAGTGCTCTCTCTCCGAAGACACTGCGGCTAATGGATATACGAGTGTTTCAGTGGTAAGTGCTCTGAATGCACAGACAGTTTTTGCTAATTCCTTCTAGTTTTCAAGCAGTTTGCATTTCAGGCAGGCTCTTAAATGATTTTTCCAGTCATTAGTGGCTAGTAATCAATAGGTCTCATTGTGACTGTTGTTGCTTAATGATCTGGAATGCAAAGTTTAGACTTATACGCAGAATTATTTCTGGAAAGTTGAGGTTTTCAACTAACCTGAATTTAAAAAAAAGAAATCCACTGCTATTTACAAAGTTATTAAAAGAAAAATCATCTGTGAAGCATTATTGAGTCTCTTTTCAAACAAAGGTGCCAGAGGCATTTTTTTGTGTAATTACAAAGTGTAGCAGAACGAAGAGGTAGGAGAAGCGGTAATTTAGCTGTGAACTGTGTCAACAGAGGTTGGTAGTGTTTTTGTAATATGTGGTAATTGTTTTTTGCTGTAGGCTTACTACAACATTATTTCGTATCTGCAAGTAATTGTAAAAATAGCCCCTAAGAAAAATACGTATTTTCTGTAATGGCTTTGTATAGAAATAGTTGTTATAAAAATGTTGTTCAAGTCTGTTGACATACTGTGTAAAAAGGAATTGATTTAACTGTGTTACTTTACTGGTTAAAAACTTTTCCTTTCACAAAGGAAGTCTAATGGGGGAGCAGATTACTGTACTTTCTTTGTTTGTTACCCATTAGTATTTAGGCACCTGGCAGGAAGTTTGAATACTTTTTAAGATTAAAGCCTGTTAATTTGCTGAGAAAATTTGTATAGAATGGGCAACATTTTAACATTATTTTATTTTTGCTACTTCTACAAGTCATTGTATTCTATTTGTAGTTGAAATGTAACGAAGACAAATTAACCTTGTTAGATTTTGCAAAAAGTGATGTGGGGTGAATACTTGTATGCGTGTCATTGTAGTATCTCTGAAATAGGTGTGAGCACATGTGACTTAGACATCTAGAGAATTAAGAATATTGCATTGCTTAAAAAAAAGTAAACTGGAAAAAAGTAAACTTAAAGAAAAATACTAATGTGGAATTGTCATTTCTCACAATGTGACACTGGGAAAAACTTCCATCCAGAGGGTACAGCTTCAGCTCAAAGGAGTGTATGCAGCTTTTCTACAAAAAAATTTCCCAGTCCCCGTTGATTTAGGAGTTAGGTTGGAAACAGACAAAAATGGTTGTGCTTTTTGTCTTCTCCTTTCTTCCTCCCTCTTTTTGTTTAGTAGTTGTTAATAGAAACTCTGGATGAATCATTCTTCTTGTCTCATTATTCCAGCTTGTCATGGAAGCGTGCTAAAGGCTGTGTTGAGTGGCTGAGTACTTGATCACCACTTTAAACCATCTAGTTTGTCCAGCAACACTCTTCTTCCTGTTTTGGACCACCAATAGTTATGCTGAGTTTCTTCCCCACTTTTAACAGGAAAAGCTGAGGGGCTTTTGCCAGACTATGGAGCTGATAATTGAGGGGGTTTTGCAGTGGACACCACCTTTTGATAGCTTTCTGCTTGCCTGTTCTCAAGCCTGTTCTCAATGCTGTGTTCTGGATTGCATATAGTTGGGGGGGCACCCCCACAAGCTACTGCTCCTGTTGGGAATTCTGAAATTTCTACTCCGAAAAGAAACAGCTTTTCAAATACCTGACTGCATTTGTGAGCTGCTTTGTGGTGGTGCTGCTGCTGTGTGATTTGACTCTAGTTGGCAAATGACTGTTTTTGTCTTCCCTGCATTACCAACGTTTCCACACAAAGCTGCTCCTTAAGTGGGAAGATACAGGAAGTGAAAGAGTAATCTGACTTCATCGTGGGAAGCATCTGGACTGTGTTAATTTTTTTCCTTTATTGTTTACTTTCTTGCTAATCTTCTTTAAAACTGTGTTTTTTTGAATTATTCAGAAAAGCATAATTTGCTTTTCTTTTTTTTTTTTTTGCAGAATAGTTGCATATTCTGTAGGAGACTGTGTATAAAATTTGTCTCTAGGCCTCAAACTTGCTTGATTGACCCCACCTCTCAGCCTTTGGTTTTCTTTTTTTTTTTTTTCTGTAAGCGGTGAACTTCAAAGAAGTTAATGAAGAAAACAAGAGAGAACTCTTCAGTGAAATATTTTCTTCCATTGAAACATTGGCATTCACCTTTGGAAACGTGTAAGTTGGAATCCAGAAGGAGATTTTAAAAGAACTCAATGGAGCTGAATCAAATTAAGGCTCAGCAATAACAAAAGCTTTACTTTTCTTTTCGACAACTATTTTCTGATAAAGTAATTTAAATTAACTGCATCTAGAACAATTTTACTGCTTTGTGGTTTTGTCAGTTTGCTTTTTTTCTTAATAAGGAAATCTAGGATGGTATAGAAATTGCAGGGAATATCAGACTACTACTAAAAATGGTTTGCAGAACTTTTAAAGGACTTAGTAACACTATTTGAATTTTTGAATTCAGTGATACAAAATTGCTTGGTGAGGTTAAGTAATGAAGTAACACAGTTCTTTGTTTTTCTGGCAGTGTTTCAGACTTCCTTATGGGAGATGTAGACAATGGCTCGTCATTGGGACTTCCTGTATCTCGGAGAAGCAGGGTAGGCTAAGCACGTTCTCTTGGAGTGTAAAATGATATCTGTTAAAGGAGACTTCAGTTCCACTGAAACTCTGCATCATGGGGCTGGGACACTTGGAGTTATCTGAGTTTTAAAAGAAGATTGAACCCAGGAAAAATGTGTATTCAAGGTTTCAAATACTTGAATGTATTCTCAATTCTAAATGATAGCAATGACTCGTCAGGGCTGCCTGCTGTCATTATTTTTAAATTGGTTAAGTGAAAATAAATACTGAAAAGTAAGATACTTGAATGATTGCTCACTGAAGTAGTTAGACTATTACCTGTTAAACCTGGAAACCAAAGGTTTAATGACCTCATTTTGGCTTTTAAAGACAAGTGTTCTTAACAAAATGAGCTCTTCTCCTTTCAGAGCCCACTTTATGCTGTAACTGTTTCACCAACAATTCACTAAAAGAACTGTCAACTTATAGGTAGTCAAAGAAAAACACTAATGTTCGAACTTCCCTCTAAACATTCTGAAGGTGTGACTGAAAGATGCTCAGTTCCAAATTCTGTTTTTAATTTTTGTGTCTCTAGCAGCAGACTTGCAGGTAAATCAATTAAAATTAAGAGTACATAGATAAAATTGATAATTAGTGTGTATTACAAGCTAAGTTGTAGCAAGGTTAAAAATGTTAGATTGTGAATTTTTTTAAAGGCTTTGTTGAAACATATTTAAGACTTGGCATTTCTTCACACAGGCTTGTGTGCAGCAAGCCATACAGCTAAGGCTGAGTAGTCTTTTCAAATTTTCACTCTGTTTCATAATCCATCTTTCTCCCATGTGTGTTATCACACAAATTCTACTTCTGTAGCTGCTACAAAACTCATCTTCATAAAAAATATGGAGGAAAAGTAGGCTACCCAGAAGACTGGTTCTGGCAAACTTAGAATTAGGTTGCTGATAAAAAGTATGAAATAAAATAGCATAGAACCCAGCACCTCATGTAAATTAAATGAGATTATTTGAAGAAGTACGGGTTTATCAAATTTGTTCACCAGCAGAAGGAAGGTGCTGAATTTGCTAACGTTTTAATCCTGAAATGGTTTTGCATTGCAAAAATACGTGCTTGTGGAATGAGACGGTCTTATATATTGTATTGTGAAGTGAATGATTGATTGTCTAAAAGATGACTCTTATGAACATGGGGGTGGGGGGGGTAGGCCAAGGGCAAATTCTAATATAGTGAAATGAAGAAGGATTTCCATTATAGATGCTTCAGAAATCACCAGCTTATATTTAAAAGCTTGCTTTTGTAGTATCTCCTGCTTTTCCTAATGTGAAGATGAACAATTATAAATTTTGGAGGAGGTAGGATAACATAGTTCAGTTTCTTAGAAATCTGTCTTAAGTACATTTTCATTTAGGCAAATAAATACCCATTTAACAGGTGAATCATTTCACTTTGATTTACAATTCAGAGAGCAATTTGGAGGCCAACTAGAAGCTGAGTGTTAAGAGGAGTTAAATGCAAAATATTTAATAGCTATATTGACTTTTTCTGTAGTTGTGTGTGTTCAGTGGTTGATCATAGCAGCTAGCTGTATTTTAAACAGAGCATAACATTTTGGTAGAATTTGACATGTAAATACTTTGAGGTTGATTAAGGAGAAATATTTTAATTGCCTCTTTAGTTAGGGACCTCCCTAATTAAGCTGATGAGGATGGCTCCAAGGAGGGGGGTGGGCAGCGCTGATCTTGCTTCTCTTGACTGCAGGGGAGTCTACATTCTTTACTTAAGGCATTCCACTTGGAAGCTTAAGTTAAATGATATGTATACCCCCTCTTAGGAAATGTAATTGTTCTCATTTTAGCTCTTGTAGTTCAACCAGATGTACAAGGTGGAAGCAAAGATATTTTTTTAATTAAAAACAAAAGCACTGTAAAATATACTGGAAGAGACCAGACAGACATGTCTGACCTTTCATTACTCAACAAGCTATTTGAATGCTATTTGATGCTGTGCAGATCTGAGAACATAATAAAGAAGATGGATAAAATTTTCAAAGTGTGTGAAGAGATTTGCCTGTGTCAGGGTTGAGAGTCTTGGGTAATGAGGGGAAAAAACACGCAAGAGACTGGTAGAAGTTGGAAGTGAAATCTATCTAGAAGTCGGGCTTTTAATTTTTGCTAGGACTACTGGGATGAGTCATTGTTGCTTGAGGGGGCAAGATGTATGGATCAAGTTCTGATAATAAGTTCTAGAACATAGATAAAAGTATTTGTTTATGTTTGCTTCTAAAATGTGGTATTACATATTTGCAGTGAGTGAGAGTGAAAGAATGAGTGACCTTTGATTAGCTGCCTTAACTACTGTGCCTGATTTACTGGAAAGGAGTGAACAGTTTTCAGGACTGCAGAGAGTTAGGTCTCATAGAATGGGAAATAAGTTTTAGGACCAGAACTTGAAATGCATCAAGTTAATATAAAGTATGGGGGTTTTCTTATTATTCTTTTTTCTTCCCTAACAACTTTAAAATCCACTTGAAGACAGTAATATTTTATGTAAAATATTAACTAAATCTAGGAATGATCAGGCTTTCTCTGCAACCGAATGTTGATCCATTGCTAAATTAAGATTTTAGGGTTTTTTAACAGTTTAGCTGGGGACAGCTTTGGATATGTTTCCCACCTGTTCTGGAAAAGCCCTTCCATTTTGTTGGAACTTCCTTGTATTAGACAGCCACTGTAATAGTATTCCACTTAGGAACAAAGCAGGTCTTTAGGCTGTAGTTAGATTCTGCTTGATGTCATTGATGATAAATACCTTGCATGTTTTGGTCTGTGGAAAATCTGCTTTTGCTGAGAAGTAAACAATGATTCTTGAGGGATTTTTGTGTGATTTATGATCAGTTTTCATTTACATTAAAAAACCCCAACAAACCAAAACTACTTTTATTATTGATAACTGTGCTCCATTCTAGTGAATGTCTGAAAATAAACCAGTGCCAAAGTCTAAATGGAAACAAGCTGTTCTTCCAAAGCTTAAGGGCACTGTGCAGCTATTTCTTAGCCTTTGTTTTCTGTCTGCTTTGTGCTTCAAAGTTTTCGAAAGTAGTTTATCCATTTAATATTATGTAGAGTTTGATGTCTGTTTTGGTTTGGCTTTTAAGGGGGTAGTGGTTACAAAGTAAACTTTTTATTCATTTAAATTTGTTGAGCAGTCAACAAATAGTCCTATAAATACGACAAATGTGCAAATTCAACTTGCACAATTAAAGGGGTAGCAAAATGCAGTGTGAGGACAAAGGTAGGGATGACATGATGTGCTAAATTCCTTTTATTATTGGATTACATTCTGTCAGGTTGTACTCCTGATCAGGGCTTCATTAGCAAGTGTTCCTAGTCAGCTGTTGTGCCTACAGTGCACCACCTGCAAGTAATTTACGAAAAATTCTAACTTTATTCCCTTGAGGAAGAAATACAGGATTGTAATGGCATGTAGGAAGATGTCTGTTATATGTATCTGGCACTAGGTCTGTGTGAAATGGTTTTTAAAAGATGAGGGGGGATTTAAGAAAAGCTGGCGCTCACTTAATTGTTTAACAAATCTCGTTGATATTTAACTCTTTCATCACAGACTTTCAAGCTTGTTGATGTAAAGGTATATAATGATTCCTTGCTATTTATTATGTCTCATTTGACAGCAATGGTAGTTTAAAAGATGTTGTGCCTTAGATGAGAGGGAGTTATGGTGCAGTTTGCTTTATCTCCTCTATCTGCAAAAAAAAAAAAGAGCAGATAATGCCATTTATGTTGTTAGCTTTCAGTTCCAGTGAGAGATTTTCTTTGCTAACTTAATGTTTTGTTTCTTGTACAACAGTCTTTTGAGAATCTTTCTGTGGACTCTGGGGGTTCACTGCATGAAAGGGATGATATTCAAGGTAGGTCATTCATTTAACATTGATAAACACCATTTTGTATCTGTGGGTTTTTTTCTTCTAAAAATGTTCTAAATAAGTTGCTTGGTCACTTTTTTACACCTGTGCTGCCATTACAACTTCACTGCAAAAAAAAAAAGCTATTGTAAAGGCTTCATTCTTTTGTAAATAATCAACCCAGGTTGCTTTGGGGCCCGAGGGGGAGGTGAAAAACTAAGGCCTGAGGCATCTTCTGTGTGTTGCCATACGATTGGTGTTTTGTTGGGTCACTTTCTTGAAGAAAGTTATGCTGACCATATGACTACTCCAGATAAAATACTATGACCCTTTAATTTGTTCTAAAACCGCTGTCAGTCCTGTTTAGAGTCAACTGGCATTAAAGACCAACTCAAGATCAGAGCTGCTTAAGCACTCACAGTTGGCTAATACTGGCTTTGCTCTCAGTGTGTGGTCATGTCTAAAAATCACTTCTTTGTGTTGGATGCTTTATTTGCAGGACATCTTCGAGCAGAGGAGGTTGATAGCATGCTCCTAAGAAATGACAGTGGAATTGAGTCGGCTCTGTCCTATGCTAAGGCATGGTCAAAATACACCAAGGATGTAGTCGCATGGGTAGAAAAAAAGCTTAGCTTGGGTGAGTGGCTCTTTCTGGCATTTAATCAGCTTTGTCATGATGAAATTAAATCTGTTGTCAGGCGTCTGTGCTGCAGACTGTCAATAATGTGATTTCTAAATTAGTAGCTGTTCCGCTGAAGTGGACAGAGCTATCGTGCATTTCCTATAATTAAAGGCCTGTAACAAAGTGAAGGTGGTCCCCTCTGTAGTCTGTTTGTTAAAGGAAGACTGTAAAAAGCATTTAGCATGTGTTATAACTGTTGTTATGTTATAATGTAAACAGTAACTGTGAAATTTTCTTAACAGAAGTGGAGTGTGCTAAAAACTTAGCAAAAATGGCTGAAACTGCTAAAGCTGTTGTTGGACACCAGGTGAGTATACCTTAGGGGCTTTATCTTAGTCTTAAATCTTTCTTGGATGGCTTGCCCAGGAGTAAAACAGTGATGTTGAAGAATAGGTTTTTAAGCTGATACAGAATTGATTTATACTGTAAAGCAGTGGTTAAAAGATCTGCATTTTACGTCTTTCCATTTGTTAGGGAAATTTGGATATATATTATTTTTGTTGAATATGCAGATCAGTTTTCACAATATTCTTTTTTCTGTCTAATATCTTGTATGCTTTGCCATTTGGACTTGTAGACTTTTTTCCTAGTAAAATGAATCGCAGATGAGAAATTAGTAATTCTCTACATTCATAACTGACATTCATACCTATTTTAGTAAATACCTTACTAAATTTAATTGAAAATCTAGTTCGGTTATACAGACATTTAGAATGTCATTACCCCTCTGTATTACCTGGAACATTAATGTTTTGTGTAATTTCAGGATTATATGCCATTCCAGTCAATATTCGTTAATGCTTTTCAAAATGATATCGAGAACAGTCAACTTTGGCAACAAACAGCTGCTGCTCTCCAGTCAAACAAATTTGTGCAGGTATGCTTAAAGAAAAAGACAAAAATATATATAATTTTATATAATATGTAAAAGAACAAACTTCCAGCCTGTATGCCTTTAATGTACTCCATTAATATTTCCTATCTAGCCTCTTCTTGGAAGGAAAAATGAGTTGGATAGACAAAGGAAAGATATCAAGGAACTTTGGCAGCGAGAACAGAAAAAAATGGTTGGTAATTCTTTCATATCTAACAGTTCAGTCTAGAATTCTTTAAAAGGATGAAGCTTTCAAACTAGGCTGTTACACCCTTATATTCACACATTGTCTTTAGGGCTTATTGAAAGTAGATGTAACTGTCCATTTCATGGCAATCTGGTATTTGTAAGAGGTTATCTTTCAATGACTGTATACTGCAGCATACAGACCTGTGCATAAGTCTCTTTAAACATTACGCTAAATAACTGAAAAATTAACACTGTTCATTCTTCTGCTTTTTCTAATGCTGCATTCTGCAGCAAGAGCTGGAAGCTGCTCTAAGAAAAGCCAAGTTGCTGTATACACAGCGTCAAGATGAGTATGAAAAGGCAAAATCCTGTACTGCTCGTGCTGAGGAGGAACATCTTAGCTCAAGTGGAAGCTTTGTGAAAGATTTCAGCAAGCAACTGGAAAAAAAACGAAGGCTAGAAGAGGAAGCTCTGCAAAAGGTAAAGAGGTTTTGTTCCTTGCTTTTAAAGTTAAGCCTATACTGGTTTTATTCATGCTTTCCCAATGAGGGTATTCGAGTAAGTTCAGTTCACATTTTTAATTTTAATCATGCTATGCGCTTTTGGTTTTTAATCGTAAAACGGAATCTCAAATACAAGCATATTGAGTGGAGTTTTTTCTTGCTTCTAGTATCAAGGCCATCAACTCTTTATACTTGTGTTTTCTTTAGGCTGAAGAAGCCAATGAACACTATAAAGCAAGCATGGCAGAGGTTGAAGAAAAAAGAAATGATTTGGAAAGCGTTAAAAGTGATGTTTTAACACAGCTTCGGGAGCTTATTTACCAGTGTGATCTTACTCTTAAAGCTGTAAGCATGGTTTTTAAAATGCATTTTGCACAGATATTTCTATATTGTTAAAACTAAGAGAAAGCTCCATAAGCCCTATTTTAAATAGAAAGCTTTCAAAGGACAGATGTCAAGCCAACAAAAAAAGAAGGAAAATTTTTTATCTATTTGTGTTCTCTTTCTGGTAGGAGTTTAAAAAAAATATGTAGGGGGGGTCTTGAACGCTTTTGGGTGTTTCATGAGCTGTTGCCTTGCAAGCACCCTGACTACACAATCCTTATGAAATATCTTTTCAAAATTTTGATGGCAGTAGTGTTCCTCTGTTGCTGAAGAGTACAGCTTTCTTTGCTTTGATTAGTGCATTAGCAAAGGCGTTTGGATCAAGCCCAGAAAGGACATTGACACACTTCAGCCTTGATGGCAGTCTCAGTTCCTGCAGGATCCATTATGACTAGTTGAATGTACTAATTTGTTGTGTGTGATAGAGAAGTGATGGTCAAAACTGCATATTACATGCACCAATATAAAAAAAAGTTTGAGGAGTGTAAGAACACGTTATGCCATGAGATGTTTGGGTTTTTTGGTTTGTTTGTTTAAATAAGACAATGACAATTCAATGCTGGGCCAGGGAGGGCATATAAAACATTAAAATTAATCCTGCTCCACAAGCAACCCAAAACCAACCCATAAGAAGAGTAGAAAGCATAGACAGACTTGTAAGTTCAAGTATATTTAAACTGCAAACTACTTTGCAATCTGAAAGCTGACAAAGCAGTTATGCAGTGTCCCCCTTTTCTGGTTTCTGGCACGTGATAAAATCATTTACAAGTGTTATGTAATTTAATGAAGAAAGTGTTCGGTTAATCTGTGTGTTGGGACAGAGTTTTGTCCATTTCATGTCTCAAGACAATACAGAGCTCACCTGGGTTTGGAATTCCAACTTACTTCATTGTTGTAGTGATGCCTAATGTTCCCTCCAGAACATGCAACAAGCCTTTTTGATAGCAAAAGCCCTTGCTGTTTATCTTGATCAACCCAAAGTGAGAAGCAATTGGAATTGCCTTTGCTACTGGGAGGATTCAATAACCCAGAGAGGAGAGAAATACTTGTATCTGTATTACAGATGAAGTTTTTACAGTCAATTTTCAGGAGACTTGCACAAAGTAACATGTTACTGTTTTCTAGAAGTTTTCTAGTCTTACTGTTCAAATAATCTTCTGCTACATTATTAATTTGGGTTGAGCAGAGTGTAAGTGAAATATTAAGTAAATGATCTACAAATAATGAAAATCTTTCTCTCCCAACAGGCAACAGTTAACCTGTTCCAGCTGCAGCATGCTCAGGTTGTATCTCTTCCAGTTAACTGCCAGTCCCTCTGTGAGAGTGCCAAACTCTATGACCCTGGTCTGCAGTATTCAGAGTTTGTGAAAAGTTTGCCAAAGGATGGTGTTCCTGTTGAATCAGGTTGTTTTGAAACCCAGAGTTCCCAGGTTGATGGGTAAGTGCCAAAGTACAGGTGGCAACTGCTTGGTTTAGAATGGAACACAAGGCACATGTTTAACAATAAAACAATGGTTTTGGAGGAACTAAAGGAATCCTGGTGTTTTACTATGCTTCACTATTGTGTTTGTCTCATCTTTTAGATGGTAGATTATATATAATGTTGACATTAAAGCAGAATGTCATTTTATGCAGTAAGACTTGCTAAAACATTGACAATTGTTATGCAAGACTTGACTTGTTACTATTTTAATGTGGATACTGGTTAATACAAAAAATGTACATTTTGGACTTGGTCACATTGTGTGGCAGTAGTACTTGATAATCAGTTAAGAAAGTCTGAAGAGGTAGTTTTCCTCTTCTGCAGGCCTTGCTGCTACATATAGTAGCTTCTTTCATACTGTTTACATTTGGCAACTTTTTGGCAGGAAGTGTTTCTCGATTTCTATCTCATGCTATGTGCCTAAAAAAAGCTCAGAGTCCATTTGTTGGGACATGTTATAACCTAATTATTTTTTTCCAACCTGTATGAAATGGAAGTTTTTACTGTTAAACTATGAAAGATCCAGCTCAATGTGGAAGTAAAGACTTCAAGACAAAGACAGCTCCTTGTGTCAGCATGCCAAATGCTTTTCCACCTTTAATTTGTTGTAAAATAGTCATCTTGGCACTAAAGCACCAGAATATCCATTTCAATCTGTGTGTTTCACAGTTCTACAGGAAAGTGTCGTCACCGTTTTTCAAAAGGAAACTAAATACAAAAAACCGAATGCTTGAGTCAGACTTCTACCAACAAAAGGCAGGAAATTCAAAGTTAAAGCTGATATTCTTAATTCTTGTCTGTAAATTTCCTGCCTTTTAAGACTGATTTAGGCTATACTCATAAACTTTGACTTAGGGGGATTTAACTATGTAGCTCCCTGAGAAACTGATGAGCATGAAATTTCCACCACTTTGTGTGCTCTCCCAGCTATTTACTGCTTGACATTTATAAGAGTGGTTTTTTTCTCCTCCTCTCACCCTACCTTTTGTTTTCTTTGTCACAGCCTTGTGATTCTTCATGTGCTTGATCATTTTTATTGTTTGAGTCTGCATTAATTTAAGGGACAGTTCCTTGAACAAATGCAAATTTTAATGTTTTTCAGTCTCTGTTTCCCTTAAGCTTGATAGGGTAGAACTGATTAAGGAACAGCTTCCTGACTGCTAAACTTGGCCAGCAGGCCATTTTGTCCCCAGGGTGCTTCAGCATTTTACATTAATTACTGTTAACAGTATTCTGTCCTTATCTTGAGAGCGGATTTTCAAAATGGACTAACACTCTGGCAGCTTCAACACATTTCAAAAGCACAGCATGTGAACACCTGTATGTTTATAGGTGGACGGTCCTGATGGCTGGTCAGAGAATCTTTTGGAGGGGAAAGCATCCTCTTAGAATGCAATGGCTTCTGAATTATTCTTATCTTCAGATGAACAGATAGGCTGTTTTTTCAAAGTCTGCAAGATAATGTTCATAATACCATGAAGAGATGTGGAAAATCTGGTTCTCTCTGGGTGGAGAGAAAACACTGGAAAATCTCAGATATTTAATTGAAAATAAATGGCAACCCTTCTTTTTATATTTTTATTTTATAATTTTGGAATTAAATTTGAGAATGACGTGTCAAAAAGTATGTTCATTAATAGTAATTAAATGTAGCATTTTAGTGCCCAAGGATTAAAAAAATGCATTACTTTTCATTAAATTTTGTCTTATTCTTCAAATTACTTTCTTCTTTCTGAAGGGTTTTTAATAAGCAATCAACAAACAGTGTCCATACATCCCATGGTAACTTATCTCAGTGTTCAGGAGATTTTCCTGCTCAGACATTAGATGATGTGGGAAGCCCAGTTTATCATCGTTCACAAAAGGTTAGAGAGAAGAGATCTTCCAGCAACACAGATATTCAAGGTAGTTCTTCTGTATTTCTTTTGGAGCTCAGTCTCTAAATAAATAAATTTTTTTAAATGAAAATTTTAAAAAAAAGTTTGGTGTCTCAGTCAAATGTAACACTGAAGGGTTAAAAATGTATTATAAAGTTCCAAGCCTATAAAACATTATGTACTTGAGCTTAATAAGGACAAATGGAAAACTGCCTGTATGCATATCTGGATCCTTTGACAAGAAATGTGAGATACAATTCAAAAAGCCAGTACTGTCAAGCTCAGTGGACTTAATTATTTCAATTAGCTTTAGCAATTGAAAATCCATTGGTTTTGTAAGTTCCATGTTGATTGCAGGTCTTCTGCAAAAGCACAATTGTCGAGTTTCTGAAAATAATTTTCTTAGCTCCTGAAGCTTTTACAGGAATATATGCCTTGGGGTTTTTTCACTGTATTGCATGTTCATGTAACTTGTGCAATATTTTCCTATTTTGAATATAATCATAGTTAGTCTTCAGTAAAAAAAAAGTAAATTTTGTCTTTGACATTTGGAATTAACAGACTTTCTTTTCAAAAGCAGTGCGAGGGCCACCACCGTTCAGATCATGGTCAGTTGGCAACCAGAGTGGAGGAATGTGCAGTGATTCTGAAAGTGCAGGGGGAAGCAGTGAGTCACGATCCATGGATTCTCCATCTGCCAGCCCAGGTACACCCACCCTCACTGCTATACTAATCCAAAGTCTTTTCCCTGTTTTACATTAGTGAAGTCATCATTGTTAAATAAGCAAGTACTGAGCAGAGCATGTAATGAGAAATGAACAGTTGGGTGGAACTGATACTTACAGCTTCCTGAAAATTTTTCTCATCTGCTAGGGGATTTTAAAAGACGACTTCCCCGAACACCTTCCACTGGGACTATGTCATCTGCAGATGATCTTGATGAAAGAGAGCCACCGTCTCCTTCAGACTGCGGTAATGTTGTTTCCATACCTGAAGTCCCCAGAAAATGCTATTTGTTAGTGTGTGGCTTTTGTTTTTAATGTGCTTAAGAAAAGTACTTTAACAAGGTGTGATTGCCACCAGCATTGTTTTTTAATACAGTGTGCGTCCACTTGAGGTTGAGAGATGTAGAATAATGTTCACGTCATTTTAATGAAGTGGTACAGAATTGTGTTTATATGTTTATGTTACTGTATGGGCAACCATAGAACACTTCTAGTTCTTCACCCTCTTGAGGTAAAGCAAATGATCCACTAAGCGTTCCCTCCAGACATTGCATTTAAGTTTAGCTGCATGGCACTGAGTTATGTAGGATCAGTTCTTAACTTTGACATGAAATGCACAAATACATAGAGTTGATAAGTGGCAAATTGGAAAAAAGTGGATCCAAATGTTTAGGGTAATAACTGAGATTTTACCCTTTTCAACTAAGATAAACGAATTCAGTAATGTCTGTTCCAGATTTGACCAGGCCATTTCTAATTTTCAAATGAATTTTGAATGTATAACAACTATGTTGCCACAGGCATTGAAACCTGAATAACTGGATTATCAGAAATAGTTCTATGGTATGTCTACAGTACTTACAAACTAATTTTGAAAAATTTGTGGCACTTGCTCAATAAAGCCCTTAGGAAATTCTTTACTTAGTCCTTATTTCCTAAATGTATACTTTGCCTTCTAGGAATGAACCTGTGGTAAACAGTATTAATTCAGATCTAGACATAAAGCATGGCAATGTGTTAATGAGTGCAAGCTTTCACTTCGAGTGGTGTTGTTTAATCAATGCTTGAGCATTTAAGAAGCTTTCTGGGCAATTACTTGAACGTGCTAATTTAAAGTTATCTGTAAAACAAGGGGGTTTGGTTCACAGAGTTGTTGATAGCATTTTAAGTAAATTGCTTGAAAAAAGTTGGACACAAAAAGGACCAGTTGCTATTCTTTTTAGTTTTAGAATCCTCTACAAAATATCTCAATGTTGTTAGAGGAACCAGAATCAGTGATTTTTTTTTTAATTTATTTTTGTGGCTTCTGCCATGAGTGTATGTTAATTCTTCCTTGCTGCAAAATATTCGGTTTTTGTAAGTATTTCAGAAACACTACAGGCCAAAACAAGTCATCTTTCGTCCTCTAGTACAGGATTTTGAAATGTATAAAATTAAAACATTCATGAATTGTTGCCTGAGATGCAGGGCAGTTGGAATTAAATGTCCTAATATTTTCATGTTGCCACAATATGAAAGAAAATTGAATACTTAAAAATGCAAAAATGATTGATTCCGCTTTTACATAAGATTGATAGTTAATGTCTCTTATGTGAACTGTAACATAGTTTTGCCTCCTTGTGATTGAAATGTTTTCGATTACTTGGATAGTTGCCATTACTTACAGACTTGTTTTCTGCAGCACAATTCTAAAAAATCAGAATAACTACCATCTCAATTGTAGATACTAAAATGACTATAACAGAGAAATTCTCTTCAGGTTTAAATGATCTCACATCTGAAACTGCAAATTCTCCAGGACCTTTTAGAAATGCTAACATGTCCAAAGCAGCACAAACACACAAACTACGGAAGCTGCGAGCTCCGTCTAAATGCAGAGAATGTGACAGCTTGGTGGTATTTCATGGAGCTGAATGTGAAGAGGTAAGTTGAAAATTAGTTAAAATTGCTGCTTGGGATTTATATAAAGTTGGGAGTTTTGGAAACTTGAATTATGTTTCTATATAAAAACTGGAGTTTGTGGCTTGTATAATCACTGTGAACTTGAAGCAGAGGCACACCATACTAATAAATTTTGCACTTTGCTCACATATGGGGTGACAAACAGCAGAGATATTTCTTATGGTGTCAGATTGTACCATGTGCTTTTTTGTTTCTTCCCCTGTAGTGTTCACTTGCATGCCATAAAAAATGTTTAGAGACTTTAGCTATTCAATGTGGGCACAAAAAACTTCATGGAAGGCTTCACTTATTTGGAGTGGAATTTGCCCAAGCTGCTAAAAATATTCCCGATGGCATTCCTTTCATCATCAAAAAGTGTACGTCAGAAATCGAAAGCAGAGCACTCAATGTCAAGGTATGTTTAAGTTTGTTCATGCTTAAGTTTCAGACACAATCTTAAAAAAAAACTTCCTGTAAGATTTTAATGCTGTCAATATCATCTGTGTTTTACAATTTCCTTTCAAATTGAAATAGAGTTGTGCTGGCCTTTCAATTTTAGGGCATCTATCGTGTGAATGGAGCCAAATCAAGAGTTGAAAAGCTTTGTCAAGCTTTTGAAAATGGAAAGGATTTGGTTGAGCTCTCGGAACTCTATGCACATGATATCAGCAATGTTCTCAAGCTGTATCTCCGCCAGGTATGGAATTGAGAGGTCAGATGGAAAACCAAAGTGCTGTAGTATATTTCTTCAGTACAATACAGAAAAAACACCCCTTTTCAGCAGTCCTACAGCAGCAGTAGTGCCTTGTATAACTGCAGTGGCTTCTTTTTTTACACATGGAGCCTGTGGCAAGGGCTGGGAAAACTGCTGGGATGGCAGTATGGATATTGTGGCTCTTTTTAGTACCATATGCAGAGCAAGCTTTTGTTTGTCTACTTATAGTAGAATTTAGTTTCTAAAACCTTTCTGATGAGTGAATTTGCCTGTCCTATGTGGAGTTTAAGATTCCTATGTTCTTGCCTCTTCATGCAGACAGATGCTGTTCTTCATGCAGATATTGCTGTTAATACCTGCTAACAAAAATTTCATGAAACACTCATAGTGGTCATGATGTGTTCATTATGGAGGGATTATCCATTTTTTTCTTCTAAAATAGAGCTTTAAAGCTTCGTGATGGAATTTTCTAAAACAGTTTCAATATGTATGTGAAAAAATGAAGCTGGGATGTTGCCTAATGAAATTGAGTCACTCTGAAAACTTGTTAACCCTGAAAGGAATAATCCTCAGCTGCATGGTCCTGTCCTCTTACTTCCACAGGCTGTCAGAGATGAGCATTCCAATCCTACGATCATCACCATTAAGTTATTTCGAAAAAATCTTTATTTTTTTCTTGGAATCTTCTTATCTCAATAAATTGTGATAAAGGCTCAGTCCTGAAGCTATTGTAGGAAAGGGTTAGCAAAAGATTTCTGGAAAAAGGTGTAGGAAGGCGTACTTTTGTTAGCTGGGATTGGGTTTGAAAGAATTGGGTATTGAGCTAATGAACAAGGATTAAACAATGTCATCATCTAAGAAAAGACTCTAGACCAGAAAAAGTTGAAGAAAAACAGGAAGGAAACAAGTTAAAATTCAGGTTTAAGTATGTTTCTGAAATGTTTGTATTTCTTCAGCTTCCAGAGCCCTTGATTTTGTTTCGGCTTTACAATGAGTTCATTGGACTTGCAAAAGAAAGCCAGAACACTAATGAGGAGTTGGATGCTAAACAAGCTAGCCCCAAAGCAAAGACAAGACAGTCACTCTGTATTGAACTGAATAGGATCATCATTAAAATTAAAGATCTTCTGAAACAACTGCCTGTACCAAACTATAACACTCTTCAGTACCTTATTGGACACCTTCACAGGTAATAAAATACTTTAAAGGCAAGCTGATGTTGAAAACATCATAAGCTACATGCTGCATGCTAGGACTCTCTTGTACCTTTTTGATTACTGTAGAGGAAGAAGTCACATATACCTTTGAAGACATTGTTCTGTTGCTGGGGTTTTTTCCATGTAATGAATTCTCAAGTGAGAGAAGAATATGAAAGGGAAATAAAGCAGGGAAAGTATTGTCCTCCATTATCCTTGATTCTCTGCTGGCATTGGGGTCAGTAGTAATTAGTGTCACATGCAGGGATCTAAATATGATTTAAATTGTGATGTAACAAAGATAGGGCAGTGATTTGGTGGCTATTAACAGAAAATTGAAACTTATATCATGTCTCTTAATAACCATTCTTCAATCACATTTCACTTCCTTGTCCTCCAAATGCTGGTTTGTATGATGATGTGCTAAACTGATGATTACCTATAAAAATGGGTAATATTGGGCTATAGCTATATTATTACTTAGAATGAGAGACATTCTTTTCCCCAACCCCAGAAATGCCAAATAGCCACAAACAGGACATAAAAACACCCTGTGTGGGAAGTCCAAGCCACTGTTAAATGCGGTCTGCACTGAAGATTCTGCCTGCCTACCAAACCCACTTCCAGTTTTTTATTGTCTCTTACCCTCTTTAGACACAGTATTTTAATACCAAAAGTATTTCTAAAGTAATAAAACCCTCTAACTCTTGGGGGTTTCTTTTGGTTTGGTTTTTTTTTTTTTCCTTCTTTATGCAGAGTTACAGAACAGTCTGATGAAAATAAAATGTCAGCCAGCAACCTTGGCATAATATTTGGCCCAACTCTGATCAGACCGCGTCAAACCGATGCGACGGTTTCTTTGTCGTCACTTGTGGACTACCCTTACCAGGCCCGGGTAGTGGAGCTGCTCATAACATACTATGAAAAGATATTTGACGTTTCATTGAAACCACTTCTGAGCACTTCTCATTCTGAAGAAACAGCTGTTACGGTCAGAGTTGCTTTATCAGCAGATGAGAGGGAGCCACAGCAGCAAAGGAAATCGTTTGTTGCTGTAAAGGAAGTAAGTGACTCTTGTGCTGCCACGATGTTACCTGTGCCATCTTAACTTCTGTGTTAAATGCTGCAGCATTCCAGAGCACATTTCTAATAAATCTTTGTGGGTTTTTTTGATAAGGAGTGCCTTTTCTCTTGAGTTATTTACTTCTGCTCTGACTTTTGTTTGCAGGGTATTCAAATAGCTCCAAGTGAAAGAGCTTCAGAAACAGCTGCACTCTTTTTGGAATCGAAGAACAGCAAGAATACAAAAGAAGAAGCAGATACATCTGTAACTGGTTAGTATGCTGTTAACTCTGGGTGTGGGTGGATAAGGAGCCCTGGATGCATTAGATTATGGTGCATGTAGCTCTGTAATATAGACAGAAGCAAGTGATAAAACCTGTTCATCACTGCTTGATATACTGTTTATTTTTGTAAGAAGAACAGAGAATTAAATATTTTTAAAAGCTTTTAAGAAACATCTGTTTATGGAATTGGAGCTTAAAGTATTTGGTAAGAGAATATAACAGTGGTTTGGTTTCTCCCTTTTTTTAAAAGAAGAAAACAAAACAAAGGCATAATTATGCTGTGACTGTGGATTTCTGAAATCCTGTAAACTAATACCCAGCAATTTACATATTTTGACCACTGTCTTCCCCCAAAATATGTATCATTGCCACTCATTGGAACTAAACTAGAAGGCTTTGGAAAGAGGAATTGTCTGACAATCATCAGAGCATTTTGGATATCAGTATTTCTGCTCAAAAACCTCCAGGTTTGCTAACCTAATTCTAACTCTAAATTTTTTTCTGTTTATCTGCCTATGCTACTACAGGGGTTGGTTTTAATGTAGGTATGATTTCATGTACTTAATTTAGGAGTAACTATACATAATCCCTTTTAATTGTACTGATTTTCATCTGGTGTTACCAGTTTAGTCATGTCTCGTACATCAACAGTGCAACATCCTGAAACATACTAAAACTGAAAAAATTCAGGGATGGCAAAGCAACAGCCAAAAAGTGAAGTGTCTCTTTGTCTGTTTTCTCTTTGGTTACAGCTGTACAGTATGTGCTTTATTGCTATTGAAATGCTAACATTTGGTTAGAGTAGAATATTCCTAGTATGTATACAAGCTATCCCTAAAAACTGTTATCCCGTTAAAATACTAACTTCCAAGGGGTCACTGAAGTCTTGCTGACTTGTCTTTATACTTGGTGCAAAGATCCAGTCACATCTATTTGTGTTTCTAGGTGATGCTGTGAGTCCAGCTTCAGAGAAAGACAGTGATCCATTCATTTCTCTAGGTGAAGAGCCCTGTAAAGTGAACTTACCTCCTGTAAAACCTCACCGTCAGATTGCCAAAGTTCCGTTGCGGGCTCCGAGGACAAAAGCAGCGTCTCGCCCTGTGAGCCTGCCTGTAGACCGAATACTTCCTCCCTGTGTTTTGAATGAGAGAAATTCACGAAACGCAGGAGCAGTAAGTTCGGAGAAGCTGGGCAGAAGCCCCACTATTGAAGAAGTCTCAGAGGTGAAGGCACTCCCTGCTGCTGATACCTGCTGCAGGCTACCTTATGACACCCAGATGCTGCGAAAAACTTGGGACAAGCAGTACAAGCAGTATGATATCACAGCAAGGACAGCAATGATCATGACTAATGTGCCCCAGGAGATCCGAGCACTTGAGAGTGGAACTGCAGGTGCTTTATCATCATCATGCAGCCTTGGTAACAATTTGGCTAATGCCATTCTTCCTAATAAGCCATATTCTGTTGTCGGGCCAGGAAGGACAGCAGCAGAAGAGAACGGTCCTGATGTTAATCCTCTTGCTGCCTTTAGAGCACCAAGAACATTGCAACCACCCCCAGGGACATTTTATAAACCACCCTCTAACAAATCAAAAGAAAATGGAGATGATTGTTCTGCTAAAGCTTGTGCACCAGCCAGTGCTAGCTCTGTGCTCCACCAGGATGATACTGTGAAACTGGCTAGGAGCTCTGCACTTCCATCAGGTGATCCTGAACAAAACACAAATGAACGGAAATCTAGCTCAGAGGATATTCACCCCACAGATCTGAAGCCTGCTTACCATAGACTGAGACCAAAAAGGATCCAAGAACTGGAACACAGGGAAGCTCATTTTGTATAGGGTGCAAATTCCTGTTGGACCATATGCAATTTGTTGATGTTGCCAGTGGAGGCTTCCCTTTGCCCTTTATCCTTTGCCTTCCCTTGAGAATCCCACTTTTGTGCCATATTGGAGTTATTTTTATATATGCAGCATTTTAAACATGGGGGGAGGCCTGGGGAACTGTGAATTAATAAGTCAAACTTTTTGTAGTACAGTAGCTTTCAATAAAGATGTAATACATTCCCAGTCTAGACACAGTTAATGGGTTCATGGAATAAGACACTGAGCTTCATTTCATTGCGTGGAATGGAGTGCTTATTCATAGAGAAACAGCTATTTTTCTTAATAGATGTTATAATAAAAATGGAAGGTTTAATGTTCACTGTCTAAGCATAAACCAAAGCTTGTGCTTTGCTCTGTAAAAGCATTTGTTCATTTTTCTAATCTGTGCAATTAAAGCTTTGCTCTTGAACAGGCTTACATACTGGCCAGCATGGCCATAATTATGTATCATATGTGTATATTTTAGGCAGACATGGTTATCTGTTGCCAGTTTTCTATGTTGTCACTTTAATTTGTTTTTTTTTTTTTTCTTTTGTACAGCAAGGATGCACTTACTGAGCTTTACTATTCAGAAGCAGCAGTCAATTCACATCTGGTTTCTTGTGTAGCTTAGTGAGTGGGGCACATGTGCATAGCCTGTTTCATTTGGGTGCCCTTCTGGAGACACTCAGTTGCTGTGATGCTGTCTTTCCCAGGTGAATGAAGAGGCAGTGATTTGCTTGCTATAGATCAGTTTCACCACTTAACCTGGTGTAACTGAAATGAAGAGCTTTGTTTCCAAGTTTCAGTGAAACAGCTAAAAATAACCAAAAATCAGCATTAGTAGGTGCATCTAATGGTTTTCACTTTGTATTAAATGGTTTTTATGTGTACACTGTGTTATATTTGCTTTAAAATATATTAACGTGTTAACATTTCAGTGACTCTATGGCTTCTATATCTGGATTTCTTCTAATTTATTAAAATACAGATGTTTGGCCTTTGCAATAGTGTAGTACTCTCCTGCATCTGTCTGCTGGGGCTAGGGGGTGGCACGCTTTTCTTAATAGGATTACAATTAGCATGACCCTCTCTTGCATACTATAGAATAGTGTTGTTTTGGCATGGTACTTTCTAGTGCTGTAAGCACCAATATGACTCCCAAAGGGCAGCACAAAGAACCACTTTTCTGTTTTTCCAACATTAAATACACTGGACTTTAATACTCCATTACCTTTGCCAATCTTCCCAAAACACCACAGATAAAATCCCACACTCTGTTTAGTGGACATAATCTGATTTTTATTTCCAGAACTTAACATGCTGAATTTTGGTTCCTTGTCACATTTCCACAGAAGCAGGGCATTCTTGGCAAAGGCCATCCTATCACTGGATGATTCTGGCCGTGCTCAGGGTCATTTCTTTGGGGAGCTGCCTCTTATTACAGAAAAGCTGAAGGTCCCAGATGCTGCTGTCTGCCCAGACTGGTGTTGGCAGTTGCATAACAAAATATGTGGAAAAAAGGCTTCTTGACATAAATGGGAATTTGTTCTACTTTGACGATGGAGGAGTGAACTATATATACCCTACACAACTGGTTAATGAATCATTAAAGACAGTGTAGCATAACTTCATAGCACAGTTGTGAAGGGATCAGTATTGATTAGGCCCACAAGATAACAAAATAATTTGTGAATTATCATTATTGTCTCACTATATTTTAAAGTGTTTTAGCATGTCTAGCATTGGATGTGGTAATGGCTTAAGAAATTAATTAGACTTCTCGATTTAATAATTTCTTAATTCAATAAAGCTGTTCACCTAGTCTGACGGAGGGTCTCCACTACTCCCCAGAGCAGGCTCCCGAGATAGAGAATTACAACAATGAATACAGTGAGAAACAGAAACGTTTCTTAATCAAATCCTAATACCAGTTATTACTGGCTGTTGCCATACTCCTTTTTATGTAACATCTGCTTCCGTATTTTGCTAGTATGAAAGGTTTCGGCTCTTTTAAAGGTGTTTCCCGCAGCCCCGCAGGTGCCAGCAGGCTGGGCCGGGAGTCGGGGGCAGCAGGGCCTGGTGCCTGTGGGTGGGGATGCGTAGGTGTCTTACAAACCCCCGTTATTTCGGAGAAAATACTCATTTCAAATGATGTTCCAGCTTTATAATGCGGTCGCCTGCTTTTATGTAATACAAGCAAAGTAGCAAGCAAGAGCACTTCTTTGGAAATGGAAACCTTTGAAGCCTATGTAAGACTTAGGACCCTGCTGCCCAGCATGGCGGCAGCGCAGGAGGGGCTGCGGGCCGGGCCCAGGGGTTCTTGCCGAGCCTTCCCGCCAGCCCGGGGCCAGCGCGCCCTGTGGGGACCCTGTGAGGCGGCGGCTCAAGGGCCATTCTGTGGCTTCTGAATTTGTCCATTCTCGTAAGCGTTTGCACGGTAGCGTCCCGGCCGTGTTTTGTTCGGGCCCGGACGCTGAGGGCCGGCCCGCCCGCCTGTGAGGGAGCGCGGGGCGGCCGCCCGAGGGGGCGTGAGGGGCCGGTCGCGGCAGCGGAGCCTTACGCCTAGTGGAAAAGACTTTGGTTTCCTTTGGAACTGGAAAAGTTTCGAATGGCCCCTGTTGTTCTTTCGTGTTCAGGTGCAGATTTCCCTCGGTCTTGCTTTGAAATGGCTTCGCTCCGACAGAACTGCATAAATCCTACCCACCTGCCCCAGGTGACAGGCTGTGAGTCATGCAAAGTACTAAAACCCTGCAGCTTGAACTCTGGCGAGGAAACCTTTTGCTGCCAGATTTGTTTGGTAATTGCATTTTCTGAAGTCGTAATGCACTGCCTCATCCCTCTTAACGCTTTGGCAGAGTACCGATTTCTGTAAGTCGCTGACCTAATTAGTCATGACAGCTGTTTGTTTAGTAGGGCCCTTATGCTACCAGAACTACCCGTCTGAACCCATCTTTTCAAATACGAGGTTTGTTCAGATCTGAAGAAATACATTCAGAAATATCAGCGTCCTAGTAGAGACTTGATTGTGCTTGTATTGGTCATATTGGATATTTGGGAGGATTTTTATTCATGAGTGAGTCCTTAAATTCACCGATTGAGCTGTTCTGTATCAAGCAGGGGATTAAAACAATCTCCTTACAACTGAGCAGTGTTATTCTGCGAGTGCTAACTGCATCTAAGATATGTGTTTCTTTGCTGCCAAGCTGAACATTCCTTCAGAAACCTTTCTCTTTCAGCAGTGCTCACACATGAGGTAAGCTTTTGTGGTAAGTTTTCAAGGTTTTTGTTGTTTCTGTGTAAGAAGTCTCTGTTTTGCTTGCGGATCCATGAACTCTTTACCTTCTGTCTAGCAGAGGCCTAATGGAGCTAATCTGGAAGTTGACACGAAATGCGCAGGAGTGCTAACGTTTGTAACTTAGCTCAGAGCGTGTTTGTACTTTTTGAGTGACTTCGCTACATGCCACTGTGGCTCACGGTACAGAGTGATCTCAGAGCACATAAACTGAGTTCTGTTTGGGTGAAACTAAAGTGGAATGTGTGCTTCAGCACCATACCTGATGTGCTGCAGCTGCTAATGTGTGTCCAGTTGGAGCCTGGAGCTCATCTAAAGCAACCCTTAGGCAAGTAGTGCATGGGTCCTGGGTCCTCAGCACCCACTGTTTCACTATAAAGCTGCTCTTCTTGGGCCATCCTACTTGTCAATGTATACATAATATGTTGGGAAAATGGAACAAACCCAATGTTTCAACTTTCCATTAGCGGAGTGTGTGGGGGGAGGGACAGGGAATGTCTGATATTTACGAACCGTGTTATTTAGAATATTCATGGAAATAAGTCTTACAGGAGGATTCTTTGGAGACAAGCCTTTCTGAATAAAATGTTCTATCTGCATGCCCCTTTACATTCGTAGAGAGAGGGGAATTATTTTTCTAATTTAGAGATCGAAGGGATCCTTGGAAAGTGTTTCACTCACAGGTAGAAGAAGAAGCTATCCTAAATCTTCCAATGTCAAATGTTTGAGGAAGGCGAATGCTAGAAGAATCCTCACTCCTCAGTCCTTATGCAGCTGGATAACAGAACAGTGTCTATATGAAGTAAACTGAATTACACCTGAAGTAGAAAACATGTTTTGTGTGTTTCCACTGCTCTGTGCTTGTTTATCCATGGATTGGGGTGATTAGCCCACTGCTGGGTTTGCACAAGAATGGGATCTTTTTAAGATTCCACATTTCTCTGTGTTTGACATGGAAGAGTCTGATTCCGATTGTCTTTGCTTCATAGAAGTACACCTTTCAAGCAGAAGTTTCATGGGGCCTTATCTTAGTCTCTCTGATTTTTTTATCATTTGATCGTGGTTTGACAGAAATTCCCATTCTTGTCCTTCAGGTTACTCCTTACTTATTTCAGAGGGAGGCCTCTGAAATACATAACAAACACCTAAAAAGCTTCAGCTTGGGTTTTCCCCAGTAGTTTGAGATAGCTGGGTGCAAAACTTAACTCAGAAAGCCCCAACCTGTGTTTGTGCAGTTTTCTTTACACACACATAGGTATACCTAGTCACGGATAGAAGATACATTTATATGCATCCTCTCCTACAGTTAGTCTAGGCACAATCACGTTAATTGTGTTAGCTTTCTAGTGAGCCTGTGTTGAGGGATGTGCTCTTCCACATGTGTAAGAATGTCTCATAGGTTAAGAAATGGTTTGGGTGCTGGAAAGCATTGTTGAACATTAGAAGTGCTGGCCCATGAGCAAACCCAAAACACATAAGTGTGCATATTTTCAAAGCTATCTTTTCAGGTAATTTTTAAATTCTCCTTATTTTAGAGAAATATTTGCTTCTGGTACTGGAGAGATTATTGGGGATGTTTTTATAATTTGCTGGGAAAATAGCATTTAATCAGAATTGAGTTTTTAGTCAAAAGTCAGGAATAAGCCTGGAAATAAGAAAGCAAAATTCTGATATTTAAAACAGCTGTTAAAACTATGGCATTATATGTGTGAGGTAAGGGGATAACACAACACACATGCCATGTGACCACAGGTATTACGTGTAGGTGTTCATGAAGCACGTCACAGGGAACTTTTATATTATCAGATATCTACTGTAGGCATAATGCAAGAACTGTCACCAAATATCTATTTCCACTTACTGCTTTCTTTATGTTCTGATACATAAAACCATGAATAGAGCTACGGTGAAATTGTGCAGTGTGCTCCATAAGCTGGACTGTATTTTCCCCTCCCATGTAAAAAGATAGGCCCTGCATAAGCTTTCTGTTTACTTCTGAAGATCCCTTTGTAAAGCTAAAAAGCAAAAATGGGTCACAGGAGCAGCGGATGTAGTTGACCATGGAAAGCAAAATATACCCTACCATCATCCAACTGTGATGTAAAAAAATCTAATTAGGAGATTAGTTTAATCTCTTAGAGCTGTCTCTGCAAACATGAGGACAGCAAAAAGAGATCCATTTTCCTAAAATAACTTGTCCTGGGATTTTAGAGTTAAAATGCTTGTTTGCTGAATAAAACTATTAAATTATCTGTTTGCCTCACACACAGTGGTAGGGCTTAAACACAGTCTGCAGCTCAGCAGCAGCATCAGTGCTAGTTTCTCTGCTTTGCACTGCCATTTGTCAGAGTTAGCTTCTGTCTGTGACTTTATGAAGCTTTGTTTCTCTGTCTAGATTGAAGCAGGCTGGGTGTCACGTGCGATATGAACGTATGCTCAACAGAAATTAGATCAAAGCCACTTGTAAAAGCAGAGGTTGCCATAGAATCATAGAATAGAATCATTAAGGTTAGAAAAGACCTCCAAGATCGAGTTCAATCTTTGACCAAAACCACCAGATCAACTAAACTATAGCACTAAGAGCCATGTCCAGTCATTTCTTGGACACTTCCAGGAGTAGTGATTCCACCACCTTCCTGAGCAGTCTGTTCCAATGCTTGACAAACCTTTCAGTGAAAAAATTCCTCCTGATGTCCAGCCCGAACCTTCCCTGGCACAGCTGGAGGCCATGCCCTCTTGTCCTGTCACTGTTTGCCTGGGAGAAGAGGTCAACCCCCATCTCACTGCGCCCTCCTTTCAGACAGTTGTA
>VWZT01001705.1:0-17118 GCA_013397055.1 Pachycephala philippinensis
GTTGGATATTCCCTGCTCCATGACCAGGCTGAGCCAGAGGGACACTGGGAAGCCCTTCCAGGTGAATTCTCCTATCAGCTCCTCCTGGATGGAAAAATCTGCTCCTCACTCGGAATAACTGCAGAAAAAAATGATGTTTAAGGTACAATTCTTTGCTGAGAATTTCATTTTTCCACCAAGTGATCCAATTTTTCTGTGTGCAGTGACACCAACAAGGTGAACCAGGATTTACAGATTCCTGGGGGAAACCCCAGGGAGATTCTTGCACCTCCTTTGGAAGTTCCGGAATTTTTTGGATGTTTGGATGTTCTGGAATTTTTTTCCTATGTGTTTTAACAGTAATTACACAGTATTTTGACAATTTTTTTTTGCTTAGCTCTTCTTTTTAAAATCGGTGCTTTGGAAAAAAAAAAAAAAAAAAAACAACTCCACGCACAGATATTTTAGGTAGAGGAAAAATTGTAAAAAGAAGGAATTCTGTCCCAGAACAAACCAGAGAAGATGTGACAGTCCAGATTATCTTGCCTGATATATTCTAGAAAATCGACTTCAGCTCACGGAATCCCAGAATTTTTAGGGTGGGAAGGGATTTCTGGAGATGACCCAGTCCAAGCAGGGTCCTGGAGCAGGTGACACAGGAACACACCCAGGTGGGTTTGGGATATCTCCAGAGATGGAGACTCCACGCCCTCCCTGGGCTGCCAATTTCCAATTTTCTGCCCTAATTTCAGGCTGGGAGCCCTTCCCATCACCGATCCTCTGTCCAGTTGTGTTGGGAGAGCTCCAGGGGGAACATTCCTGGGAAAAAGGACAAGCAGAGGCTGTGCTTTCCCTTTTCTCCACTGACTGTGAGACTCCAGGCTGGGTCTCTCCAGCTCTTTCCCCTCTCCTGATGAACACAGAAAATCCTCAGGTCTATCCTGAGATCCCAAATCCAGAAAAAAACATCCTGACACCTTTTTGAGGCAGGATTTTTTTCCTCCTCTCCCTCAGCTCTGCTGGTGAGGCCTGTGAGGCACAAACAGCAAAGCACAAGTGTATTTCCACCAAAACCACAATTATTTTGTGTAGATCCACCAAAACTTCTGCTGAATCTCTGCGTGCCCTCTCTTTCTCTTGTGGAAGTGTAATTATTCCCCGGAATTAACCCCAGGAATTAGGTCATGGCAATGAAGTAAAAGTCATGGGGCGTTAGGAGTTTGGAGGGAAGAAGTTGCTCATGAAAGTAAAATGAGTTTGCAAAATTACAGCCTTTGCTTTCTTTGCCCTTTCCCCCATCCTGACTTCTAAAATCCTAATTTCAGTGTTTGAGTGAGCCCCAAGTCAAGCCCTGCATTGCCAAAATCCTCTTTTGTTTCTTTCTGGTTTGCGTCTTCCCAAAGTGCCCCAGGAATCCCCTCTGGCCACGGCTGAGGCAGCAGAGTCAGAGATTGCTCCGAAATAGGAGGTGCAGAATGAGCCCCAAGCCTCAAGCACCAGCTCAGGGAGCATCCCAGAAAATAAAATACAGGCACAAAGAGACTCCTCTGTCCGAGGGAAAGCTGCTGAAAACACAATCATGGAATATCCTGAGTGGGAATAAACCCACAGGGATCATCCAGTGCCACCCCTGTCCCTGCCCAGACCCCCAACAATCCCAGCCTGGGCATCCCTGGCAGCGGTGCCCAAACGCTCCTGGAGCTCTGGCAGCCTCGGGGCCGTGCCCATTCCCTGGGGAGCCTGGGCAGTGCCCAGCACCCTCTGGGGGAAGAACCTTTCCCTAAAATCCATCCTAAATCCCTCGTGGCCCAGCTCCAGCCGCTCCCTGGGTGCTGTCCCTGTCCCAGGGAGCAGAGATCGGAGCTGTCCCCAGGGGACTCGGCCCTCAGTGTCCTCTGCTCCAGCTGGACAATCCAAGATCCCTCAACCTCTCCTCATGTGGCCCCTCCAGACCCTTCCCCACCTTTGTAGCCTCCTTGGGACACTCTGAGAGCTTCAGATCTTATATTGGGACACCCCAAACTGCGCCAGGACTCGAGGTACAAGAGCAGCCCTTGGCAGAAGGTTCTGTTTCTGCTGGACACAGGGAACCTCAATCAGGCACCTCAATCCCATTTCTAAGCCCAGGTGGGGTGAAGCTGGACCACCTCCCTCACCCTGAGCAGGAAAAGTGAGGGATGAGGACATTTGTCACCTCTGCAGTGACTCCAAGCAGGGAAATGGATGTACAAACATCAGAGGAATTGCTCAGACAGGAACATCTCATCATGAATATCTCCAGACACTGAAAGGTTCACATCCCTCACCCTCAGACAGGGCTGAACAAGGCACCTGCAACTTAAAGGTCAGGCCCTGTGGCTCAGTGTTTATGTAAACCAGGAGAATGTGGCAACCCAAAATTCAATTTACTCCCTGTGGATGCTGACTACTCATTTGAGCACTCAGAACCTTGCTCGTGCCCAAAAAAGGGTATTATTGGGGCTACACACCTCCCTTGAGCTAAAGACCTTTGCTTTTACCAAATCCAGTGCCGGGTGTTGCCACACAAGAGTTGAAAATACCTGTTTTTCCACAGAATTGAGTTTGGCTATTTAATCTGTCAGCTCCTCCTCTGGACTAATGCTCCATTGTAAAATAGGAACTCATAAATTCCACGTGCTTCTGCCTGGGCTTTATTTTAAGTCCTGGAACCCTTTTTTTTTTTCTTTTTTGCTTGCCTGATTTTCTCTGCAGCTGCAGGGAGATATAGTGAGCTACTGTGGAGCATTCTGAAAGCAGGGCCTCTGAGAAGTTTCCAAACTGGATAAAAGCAGG
The DNA here is from genome assembly GCA_013397055.1 of Pachycephala philippinensis. Lineage (NCBI taxonomy): Eukaryota > Metazoa > Chordata > Aves > Passeriformes > Pachycephala > Pachycephala philippinensis. The sequence goes on from VWZT01001705.1 coordinate 2,794, forward strand.
TTATTCTTTGCCTTGTTTTCCTTGGCTCGGCCCGAGCAGCAGCGCAGGGTGAGTCAAACTGGATTAACTTTCAAGAGGGAAGTGGTGTGGTCAACCCAAACTGTTTGTGGTGAGATGGGGAAGATACGTGGGGCAGGTAATGAGGAACAGCCCGTGGTGCTGGCTGCAGGGAGGAATCACACAAACAGAATCCTTCATAATTAAATCAACGCCAGCCCATAAAGTTGGTTTTTTGTTTGTTTTCTTTTTTCCTGCAGCTTTACATGCTGAGGGTTGGGACACAGCCTGGCTTTTCTGGACTGGTCAGCCCCAGAAGGTGGCCTGGTGGATGTGGGGCTTGATGGACTCAAGCTACAAACTCAGAGGGAGAATAAAGGAACAAAGGTCAGGTGCTATTAAAAAAAAATAAAATGGATCCATGTTTTGTTTATGGCTGGGTAAATTCTTTCTGGTGTCTCCTCCCATTTTTACTCGCTGTTCCTAATCTGTTCCATGATTAAGGAAGGCAGGGAAGATGTTTCCAGCCTTCCGTCTCTTTAGGATGTGTTTAAGTGATTTATGAGCACATTGTGTCCTTGTAGGACAGACAACTCCTGCCCTGATGATTCCCAAGCAGGGCTGAGATGGCCTCTCATGGAATCATGGAATGGTTTGGGTTGGGAGGGACCTTAAAGATCCCCATCATGGGCAGGGACAGCTTCCACTATCCCAGGTTATTCCAACCTGGCCTTGGGCACTGCCAGGGATCCAGGGGCAGCCACAGCTGCTCTGGGCACCCTGTGCCAGGGCCTCCCAGGGAATAATTCCTGCCCAATATCCCAACTAAACACACCCTCTGTCACCTTAAAGCCATTCCCTGTGTCCTGTCCCTCCATCCCTTGTGAAAAATCCCTCTCCAGCTCTCCTGGAGCTGATTTAGGCACTGAAGAATACAATTCTCTCCCAAGCATTCCCTCCCTCACGCTTTGCACACCCTCTCACAGCGGACACAGGATCAGCCTGAGCAAGATTTCTCATTAACACCGAGAGAAAATGCATTTCCTCATTGCAATTCCCAAAGAGCAGGAGCACAAACGGAGATGCAGAGCAAAAGCAAAGTCTTTTTTCCAGTGTTCACCACGGATGATAAAGTATGAAGGAAAAGCTCACGGTGTTTTAGTGTGGGCCTGCAAGGAGGGAACGCTACAGCTGAAAATCCAGGGCAGGAAAATTTGGGAGGAGCTGCAGTGCAGGTGGATTTTTACTCTTTCCAGTTTCCAGTATCTCCAGAAAAAGAATTGGGGCTGTTCACTGAAAACACTGCACAGCTTCCTGCAGCCTTTCCCTTACATACTTGGTGTTTTGGGGAGCTCCTAAATAAGGAATCTCCTCCAAAACTGAGGTTTAAAATAAGGTCCTGCACTGCCAAAATCTTCTTTGGCAAACAGGAGTGTCTGAGGTGTCCATGAGGGGTGAAAGTTTCCTTCTCCCTTCTCCCAGCACCCTCGGGAGCTGAGGAAGAGGAGGCCCTGTCTCCCACCTCCTGCGGGGAGCTGGGTGAAGGGATCAGGTCACAGAGGGAAGGAAAACTCTGAAGGAAAACTTCTCATCTGCCAGTCCTGAGGAAGAATGGGATTGATGCTCCAACAGCCCAACTTTGCCAGCAAATCTCATTCTGGGAAGGGGAAAGACAAAATAACTTCCTAAAACCCACAACAGGCAGCTCCACTGCAGGATCCAACTCCAGGATCCAATCCCATCCCTTCCCAGCCCCAGCATCTGCTTCAAACCTTTTGTTCCCTCACGTTTTCCCATTCCTATGGAAAATGTTCCCTTCCCAAAAGGTCTCCATCTTGTTCACTGATTTGAACAGCCACAAAACCTCTGTAGTGAGTGCAGGAGAAAGCCAGGCCTAGTGAAACATGTTCAGAAATAATCGAATCTACATTCACCTGATCCTGGTTTTGTCACAGCTCAGAGCTCTTCCCACTGATCTCAGCACAGAGGGATCAAGGAGGGTCACCAAAAAAAATCACATAAAAATCACATTAACTCAAGAGGAGTGAAAAAAGAGCTGTGTGGGATGAAGTGACCGAGAAAAGGAGTTGAAATAATTTCTACAGGACTGGGCCAGACCTAACTGCACCCCTAACTCACAGTGCAGCAGCTCTGGCTTCCCCTGTCCCTGATTTCTCAGGAAAGGAGCTTGTCCTGTCAACACTTCTGTTTTTCATTTAAAAAAAAAAGCCAAATAATTTGGGAATTATACAATTTCGGAATAATGTAGGATCTCCTGCACTCCCAGAAAAGCAGTTGTCACCAGGTTTCCTGCTCCACCTATTTCAATATTTTATTGAACTAAATCAATTACAAATTCCCTGCCTCACGTCACCCAACCTCAGCTCTCCCGACTCAGCAGAGAGACGGACAAATGCCAGGGAAAAAAATCCAGTTCCATATGGAAAAGGAGTGTCTGCATCATGAAACTTCAACGATGGGAATATTAAGAACCTACTGAGGTCCTACTTATTGATAGGACATAAAGGATCCTCTCCATCACTGCTCTGTCAGAGAGCGCCAGGAGTTCCCATAAATTTAATAATCTTTTGTACTGCCAACCAGTTAAAGTCCATAAATTCCATCCAGTACATAAAGGGGCTACAAAAAGGCTGGAGAGGGATTTTCACCGGGGCATGGAGTGACAGGACAAGGGGGAATGGCTTCAAACTGACAGAGAGCAGGGTTAGATGGGATTTAAGGAAGAAGAACAGCTTGGGAGTGGCTAATTATTTCAGCCCATTGGGATGAACAGGCTTTTTTGGGGAACAGATTGACTTTTATTATTATTATGTTAGGAAAAGGTTCTTGGGGTTTCCCTAAAAATGACCTCAGGCAGGGCAAGATTTCCTTCAGAACAGAACTAGCAGCTTTTTAGGCTCCTTCTCAACTCCTGCTCAGCAATAAATTCCCTCTCTCCCCACTCCTCAGCACCCCACTCTTGGATATTTTTTTTTCCCCAAAAGTATTTGGGAAAACTACATATCCAACAGGGAATAATCACATTTAATGCCCAATTTAGCTTTAGACCAAAGGCTAAATCCACATAGCCTTTTCCTTTTTGCATCACTTTCAGGCACCTGGGCCATGAGTGAATTTTTCAGAGCTATGTAGGTTAAAACAATTCAATGAGGAAAAAGCAGAAAAAAGCAGTCAAAAGAAGAAAAAACCCTAATTTTTCAGCAGATGTACACAGTAGGTCAAATGGCCTAAGGGAAATATTTAATTTAAGGCTCAGACTATTTCTACCAAGTTTCCTAACCAAAAGTATTTTCAGCAGGAGCACTACTCTTGATCTGGTTACTGCTAATGATTTTCCCCATGGACTTTGCTCATAAAAACAGAAATTGCTTTATGAATCATAGAATCAGAGAAGTTGGAGAAGAAAATGATGGGTTAGGTCATCCTGCCCTTCTCCCTGACAGTGCAGCAGGATTTCTTTTCAGAAAAAAAACCCCAAAACATTTTGAAAATAAGCATTTATTCAGAAGTGAGGAATAAAAATGCTCAGTTCAAAAGAGGTTTAAAAATCCATAATGAAAGCAGGGGAGGAAGAGCCAGGTTTTTAAGTAGCTTGGCTCTCTTTATGAGCTGTGAGAATCTGAGGAGAAGTTCTGTCTGAGTAGGCACCGACAGGAATCCAATGGGAAAAAAAAAGGAAAATATGGAAGTGCCACTGATGGGAATTTATCAGGATTTGAAGTGAAAATTTAGATGTGCAAAGGTGCTGCTGGATAAAGACTGTGATAATCTGAGGAGAAATTCTGTCTGAGTAGGCACCGACAGGAATCCCATGGGAAAAAAAAAGGAAAATGTGGAAGTGCCACTGATAGGAATTTATCACGATTTGAAGTGAAAATTTAGACTTGCAAACGTGCTGCTGGATAAAAACCTGGATATCCCAGCAATCAGGACCTGATGAACAATGGGATGTGCAGTTCTGTCTGGGTAGGCACCGACAGGAATCCAAGGGGAAAAAAAAGGAAAATGTGGAAGTGCCACTGATAGGAATTTATCACGATTTGAAGTGAAAATTTAGACTTGCAAATGTGCTGCTGGATAAAAACCTGGATATCCCAGCAATCAGGACCTGATGAGCAATGGGATGTGCAGGGATGTCCCCAGGCCTTTGTGCAGAGCAAAGGTGGCCCTGTGACAGCATTATTGTCACCTATTGTCACCTCCACACATCCCAGGGAGCCCAAAAGTCACAGAATCCCAGAAAGGTTGGAAAAACCCTTCAGGATCATCCAATCCCACCATCAGCACCCCAAACCCTGTCCCCAAGGGCCACATCCAGACTCCTCTGGGACAATTCCAGACTCCACCACTCCCTGGGCAGCTCATTCCAAGGCCTGACCACTCTGGCAGGGAAAAATTTTTTCTAATTCTTAAAAAAATTGTTTCTAATCTGACCCTCCCCTGGCCCCTTGCACTTATTGGAATCCAGGCTGTCAGAGAATCATCCCAAACATAAAGGAAATGAATCAAAAATCCTTCCTGGAGTTGGTTTTGGACCTCAGCAGGTTTTTTCTAGATCTCTGGAAGACAGCAGGATCTCATTTTGATCCCATTGCTTCCACAGATCTCTGGTGAATCGGGAGAAAACCCATCTCAGCCTGTTTGGAATTCCTTCAGCTCAAGTGTCTGAGTCATGGATCTGTGGGAATGTTCCCAAATATCGATTATTGAAACTAAAACACTCGAATCCAGCAGGTTTTGATTCCCATCCCAATCCAAGAAGGCCGAGATCCTTCTAAATTCCTTCAGGCCTGGTTTGACAGGGCTCACCACAAATCCTGAGGGTGAGCCAGGCCCAATCCATGTCTCCATCAAAAGTATTTAGGGAATTTAGGTATTTAGGGACCACTGGAGTGGTCGTGGCTGAGGCTGTGATTTGGAAATCTTGGTGAGAAGTCAAATTTGAGGACTTTGAAGCCCACTTAAAAATAAAGGGAGCAAAATATAATCCTTGGAAAAGCTGGGAGAGCTGGGGGTGTTGGGCCTGGAGAGGAGAAGGCTCCAGGGAGAGCTCAGAGCCCCTTCCAGGGGTTATAAAAAGGAGGGAGAAGGAATTTTTATGGGGGCAGAGAGTGACAGGAAAAGGGGGATGGTTTTAAAGGAGGGCAGGGTTAGATGGGATATTGGGAAGAAATTCTTCCCTCAGAGGGTGGTGAGGCCTTGGCAGAGGTTGTCCAGAGAAGCTGTGGCTGCCCCATCCCTAATGGAATTAGTGCCAGGTTGGATGGGGCTTGGAGCAGCCTGGGACAGTGGAAGCTGTCCCTGCCCATGGCAGGGGGTGGAATGAGATGATTTTTAAGTTCCCTTCAACCCAAACCATTCCATGATCCCACAATCCCTTTTATGCTGTGTCACGAATGACTCAGCAATAAAAAAGCTGTGAATTCCTTCTGGGGGGGGAATTCCTACTGGTGGGAATCCAACCTTTCCTCACGAGATCCCTAAAACTTCCCTCACTGTGCAGCTGATTTGCCTGAAACTAGGGATATTAATTCCAAGGAAGCCTTTGCATACATTTGGGTCGGGCAGATCCGTGTGCTGCTTCCGTACGGATCGTATCTCCACTTCCTTTTTAAAATGCAGAATCTTATTAAATATTAACTCTTCTCCCAACAGAAGAATCGATTTCCAGCAGAAGGTTTGCCTGCAGGAGGATTTTGTTTCAAGCAGATGCATATTCAAAGAACTGAAGTTTATTTGTTGTCTGCAAACCATGAGCATGCCCAGGTAATTGCATATGCAAATCTGGAATTTGCATACACAAATACCTTTTTTATGTGCACAGCTGCCTGCTTCACTGAGGATATTTTTCAGGGACAATTCAACCACAATTTAAATAAAAAAAACCCCAAACAACAAACCAAAGAAATAAGAATAAATAAATAAGGAGCCTTACCCTGACAGAGTATTTGTTTTAAGGCCTGTCCTCAAATCCAAAACATATAGGTCAGATTTTTCCACTCAAAACACGGATCATGATGCAACTCAGGTAAATGAAGGCTCCAGAAGAAAACCTGAGTTTTCTAAGCTATTTTAGCTGAAGTTTCAAACATTTCTTTCCTGGTTAAGCAGCCCCGAGCTGTAAGTCTCATTCCCTGGAGGGTGTTTGAGCCCTGCTGCTCTCTTCTCTTGGGACAATTCCACTTAAGCAGCTTCCAGAACTTCTGCCAAGGGTGTGGGAGGGGTGCGAGAAACTCATCCCAAACCTCAATTTACATTTTGATAACAATATGCAAATTCCCCACTCGGGGTAGCGACTGAGGCCAAGGATTGCCTCGGGTGACCAGCAGAGACTCTGGGATCCCAGCTTGGGAAGGACGTGGAGCTGCTGGAGAGAGTCCAGAGGAGGCACCAGGATGAGCAGAGGGATGGAGCAGCTCTGCTGGGAGGAAAGGCTGCGAGAGCTGGGATTGTTCAGCCTGGAGAGGAGAAGCTCTGGGGTGAGCTCACTGTGGCCTTGCAGGGCCTGAAGGAGCCACAGGAAACATGGAGAGAGACAATTGCCAAGGGCTGGAGGGACAGGAGCCAGGGAATGGCTTCCCAGTGGCAGAGGGCAGGGCTGGATGGGATATTGGGAAGGAATTGTTCCCTGGGAGGGTGGGGAGGCCCTGGCACAGGGTGCCCAGAGCAGCTGTGGCTGCCCCTGGATCCCTGGCAGTGCCCAAGGCCAGGCTGGACACTGGGGCTTGGAGCAGCCTGGGACAGGGGAAGGTGTCCCTGCCATGGTTTGTGCTGGAATGGGATGATCTTTAAGATCCCTTCTTTCCCAAACCATTCCCTGATTCTGTGATCCCTCCTTGCACACCTGCCCCACCCTCACTCCTGCCCTCAGCACCTGAACAAAACAATCCCCAGTGTGCAAGGCTCGGGCATTCCCTGGGACTATCAAATCCTTCAGCTCCTCCTGCTTAAATCCTTTAAGAATGGGAAGAAAGAAGGAAAGAAGGAAAGAAGGAAAGAAGGGAAGAAAGGAAGAAAGGAAGAAAGGAAGAAAGGAAGAAAGGAAGAAAGGAAGAAAGAAAGGAAGAAAGGAAGGAAGGAAGGAAGGAAGGAAGAAAGAAAGAAAGAAAGAAAGAAAGAAGGAAAAAAGGAAAGAAAGAAGGAAAGGAGGAGGGATTTGCTGTCTGCATGAATAAATGGGAGCTCCCAAGCTGTCCCACAGCTGAGGCTCAGGGAACTCCAGGAAGCAGCAACCACGGGATGTGTTCCTGTTTGCAGGGTGGCTGAGCCTGAAGGGTTTGATCAATGCCCATATTGGTTTCCAATGCTTTAAAATCCTCTGAACATCTGAAAAGCCAGAAATGATGTGCAAGGTATTCACTGCCCACCTTTTACCAGCATCCCTTCTGTCAGCTGTTGGAGATGAGCCGAGCCATGCCTGGCTGGATATTTCAGAAATGCAAGTCACTGGATCAGTTGAACACCAGTGAAAAAGAAAACTTCAGGAAGCAGGATTAAAACCATTTGTAAAGCTTAAAATATTCCCATTTCTCCAGGTGAATTGGATTTTGTGAGGATGGGGATGAGCCCCTACATTAAATCAGTTTATCCCTCTGGAAATTCTCTCCTGAGCTCACTTACTTCGGGGTTCCCGAGGTCCATCCACGGTGATCTTGATGGCTCTGTGGTATGTGGCTACTTGGGGAGGATTTGTGAACACTGTGATAGTCAGAGTGAAGCTTTTCCCTGCAAAAGGAAAAAAAAACCATGTTACTGAGCAAAAAAATCCCTGAGCAAGTGTTGAGAAAAGCAAACTCCTCGTTTCTGGTGGAGCTCGAGCACCCTGCAAGGCACTAAAAGGTTTTATGGGATGTAGAACCCTGGTGCTGGATTCATTCCCTCCGTGGCAACTGCTCAAAGCTTTCGGGGAAACAAAATTAATTTATATTTAAATCATCTACACTCTGTTTGTAAAAAAAAAAAAAAATAAAGGAGGTTACCCTTAACAGTCAGGGTTTATCTGATGTTCCTGACTCCGGGGTGTTATCTGTGCTTTCTAAAGGGAGGCTGGGAAATCCTGGCTGGCTTTTCCAAAAGTGCCACGGGACTCTGAGCAGCAGCACTAGTTAAAATGAAAGAGAAGTGGGTGCTCAGATCCCCCAGGCAGGTTGTAAAACCCCGCACTCCGTGGCTGAGGCCAGCAGGAGATCAATTCCACATTGTGGAGCAGAGCCCTCTGAAAACGATCTGCTACTGCAAAGCCAAGAAAGAAGGGAATGGAAAAAATAATAAAAAAAAATCCCTACAGCTCGTCCACAGAGAATTAAAACATTTTATGGGGCTGCAGCAGAGCTGAAGGCTCAGATTTTCTATTATTCAGCAAGAAAACTGCGAAGGCCTTTTCCAAATTGTTCTGTGCATGGCTTTGGGAAAAGTGCTGCTAGCTCTGGATTTACTCCTGGCGTTTTTTAAAGAGCAGAAGTAACATTCTGCATCTTTGATAAGACCTCAGGTGATGGTGTTGGCCTTGGCAGCAAGAAAAACATTGCCTGGCAGCAGCTTCAGCAGCGTTATCTCAGCATCACAGAGGACTCAGAGACTGACAGGAATCTCTGTTATCAGCCAGAGACATCAGGGGACATCACCCCGAGTGGGATAACCAGGAATTGTTGGGAGAAAATTGAGGTTCTGCTCCTTTGGAGGATCTTCCTCCCTCATTTTACCACCCGAGTGTGGGGTTCCTTCCCTTCCACCCATTTTTATCGTTCGCTTCTGTCAGCTCTATAAATAAGGCTAAATTGGAGTATAATTGTAAATATTTCTATTCAAATAAAAATAAAATAAGTGTAAATAAAGCCTGCATCTAGCAGGGATATTCCCCCTCCCCAGGGGCATTCCTTGTCAATTCAACCCTGCCTTTAACGCAGCTCCCACTCCCGTGCTCATGGTCTGTAGCAAACCCTGTTCCTGGAAATTGTCCTCGTGGCATCCCTGGGGATTTGGGACTCAGTGTCCCCCACCCCGGGGGTGAGGAGCTGTGGGGAGGTGCAGAGTCCTGCCACTCAGTGCTCTGTGAGATCCTAAAAGGATCCTAAAAGGATCTCACAGGAAGCCAGGGATGGAAGCACTTGGCTGCTGCAGCTAAACCCGGCTCTAATCCCGAATCACCACAACTCAAGCCTTGCAAAGCCCAGGGTGTTCCCACATCCACATCCTCCCCAAACAGCAATCCTGGAGATGGATGGAATTATAAACATTTCACACCCCTCTCTCAGGGCCTGCATCTCCCCCCTGCAAGGGTGGCTGAGCTCTTGATGTCCTTTAAATAGCAAGTTTTGTGATAAAGCTTTACAGCTTTGTTCATCTTTCCCTGCCAGCACAGCAGATGAGGCACCAGTAATAAAGTTTGATTAATTCCCTCCCAAAAGCTTTATCACCCATCAGAGAGGCACCTGCAGATCACAGAATCACAGAGAATTCTGAGCTGGGACACACAAGAATCATCCAGTCCAGCTCACACAAGAATCATCCAGTCCCTGTCCAGTGAATGGCCTGGTCCTCCTTTCCAAAATATAATTCCCTGTATCACTAAATACAACCCTTAGATCGCTAAAACAAAAAAACTTTGAAATTATACTTTATTCTCTGGACTAATCTGCAGCATTTCCATCTTGCTCCCAGTTTGAGGTTTATTTTTGTCAACTGCTGTCCTGGAACACAGTCAATTTATTTCTTTAGAAGGTTCTGGAGAAGTTTCTATATAGAAAAAAAAAATGCAGGGAAAAACCAACAGCAGTGAAATGTAGAAAAATGTGGCCATAGTTCCAGTCTGTAAGACTAGAATAAAGAAGAGGAGGGAGAAACCCACAAGGATCATCCAGTCCAGCTCTCAAGTGAATGGCCTGGGCAGGGATCTTCCTCCTTTCCAAAATATAATTCACTGTATCACTAAATACAACATTTATCACTAAAACAGGAAGAGAATTTAAAAATATACTTTTTTCTCTGGACTAATCTGTAGCATTTCCATCTTCCTCCCAGTTTGGGGATTTTTTTTGACACCTGCTCTGCTAGAACATGAAGTCAATTTATTCCTTTAGAAGGCTCTGGAGAAGTTTCTATCTAGAAAATAATTGCAATAGTGAAATGCAGTAAAATGTGGCCATAGTTCCAGTCTGTAAGACCAGAATAAAGAAGAGGAGGGAGAAACCCACAGAGATCATCCAGTCCAGCTCTCAAGTGAATGGCCTGGGCAGGGATCTTCCTCCTTTCCAAAATATAATTCACTGTATCACTAAATACAACATTTATCACTAAAACAGGAAGAGAATTTAAAAATATACTTTTTTCTCTGGACTAATCTGTAGCATTTCCATCTTCCTCCCAGTTTGGGGATTTTTTTTGACACCTGCTCTGCTAGAACATGAAGTCAATTTATTCCTTTAGAAGGCTCTGGAGAAGTTTCTATATAGAAAAAAAAAAAAAGCAGGGAAAAACCAACAGCAGTGAAATGTAGAAAAATGTGGCCATAGTTCCAGTCTGTAAGACCAGAATAAAGAAGAGGAGGGAGAAACCCACAGAGATCATCCAGTCCAGCTCTCAAGTGAATGGCCTGGGCAGGGATCTTCCTCCTTTCCAAAATATAATTCCCTGTATCACTAAATACAACACCTATCACTAAAACAGAAAGAGAATTTAAAAATACACTTTTTTCTCTGGACTAATCTTCAGCATTTCCATCTGACTTCCAGTTTGGGGTTTATTTTGACACCTGCTCTACTGGAACACAGAGTCAATTTATTCCTCCAGAAGGCTCTGGAGAAGTTTCTATCTAGAAAATAACTGCAGGGAAAAACCCCAATAACAACGTACCAAAACGTGGCCACATTACCAGGCTACAAAACCAGAATAAAGAAGAAGAGGGAGCTGCTTTTCTTTTTTTTTNACCTATCACTAAAACAGAAAGAGAATTTAAAAATACACTTTTTTCTCTGGACTAATCTTCAGCATTTCCATCTGACTTCCAGTTTGGGGTTTATTTTGACACCTGCTCTACTGGAACACAGAGTCAATTTATTCCTCCAGAAGGCTCTGGAGAAGTTTCTATCTAGAAAATAACTGCAGGGAAAAACCCCAATAACAACGTACCAAAACGTGGCCACATTACCAGGCTACAAAACCAGAATAAAGAAGAAGAGGGAGCTGCTTTTCTTTTTTTTTTTTTTTAAGATTTTTTACAGAACAGACTCCCCCAAGGCCGTGTGGGGCTGTGACACGAGCTGGCAGGAGCAGGAAGACACTCGGGTTCCTCCTTGCTGCCAGCAGGCTGCTCATTAACCACATCCTGGTTAACCACAGCCCCTAGAACCATAAACCTGGGTGTCACTCACCAACAATTCCACCTGGGCTTTATTCCCTGCTTCTTCTGGCCCATTTACATCCAGCTTTATTAAGTGGTTTTATCGCTCCTGCATTATTCATCATTTATGGGGCTGGTTAACGAAGGGGTAGATTGGAGGGATTGTTAGTTAAATCTGAGGTTTATGGGTATTCCTGGTTTGGGATGACAGCAGGGCCATGAAAGTCTCCTCCCAGCTTTTATGTGTTATGATACAGGTTTTATTTCTAACAGCACTTGCATAAAACACCCGGAGTGTCTGCACAGATTGACCAAAACTGAGTCAGAGAGAGAGCCTGACCTCACTGGTGGCTGGAAAAAGGGACCAAACACCCCCAAAAGTCATCCTGAAACTCTGGCCTTGTTTGGATGCCTCCCAGAGTCACGCTGAAAGTGTCACAGCAAGCCAGCAGCACGAGCTAACATCAGAATCTGAGAGCCTCTGGGCTCAGCATCCCCATAAGTCTATGGAAAACCACGCAGAAATCAGCTCAGGTCTGCGTGGATGGAAACCAATCGTTCCTGGGTCATCCTGGGAGCCTTTGATGAGGATGAAAGGGGTTTTGTCAAGAGCCACTTCAGACCCTGTTTCTCTCTAGAACAGTCCCTGGTGGTTCCTGCTATCAGGCACCTGAGGAGCACAAGGATTCAGTTCTCCAGAGCTGGTGATGCCTAAAGAGGCCAACCTAGAAACAGAGACTGGACAGGAGGAAGGGAATAAAGGTGGATATTTATTTGAAAGGCCTTCAGAGGCACACCCTGGGCAGGCCAAAGGCTGCACCCAAGATGGACCCCGAGTCACGAGTTCTTCACACTTTTATAGCTTTGGGCCATTTGCATCTCAACCCAATGTCACCAATTAAACTTTAGCTAATGATGGAATTTGCCCTCAGCTTGCCCCCCTTCTCAAGATGCTGGGTTACACATTTTGGGCCCAGGCCGGGCTGGGTGTCCTTGGAGAGCAGCCTGGAGAGGCTTTGTTCTGTCTGTCTCAGCATGAGAGAGCAGCAGCTCCCAGGCTGCAGGACACTGCAGAGTCACACACTGGGAATGCAGAACTTGGAAAATATAAAAGTTAAAACCTAAGGCATCAGTGGGACCAGGCTCTGCCTTTGGAAACCCTTCCCACAAACATCAAGGCCTCAAATGTGTGAGGGCACAGCCCAGGACTCACTGCTTCCATCAGCTCTTCCTTCCCAACCAGGGGAGGAAAAATTGCTTGGGAATGTTTGTTATTGCAAGAGCTGTAAGGTCAAAACCCTTCCAGAAAAAGCAATGGAAACAGCAGCAATCCTGGCCGGGATACAAGGCTGAGTTTGGAAATGTTATCTGGACACTCTCTTGGGGGATAGAGACTGGACTTCAGAAATGCCCAAGTGTTGCTGATGTGGCACCTGAAGTCACGGAATTCCAGAACCCCTGAGGCTGGAAAAACCCTCCCAGTCCATCCAGTCCCAGCTGTGCCCGATGCCCACCTTGTCCCCAGCCCAGAGCACTGAGTGCCACCTCCAGCCCTTCCTTGGGCACTCCAGGGATGGGCACTCCAAACCTCAGATGGATTCTGAGTTGTCCCCACGTGGCTTTAAAGGATTTCTCAGGAGGTCCCTTGAGATTGGGCAAAACTGAGAGAACTTCAGAGGAAGCACAAAGCACAAAGTTCTACCTGGCAGGAGGAGAGGGAACGGCCTCAGGCTGGGCCAGGGGAGGGGTAGCTTGGATATTAGGAAAAATTTCTTCCTGGAAAGGGAGGTCAGGCCTTGGAAAGAGCTGGCCAGGGAGGTTTGGAGTGCCCATCCCTGGAGGTGCCCAAGGAAGGGCTGGAGGTGGCACTCAGTGCTCTGGGCTGGGGACAAGGTGGGCATCGGGCACAGCTGGGACTGGATGGGCTGGGAGGGCTTTTCCAGCCTAAATCCTGGGATTCTGTGCTATTGTCCCTTCCAACCCAGGCCATCCCACGACTCCATGATCAGCCTCCTAGACTGAAGCATCTGATGGTGTTTTGCCTGTGCCCTGCACTGAAATCCATCAAAATTTGCAGCCCCCATTCCATGTCCATCCCACCTCCAGAGGCTGGAGCAGAAGCAGCTCCCATCCAGCAGGATTTCAGTGGTCTCCAGAAATGCCCTGAAGAGCTCTAGAGGGAGCAAGAGGCTCGTGAGCTGCGGCCCCTGGGAATGGCTGAGAGGGGAAAACATGAATCCCGGGTGACACCACGGTCACATGCAGCTCCTGTGTCCTGCCTGAGTCACCCCTGAGCAGTGTCACCGTCAGCTGGGGCTGCAGGAGGGGGGAACACTCCAAATCAAAGTGGCTGCATGGGCAGATGGAAAAGGGAGGGAGAAATGTTGGGAAAAGAGGCCACAACTTGAACCTCTCACTTCGTTTTTATCCACTTCTTTCTCTGGCTGAAAAAGCCATTGAATCCATGGATAAAGGGTGATCCCAATGGGAACGGGAAAAAATGGAGTGAAACCTTCAGAAATTTGGCTGTGGTTGGGGAGGAGAAAAAGGCAGGCAAAGGAATGAGGTCGGTGTAATCACTGCCTTTTACTTTTGGGCTTTGTGCTAATAAACATTTGTGCTGTTAAATTTGGTTTGATTGTTTGGCTTTTCTTTTTCTTTTCAAAAAATTGTTACAGCGAATTATTAGATAAAAAGAAGGAAAAAGAGAAGGAAAGCGGCCAAGAATGTCTGTGCTGACAAGGACAAAAGGTATAGGTGGAAAACTCTGAAATGTAAGGCACAAATGCAACACAAATGACATTACAGCCATTTCTAATCTATTAGGGAGAGAATTCCAGATTCTAGGAAGAAAAATGATGGTTTTATTTGGGGTTTTTTAATCCAGTTGCTACTTTTTAGCCCCCGTATACCGCTATTAAACCACGCTAAATGATCCATTTTCCCCATCTTTATGGTTCTTTACAGCA
>VWZT01001707.1:1324-39037 GCA_013397055.1 Pachycephala philippinensis
TCAAACATTGATATAAAAGAGTTTTGCCCATTATAAAAAGCCTGTATAACAAGCTACAATCAAAGAAGCCTTCCTGAAGATACCTGACTGGAACTCTGGACTGTAAGTTATGCCACCTAGATAACTCTGCTGTTCAATTACCCCAGCCTAGGGAAAAACAAACAAGGCTGAGGGAGAGGAATGCATCCACAAGAAAGCCAAACACAGCAGAGATTCTTCCCTGGCTGAATTTGGGGTGAGGGTGACTACAGCCCACAGAAGCCAGGTTTACTCCCCGCAAAACAAGGAGGGGAGGAGGTTTCGAGTGTAACCTCTCATCAGAGGCAGTGAACACCCATCCTCCCTTTCACAAACGGGCCCAGCTGTGGAACCCACAACCCTACAGGCCACATCCACGGGACATTCACATGACAGGCAGCTGAGGGGAGTCATAATCCATCAAAGACACCCCGAAGTGCCCCGCAGAGTCATTCCTTAAGCCTTGCACCACAGGACTGCATGTGATGCAACAAACCCAGAGTCTGTTGTAAGAGACAATGGCAAACTACCCCACCCCAGGGATGTCTCCACACATCCTTGGAGTGAAGACAGCATTGCGTGTTAAAATGTAGAGTCTGCTGATTCCCGTCCTCTCCAAGTTCAGGAGCTGTTGGTGATTGTGGCAGGGACCCAGACCGTCAGGGAATCTGAATCGACTTTATTCAAAGAGCTACCTGGATTTATAGACTTACATGACCTATCACATATTGCCATGTCAGCAGCACAACCTCTGAATGTCCTTCTATTGGGTCACTCACCTGTCAGCTTCTGGCAGGCTCCTCCTCCCAGGGTCCGGTGGAGACAAGCTTCTTGGTGCCGCCACGTGTTCCTTTGTGCTGCCATGTGCTTTCTTTGTCTTGTTATGGCACACTGCAGGCACATCCCACAACCCGCAGTTCAATTCCATCCCATCTCATCCATAAGGAGCCTTCGGATCAGAAACCTGTCAGAGTTTGTGCTGGAGTGCCCAGTAGCTTCCTTCAACCAACATATTTAATCTTTGTAGCTAGAGGAGAGCAGAACACAAGAGAAAGATGTTTTAACACAATAAAAGAGCTACATGCCTGTCTTTCTTACCCTAAGACCTCTGCCCTGTGGTGCAGAGTAACAGAAATTTGCTTCTTCAGATCCCACAGTAGAATCAATGTGCTTTATTCTCTGTGGAATTTCTTTAGGGACATTGTTTTAGTCTGACTTCAGATTGTAGCTGTTGCCATTCTTTTGGATCACTTTGCTCCCAGATTGGCAAGATCAGCAGTGTTAACATTGGTTGTAGTCTGTCATAGGCTAGGGATTATTACATATATTATTTGACTGTTAGGGCTTGATCTTATTTCAGTAGTTACTGCTTTCTTCCTTAGAGTTATTTTCAGCTAGATCCTTCTCCAGACCTGACCAAAACTGCAGTCTCAGAACTGTTGAAGTGGCAATAACCTCCCAAACTGATGAAGACAATGTTGGGAGGAGTACAGAAGAGTTAGAACAGGAGTGAATACTAATCTCTTAGTCATCAAATCTACTGTTTCCGGGAAATAAATGTATTTAGTCACACCTTGAAAGCAGCATCATCCAAGGGAAGTGCAAAGATCTTTCAGTGACCCATTCAGAGTGGTGTGGGGGGGGAAAAGAGCTGGTTGGTATTCTGTCATGGTTTTCGTGTAAATTGGTTTTTTGCCTTATACCTTTCATTATTAATATTGTTGCTGTTGCAGTTCATTTTCTTACCTCATTTCTGCTTCCAGTAAATTGTTCTTATCTCAACACATAATCACTACCTTTCTGTGCCTCCAATTCTCAATGCCATCCCCAGAGTGGGAAGAGGGAGGGGAAGGATGGGGGAGCAAGGAGCGAAGGGTGTTTGGTTTGGGAGAGTCTCGGGGAGCGGGAGTACTGAACTCGGGAGTGCCATTCCTAAACCAGGACACTTATAAAATACAGTATCACAATAACCAGTAATTAAAAATTAACTTTATGTCCTTTGCAGCCTATGCAAAGTGCAAAGTCATTGACTAACCTGGTCCTGATTTTCCTACATGTAGCCAAGTGCTAGTGAGAAAGGACTACTCAGAGGTTCCATTCTGTTTTGATAAACACCCTGTCTCAAGGCGAGGGGGTTTTTACAGAATGCTGTTTATGACATTTTTTCCCCCTTTAAGGAAATATCCCACAATAAACTGCTGCAAAATGTTAGATTTTTGTGGCAATTGTGAACTTTTCATTGTCACTGGCGGTGTTGCCTCATCAGTCCACAAATAGGTTTGAATGCAACAGGGAGTTTTGTGTATGGAGTATGTTTCCTACTAATACAAATTTCACTAGTCAAATTGCAAGAAGAATTTCCATAGTTGTTAGGGTTTCATGAGTTGAACTGTAATACCACATGACTGGAAGAATTTTTTTTTCCTTATTGAGTAACATACCTAGTGTGTTAAGGAAAACGGACCCAGGTCTTGGATCTGAGGCAGAGAAAAAAACCACTGATCACAACTTTTCAGTCCTCATCTTAGAGGCCAAAACTGTAAGTAGACAGGCTCATGTCTTCGTCACTTGAAGGCCATGTCTTCATCACACAGTGGCCATTTCTGCTGGCTTTTGGCTAGTTTAAGGAGCATGTTTTAGTATACAAGGTATTGAACTGGGTCCTGGCCATTTCATCATCTGAAATTGGGGCAGTAATTTTTTTCTCCTAGGAAATAAATTATGAGATGGCCATCTATGTACCTATACAGAGATTAAGTGATGATATAATCATGACATGAAATGTATGAAATGCTCTTTTCTTTCTATTTTTCCTATCCTGAAAGGTTTAAAGACAAGATTTTCAAGTGTATGATTGCCAATTTTCAGGGTACTCCTTTGATAGAAAGTATCTGCAGCTCAGCTCACAGCTTAGTCCTTTGCCCATAAAGTGAAGAGATTTATGGATTACATTATGTTGCCTCCTAGCAGAACAAAGTTATTTTCCCGTGTCTGAAAACCAAGTACATTTATTTTAGAAAGCTCAGTCTCTCTCTTCATATCCTCAGTATAACTGTGCTGTAAGTGCCCTTGTGAAATAACACAACAGGAATTTCCCAAGTAAACTTTTAATTTCATTAATTAACCAAAGAAAAGCAAATCCACTGGTTGAAGAACAGCCATTTTCTGCAGCTTTTCACACAACTGCTCTGGGAACAGATGTAAAGAATGGTTCAAATATCCCATGATTAATTCAATTTTTTTCTATTGCTTAGCACTTTTCTGTAATACTGGGATATTCATGTTACTTCGAGAGAGGTTCGGTTTATTTTTTTCAACAAGTTGGTAAGATATTTAGAGCAAGTCAATTTTATGCTGTTGGCACGTGGGTGGAAGGATTTGCTATAACAAGCACCTCCCATGGCAAGTCCTGTACCACAGCATGAAGTAGGTGGGCTGATTTCTGAAATACAGACCTTGTCCTTCAAGAAGCCAGACAGCAATGCATGAAAGAGACCTTTTTCATCCTTGCAGTGGGATGGCAGAAAGGAAAGTTACAAGCCCATTTCTTTTAGTATTTGCAGTTCTAGAATAAGGGGAAGCATCAAGAGTGGATTGCAAGCTGCAGTCTGCTGGACAGCTGTGATGCACCTTCCAGGGGACCTCCAAGTTCCTCTATTCAGCCAGAAATTCTCTCATGGCTGAAATTTTCATTATTGTCTTCAGCCAGAAATTTTCGTAAAATTTGTATAGTATCTAAACCTGTGCACTCATGGCACACATACAGCTTTCACAAGACTGGGACTACAGACTTTATGTGGCTCATAGCCACTGTCAGTTGGAGTGTTAAAGCTCTAAATTCTGTCAAACCTTCGATACAATTCTGACCATAAAAATACAAGCTTCCAAACCCTATTCAAAAGAAATTCAAAGTGCTGTGAAACCTGTGAACCTCAGGCATAGCCAGGAGAGGCTTGTAAGTAGTTATTTGCTAAAATTACTAGTGTTCAGCTGCATACTGAACTGGAAGTGGCCCTTCTGCCAAAGATGAGTGGGAAGCCAACTGATCAATAAATGGTGCTCAGGTAAATACTCCTACCTAGTCATTTATTCCTTTCAAATGCTGACAATAAGGAATGTTCTAATAATTACTCAGTGTGTAGCCTTCAGAAAATAACACAATGGGCTATAAACATAGTTGAATTTGCTTTTTGCAGCTGTTTAGACCATCCTTTAGGGAACAGCAAATTTGGTCAGGCATTGCATTTGTTTAAAGACTATGTATGAGTGAGCCTTTATTTCTGCTTGTCCTCTAAAGCCTCCTGGAAAACTGGTGTGGAGTACCAGGGGTGTTAAATCATTACATCTATTTCTAAACAGTTTACACCTATTTCTGTAAGCTTTCCCCAATTCCTGTTTGTTTGCTTGTTTTTAATTTCAGTCCAATTTGAGATCTGGAATTTAATTTTTGGATCGCTGTTTCCTTCAGCAAATAATGTACTGAAGCTGTGCTGGGAAATGTGCTGTAGTTTGATCAAAGCAATTTTCTCTGCATCTAACACCAGATGAACTAGAGCTTTGAAAAATACTTCTGGCAGGTCATTTACCTTTAGTATGTTAGAATTTTGTTCAAAAATATGTTCTGGTACTTCTGCCTGTTTGTTACCCAAAATTGTCTGAGTCCTTTTTTTCAAATTCGTGACAAATCAAGGGTCACTGGAAAGTTGGCATCCTTGATTGCCTTCTTTGATGTGTATTAAGAAGCCCAGGTCTGTGTTGCATTACTTTTGCTTTCCTAGTGGACTATTGAAACTTTCATAGAAGAGTGGAAGAAAATGGGATTTCAAAGGAACAAAATGAATCCTGATTTCAGTATATATTCCTGAAATACTTTTGATATTTGTTCACAAGTCGCTGATAATAAACAGTACTAGCACAATCATTCCTGGCAGATGAAAGACAGAAAAGGAAATTCAAAGTCTTAATCCAAACACATATAAATATAAATTCAATCTAACCAATGTCAGTTCTTGCTTGCTAATCTTTGTCCAGGCTGATATGACCATGGGACTTCAGTCTTCTGATTTTATTGATATACTTATTTAAGCCTTATTTCTTTCCTTTAATCAGCTAGAATATTGTGAAAGATGTGTTACAGAAAAGTGTAATTTCCTTTTAGTAGTCACTGATTAAAAAATAAAAGGAATATGAATCTGGGCAAGAATATTTATTCTGAAAATCAGTATCCTGACATGGCCAATACACATTGGGAAGGATAAACTTTTAAATACACAACAGTGAGACAGCAATTATTTTCACATCAATACAATTCTCATTGATGACAGTGGTAATCTTTCCATTTATTTCAATATTCAGTGAGTTCAGTCTCCTAAAAAGCAGCACCTTTTTAACTCATAAAAGTGGCCTGATACATTGTTCGTGTCCAGATTTCCCGCTGTCTTTGAGGTGTTATAACTACCCAGACTTGGAATTGTGTTTGAAATTCTGCTGATGGTTTTTTGGATTTTGCTTTTGGGGAGGGGATTTTGATGGTTTTTTGGGTTTTGCTTTTGGGGAGGGGATTTTGTTTGTTTGTTTTGATCTTGTTGTACTTCTGTGTATTGACAGCTCCGGTCCGCTGTAAACCCTACACACCAGCCAAGCCCTCTCCCTCCTCTTCAGAAGAAGAGAGCAGTGACTCCTTGGATTCCGATCCGGAGCCTAGGGATCACTGGGTTGCAGTGAGTAAGCAGGCAGCCAGGGACAGTAACTGGGAGCTTGCAGACAAGACCTACGCAGCCCCAGTTATCTACAGGAGGGGAAGGAACCCTGCATGGGAACCCATCCTGTATGGGGAGCTTAAAAAGCTCTGCAAGGCCACCAAAGACTAGGTTAGGGAGACAGAAAAGGCTTCTCACAGGATTCCTTAGTTACATTACATTGATGTAGCCCTGTTCTGCTTCCTGAGTTGGCCCGTTGGCCTCCCTGCCCCTTTACACCTTGTATGTCCAGGTCCTAGAAAGTTCTCCTTTCTCTTCTTCCCCATTGGCTCTTGCTGCCTCACCACTTCCCCAGAGTTTCCCCATTGGCTCCTAGACCCTAGCCCCACCTGTGTACCGGCCCTGTGCCCGCCGATTATTGGTCCCTGATGCTCTCTCCGCCCCCGTATATAAACCCTGGACCCTCTCTCACTTTTTGTCTTCATCCATGGACCCCGTCGCATGGCTGGAATAAACTTCTCCTGTGGAACCCCATATGAAGACCCTTCCCGCATCTTTGTTGTTGATTTGCAGAACAAGCTATCTGGTGTGCATGTGTGTGTAGTGGCCTCACCGAGCACCTTCATAAGGACATGCTTTTGGGAAGGTCACAGCACTCTACCACCAACCGCCCTGCTGTGACACACTTGGAGTATCTCCACAGAAGTTGTTTCAGGGTTGATTTATTGAATATTTATTCATATTAAAATAAAATGTGACTTCTCAAATAAGGCTTATTCCTTGCAGTAGGACAGTAGTACCTGAGACAAGACATGATGGTGTCAGAGTAACTGTGTGTAAGGTAGGGACAACATCTTTTAATCCAATTCCTGCAATAAATTAAAATACCCGTATTGGGTATGTAAGTGTTTATATACATATAACCATATCTTTATGTATGTGTGTGTTTACCACTGTAATTTTTTAGTTTCTTGTGGTTTACCAGACATGTTGTAATGCCTCAGAAGTTACTGTTATGGTGTACATCATTAAAAAAAAAAAGGCAGCAAATTTT
Organism: Pachycephala philippinensis; assembly: GCA_013397055.1. Lineage (NCBI taxonomy): Eukaryota > Metazoa > Chordata > Aves > Passeriformes > Pachycephala > Pachycephala philippinensis. Next base: position 8,096 of record VWZT01001707.1, read on the forward strand.
TAACGTATGTTATTACCCAATATATTAAGGGGTCTTCTGGGGACCAATGAAACTCCACTGCATACACGTGGGCTTCAGTAGTTAAAGAAACTGGATGATTTACTGAATGGAAAAAATATATATGTAAGATTTCTGCTACTGGTCAGAGTTGGACTTGATGATCCTTGTGAGTCCCTTCCAGTGCAGGATGTCCCATGGTTCTATTATTCTGGTCTTCTGCATGCTGGATGAATTGCTAGCACATGAAATATGAAAAATGAAGTGTGATGAAACAGAACTCTGCCCCTACACTCTACCTTTTAGCTTATACTAAAATACTATGAAATGTTTTTGAAATCAGTAATAGTTTTGCAATCCCTGTTTTCAAATACTGACCCTCTTAGTAGGACAAGATAAAGTAACTTGTGATGGATGTCACTGATGCTTGAGAAACCTCCGGATGGAAAGCACTGTGTATTTGTGTTCTCTGCTGGAAAGCAATGTGTATTTGTGTCCCATTCTGTGGCACATGGAGGGCTTGTCCTAAAAAGACAAGCGATATCTCAGAAAAAGGCACTGTTGTGGAAAAACAGCAAGACAAATTTCTGAGAATTAAGCAGCATATAAAAAAGGTGCAGCTCTTGGCTTAAATTTTCAGTACTGTTTTAAATTCCTCGGAGCAGTTCAGAAGGGACCCATTTCCTCCTTGTTGTCTGAGTCCCTGAAGATTGAGTAATGGATGAGAATAAAAACATTTTGATGGCAAGAGGTTTATAATGGGATCATTGTCAGATCGGTACCTCGAGGGCTCTACCGGGGGCCATTGTCATGCCTGTTTCCTTTCTGCTAATGAGTGGATCCAGCTCTCACTGAGGTACAGGAGAGATCAGTGTATCAACCAGAGAGCTCACAGTGGCTCATCTTTCTTGTCAGCCTCCCATAATCCCTGTGACAAAGTGAAAGGCTTTGGAAAAACCAGACTCATTCAATGTAATTGAACTAAATGGATAATAGGACACTTATTAGGCATTAAACAGAATATTCTTTGCTGGCTTTTGCAAAGACTACAGCTCTTTGTCATTTGATAATAGACATTCACTTAGGAGTCTATTCTTTTTTTGTGTGCATTGGGATTTTTAAGATGTTTTACTCACATCAGTATTAATGGGAGTTGTGCAAGTAAACCCTGGGAATTCAGAAATATAAAACCTCAGACCTTTGTGTTTCTAGCAACCAAAAGCCTCGAATAACTCAGAATCTGTAATTGGTTCTATTATGGGACAATCTTGAATGGGAAAAAGAGCTCCAAGTATAAATAAAAGCCACCCAGTTAAGGACAAATTCTACAGTGCTGCCTTAGCCTAGACAGTAACTTGCTCTTCAGACAATCTAAGTCTGTCCAGTTGTCCCAGCTTTTTTGTGGAGTAAAAGGGAACTCAGAATAAAGCAGTATGAACCTCCTGCTTCCCAGTCTGAAGCCTTCATATACATATCCTATATAGGGTTATCCTCTTGCTCTGTTGGCATCATTCAGAAATACAGTTTTCAACATGAGGGATCATGTTGAAATGATGAATTTTAATTCAGTGTTATGATCTGAAAGTAGTAGTATGACTGGTATTTTCACCTTTCCAGTTCAGCTCTGCATAGATTCAATAATACTCATTTTGCAGTTTATAGGTGCTTTTTATCCTCAAAACGCTTTTCAAATATTCAACCATATTCTCTTGTCATTTAATGCTTTGGCATAGCCCAGACCTAGGAGTGAAACCATCAGAATTCACTGCACTTGTAAATTAGACAAAGCCACGAAAAGGTGATTACTTGTTAGCATTTATCTTATGGAGAAGTATTTCAGCAGGACACAGCTGTTAATGTCAAAATTTACATTTTACAACCTTACCGTAAAAGAATTCCAACTTCTAGTGGTTTTTTTATCCTGCTGTTTCTTGTTTTAGAGGTGGAAAAATTGCGGGAGAAACATGGCTGTAAATTGCTCTAGTCTGAAAAGTGAGTGGAAGTCAGGAGCAGAATTAACATTCAGTTACCACTGCTGCCCTTCAATAAAGCATCTTGCAGTCCTTCAGAGTAACTTGTTTCTTGTGAACCCAGCTGGCAATTAAAATGGAAGTACTGGAGTGAAGAAGGAACTAGGGAAAAGGACAGGTAGTACAGCTCTGCATTCTTGTTTTATTAGTATGTGGGGAAAAAAGAGGTATTTGCCTGGTATGCAGTGTGACCTGACTCTGTTTTGTCTCCTCACTTAGTTATTGCAGTTAGCTAAAGAAATATCCTATTTGTTCCTTGTTTCCTTATTAATTCGGTATAGTACTTTGTGCATTTCCTTTGCCCTTCTAAGAGAGTAGAGATTTTCTTGAATCGATCAGTACACACCTACTCATAGCTGCAGGGAAACTTCAGTCCTTTGGGGCCACCCGTGGCTGTGCTAATGGTAGGAACAAACCCAGGATTCATCAAGCACTGAGTTAGTTTTTCTATTAGTTGTTTACACCTGTCTCAAATAGACAGTCTCTGGGTCTAAAAAAATAGATTGCTTAGGCAAGCAGCTCAATATACACTTAATATGCACAGTTCCCACCTCATTTAGCTTTATGTGATCAGAAACAAACTCATCCAATGCAGAACAGAGTCATGTCAAAGTAGAGCCAAGCCCATAGGAGAAACGAACCTATTACATTTGGGATGTTCGGTTTTCTTAAAGAGAGGGGTTTGCCTAATAAAATTGCTACTGGTAGCTGAAAATGATGCCTTAGGAAGATTTTCAGCAAGGCTGCTGCCTGTTTGATTTCTATTTGTACTGAGATCTTCTGAATGCCTGGAATAACCCTCTGTTCATTTTTCCCTGATGGGGAACCATTCTGGTTGTGTTCCACTAGATGGCTACAGGGAAAGCAGTTTTGCAGGGAGCAGCTACATGCAGTTCTTGGTATCCAGGGAAAACCTGTCTGGGATTTTTGTCTTTTCTTTTCAAGTTCACTCTCTGACTATGTGATACAGCTGAGCCTCTGAAGCCAAAAAGTCCTGTTCAGTGGGGTTGGAGAACTGCCTTATTGGAGACTGCAGCAAATCCAACGTGATGATCCATTTGATCCTGGTTTCATTCAGTGACATTGTGAGTGCCAAGACTGGAGGTTTATCCTGAGTGCTGTGGGCAGTGGACCTTATCATGGGCCCCTGTAATATGCAGATATCAAACCAGGTGTGGCCTTGCACAGGTTACATGGTGTTTCGGGAGCTACGGGAGCTAAAACTGGGTCTGTGCCTGACTTGGTCACCTGCAGCACCACTATGGTCCAGAGCATGTGTGGGCTCCTAAACAAATATCACTTTGTTTCCATCAAATTAGCCAGAGCACCTTATTTCAGCTTTGCCCCAGATGCAGGAGGACAGAGAATACTTGCTGTAGAATAAAAACCTGCCTGGACTCTGTTGTCAGTGCTTCCTGAACATATGTAAAATCGGAGAGTGGACTTATACTAGGGCAGCATTTTGAGTTATATGGCAGTGGTGGTTTTATATCTTGGGGTAAAAGCCCGAAGTCACTGCCTTGCTGCTGTTTTGTTTTTCAGAACCAGCGTAACTCTAAGTGCATGGATATTGGAGAGTCTTAACTCTCTCAGTGAAATGCAGCCCCTAAGATTTTCTGATGTTTCTTTTAGCCAACAGCTGTACATAGAAAATTTCTTCTAATTGTAACAACTAGTTGGGCTTTTATTGTTGTGGTTTTCCCTATTGTTGTGGACTCCAGCACATGAAGGAAGTATCATTATTTGCAATCAGTAAATTAGGAGAATAGAAGTATTTCCCAGTGATGGGGCTTCCTCAAAGCCTTCCTGCCCATCTGTGGCAGGCCTGTGAAAAATGAAGGTAAAAATCCCATGAATCCCAAAAAAGACACCGAAATGGGGAGACCCAGCTGCCATGTCTGTGGGGTTTTGGTGTGTGGCTTTGACTGGAGGGAGTATTGTAACTAATATAAGTGGAAAAATTCCTCCTATCTCCTTTACTGGCTTTACATATGTAGCACAGGATGCAAAAATGCAGATGCCCTAGAGAACATTCTATTTAAAAGCCCTTTTTTTTACCTAAACATCATAATGAATGTGTAATTTTCTCTCAAAAAAGTGAAGAATGCAAATAGTAACCCAAAAATAATCAGAAATTGGTGCTGTACTATAAACAAAAAAACCCCACAGTGAAATAATGGAAAAATCCTGCCTAATCTTTATCACCAACTTTATCTACATTTCATACAATATTTTAAATCAAGACAATCAGATATAAGTCTGTAACGAAAGTTATACTTGCATGTCAGTCTTAATTCTGATTTATGTTAACCAAGGTTTGGCCATATCATGGAGCATGGCTCTCCTTTCCCATTCTAGCTGTCCATTCCCCTTTCTAACTGCAATAACAGAACTGAATCTCCCCTCACAAACCAAATTTTTAGTCAGTTTCATTAATTTGTTCCTTCTCCCCCAATGTATCTTTCCACTCTGTATTTTCTGCATCTCTGATTACTATAATTTCTGTTGTGTTTTAGGTAGAGTCTCAGTCAGGATACAACCCTCTTTATTTTTTTACTGTAAATTAGTGCAGTATTTTGTGTGGGAACATATGTAGGTGTAGAGATAGAAATAGTCATCTTTAAGTTCACAAAATGAGTGTAAGTCAGACTTTTCTGCAGTTTAATATATTTATGAAGGACAACCTTCTATTTTTCTTGTGGCCTCAGTTAAGCTGTGTGGGAATGTAGTTCTACTGTGCCAAGTAGTTTCTGATATAGCCATTACTTTAATGAAACTCTATGCTGTAGCTTTTGTACAGCTGGAGAATAAAGGGAGAGAGTAGAGGAGTGCCAGCTGCATCATCCAGTTCTGTGCACTGCATGAAATTCTGTATATTGGAAACTCATGGTCACAGTTAAGGTTGTTCTTGCACAAACTCTAGTCCCTCCTTGCCTGTTATCTGTGTCTGTGATTTAGATAACAAGTGTGTATCCTGGGGTAGGGCCTGGCAATGTGGGGGCAGGAGAGGGATGAACTGGACTGATGTATGCACTGGTGATGGAGAGTGCCCATGCTCCAGCAGCTGCATTTCCCCCCAGTCTACCAGGACATCTGAGACTTCCTGCTATCACTTCCCTTCTAGCCCACCAGTATAAATTCAGTGTCTCAAGAGCCTATTTTTACCCTAATTTACGTTTTTGGACTTGTCAGCAAGCAAGGGCTCCGTATGACCAACTCCTGCACTACTCTGTATCCCCTGCCATTTAAGAGCATCTTTCCTGTAATTCTTAAGGAAGCCCTCACTCTCCTGTGAAGATACTCTTTCTCAGAGTACAAATTGATATCTATCTTTAGGAACCAAATGTGGGAAACAAAATACAAGTTGTACTTCTGTAAGTTAAACTCAGTATTCCAAGGAATAACTATGTTTATGTATGGGACTCTGTTTATTTGCAGTAACATTGTGAAGAATCAGATATTCTAATCTTCATATTCACTGTGGCATGTCTAGCATTTGTAAGTGTCAGCCCTAGGGATGTCAGTCATGGTTGTGAGGCACCACATTTATACATAGGATTGACTTAGTCCTTCTCCTCAAGTCCTTGACCAGGTCATAACATTCAACTCTTCAGCTGAGAACTGTGGGTTCTCAGTAATCAGGAGATGAAAATGAAGGGGCCATAAAGGGAAAGGGTGTTACTGGAGGGTTGTATCTTGGACGCTTGGTTTTCTTCCCTAGCTTCCTCAAGGCATCCGTTGAACTCCTTTGGAAATCCCTGAATGTCACATTGCCTCAGCTGCTCCATCTATATGCACTTGTCTCTTAGGCCCATTCAAAATCAGGTCATGATAGTCTAAGCATGAGCTGTTGATGCTGAACACACAGTGACACTACTAAACTCTAAAATAATTTTGTTCATCTTACCAGTTCATCTTGGAATTGCTAGCATGGTAAATCTGTATATCCCATGACTAATTTACAATAACTGGAAGTGAAACATGTACAAATTGTTACTTTTCCAGCTCTGGTTCCCAAATATGCTAAATGCATAATGACCACACCAACGTTTCGGGTCAATTGATCGGCAGCAAAAAGGAGGGGAACTAAAGTGCTCTTATGCAGAGACACTAACTAGCATGAAAAGTCAGCTTTAAATTAACCACTGCCCAGGCAAAAATCTGACTTTGTGTAAGTCTCAATTATGTTGTGCAGAGGAGCTGAGCAGCACAGTGCAGCCCTGCCAGAGGAGTCTTCCCAGGCTGGCATGGAGGGTGAGGAGCTCCGAGCTGCTCCCATGGATGGGAGCCAAGAGAAGCACCTGCACTAATTCCTGCTAATTCCCTCCTAGCAGGCAATGGCTCTGCATGGGCTGCTCAAGAAAAGTCACCTTCAAAAGTCAGCTCCGCCAGAAAAAAGATGAAATTCCATAGCACTAAGGACACCTAAACATGACATTTGTATTCACTGGCCAACAACAGTCACCATTAGACCACCTACCACCTCTCCTCTCTTCGAATGTGTCACAGGCAATCAAGGGGCTGGTCAAAGCTTGGTGCTCTGGCAGTGGTTTTTCTGCTGCCTGTATTTTTTGCTTGTGCGCAGGGGACTGGTGTGGGAGAGATGGAAATGCAATCAGGAGCTGCACAAAGCATATCAGGGAATACTGCCAGGGCAGCCAGTTTTCTCTTCACTTGTTGCAACTCTGTGAGCAGAATCATAATCTCTATACATGGAAAAAAAAACTGACAAAAAACCTATAGTGATAAAATAATGGAACTCGCAAAAGCCGGAAAATTCAGAGCTCATATTGGCAATCCTGCACTCCCTGTGCTGCTCAGAGAGCCAGACTAGCTCAGCTGACACTGGGGGATTCAAATGCTCTCTCAGCAGATGCCTGCTGTTTGGAGAATCTCCACCCAAACGCTTGCCTACCGAGTAGTTAAATTTGACGAGCAGCTTTTGTTCCTATTTCTGTGTTGCTTTTCATCAGCATAGTGTATATCACTCTTGTTACTGTACTGTCATGTTTTGATAACTTCATTTCTTTAGCCTGCCTGTCCCCTTGTTCTGCTTCCAAGTGCTCTGTTTCCCAAATTCCTTCTCAATACATCTTACAGCACTAGAGAAAGGCTTTAATTTCCGTAGGACTCTCCTGCTTTCTGCTCACCAAAGGAGCATCTGAACAGATTCTCTCTTGTATCAGTTGCTGAAGTTTGTTTATTCTGCACCCAGGAGAGGGGCAAACAGAAATTAGTAGAATTTTCCATGTCTTCTGAAAAAGTTTAGTTTGAATATCAATCTCGTGGAATTTTGTCCTAATTTATCTGAGACTGTAAATCCTGCTTCCTCTTTTTTCTGATGTAACTAATTCTCAGCATGGGTTGCAGTAAGACTGATAGTGTAAGCACCTGAATTCTGTACAGTAAAATCTGTAGCTTATCATATTCAATGATAAGAAAGTAAGTTGTAAAGTTTAAACAATTTTTCTAAACTCATAGTGAAATAAGGCTATGGTGGAACACCATAAAACACATAAAGATAATTCGTTATTTAATATTCCATCCTACTGGATTAAATTTCTTCATGAGGTTTAGATCTAAATGCCATCCTATCTGGGGTGGGAAAAGTCAACTCTTTTCCTATGACACAATATATATAATGATGGAAAAATCTTTCCCATCTAAATGAATTTGAAGCTTAGCAAGAACATAATTGCCATGTACTCAGCCGTGTGCATTCCTGTGATTTGGTCCAAGATCAATTTCCCAGAGCAGGTGAAAATTCATGGATTAACATACAGACATGCAGATACACACACGTGCTACAAAGGCTAGATCTCTGCCAATAACTTGTTTCCTTCTCAAAGTGCAAACAAGCTATAAAAAAGAATCATTTGGAGTCAAAGAAATCAAACAACGTTAATGTCAGGATGGCACTAAAAGAAGATACTTCAGTTAGAACAATATAAAACATTTCTGTGTGATTTCATGTCTTCATGATTAAATTTGCTTCCAACAAAACTCTAAGACCAGTCTGAACAGATTAAAGGAAGTTCTATTAGGAATTTCTTCTGACTAAAACAACTTAACTGTAATCAGCATTTCAGTCAATGTGAACTTCTGTTTCTTGAATGAAGAACTAACAAAAATAATGTACTCTGTTCATGTTGCAGTCAAATGGCAAAACACGACCAAATATCACCCACACATAAAGGAGGGCAAGGAAAACTTCTGAGTGTTCCAACCAGAGGAGTAGAGTTTAATGTAGAGTGTTGGCGAAATGAAAGTACTGCTAATCACCTCAAAATTGTAAATAACCTCCTTGCAAGCAGATGTCAGCTAAGCAGAGATTATTGATCTAACCAGAAAAATAATTGTTACTTAAAAGACATTTTTGGGATTAAAAAAAAGGAGAAAAAAAAGCAAATAAGTTTAGGGAAAAGTTTTCAGAGAAAAATTCAATGCTTCCCTTTTTCATCAACTTGTAATTCCAGGAGAGAGGGTTACAGTCCACACAAAAAAAAAAAAAAAAAAAAAAAAAAAAAAAAAAAAAAANNNNAAAAATTGTGCTTGAAAACAAATTACTTGTTGAAAACTTGCTTTGATTATTTTTTTTTCTTAAGAGTTCCTAGCTGCTTTGGTAGAAATAGCTATATTCAAAATATGTGAGACAGTAAAAAACTCAAAAATTTTGACAACATAAAAAGTACTGAAAGATGTTGATTTACAAAAAGCTATACAAAATCCTCTTCCTTTGAAAAATTATGGCCTGCTATATTTAGTACTCCTTAATTATGCATTTGATCCAGAATGTCATTCATCCTGCTTTCCCCAGCTGATTTCTGACTGAGCATCTCAATGGTAATTGGGTCAGCTATATTTTTGGTGTGACTTGAAAGAGAGAATAAGTTTTGATCCCTGAGGAAAATTTGGAATGTATTTGGTTTTGGCTGTGAGAAGAAGTTCGAGGTGAAGGAATCAAGCATGCAAATGTATAAAAAATTATTTTTAGTGGAAGAGTATATATAAGACAAGACAAAATGATGTTTGAATTGCTGCAGTTACTCTGCATGTCAGCACTCCTTGTTTTGAGGAACCGTCTTTCTGTTAGCAACTCTTGGGAACATATTCCAATACGTGGGCAGCATTCAGAGAAAATTCAATGCCAAGAAAAATGATGTAACAAACTACTGTTTACTGCTTTGAAATTCCCTCTCCCATGCCCATGATTTGAAAACTTTCACCAGAGCCTTGCCTGCATTAGTGAGGAGGAAGATCCCTCTCCAACACACAGTTATTTCTTCCCACACCTGGCCAGAGGATAACAAGACAAAATAATGGAGCTGCACAGGGCTCCAGCAAGACAAACAGAAAAGCAAAAGCAAGGGAGGTCTAATCACACTGTTACTTTTGATGGACTGTTGATTTATTCTTCCATTTTAAACCTTGCCTGTTTGGGAACCAGATCAATTTAAAATAACGAAACACTTTAAAAATATAATATTTTGAAGGGATTTCATCTTTTTCCTCTTCCCTTATATCCTCAAATTATTTTCACTGGAGTATGCAGCTGAGGACTGTCAAGTGGCAGGGCCCCAGGCATTATTCTGGGGAATACTATTGTTAGAAGCATGGAGTTTTATAACCTGAACTGTGAACTCAAGTAAGCTCTGGTTCTCACTCAGGTGGGCTGTGAACTGGTTAAGTACAGTCTAGTTTAGGGCACTTTTGAGGGGCTTGTAGCTCCCCAGAGCAGTGAGATTCTCCTCCGGCCCATGCAATGCTTTGGGGAGAGTTTTCCCTGCTGCTGGTGCTGTGGTGATCATACCCGGGCTCGTCTCACCACAGGAGCAGAACTTTCTCTTTTGTGATTGTCTTCATCAGTTCAGGCTTATTAAGTTTATTCTGGCTTGTGAGTGTTCATTAAGCCTTAGCTGGCTGCTTTGAGAGGTAATATTATTTCTCACACAGAAAGAGACACTCAATTGTGAGGTGAATCTGCTCCTCCTGGTCCCTTAAGATTTCACGGATGGTCACTTTGGCCCTTTCAAAACAAAGACTTGAGCATGTAACTGTAAGATAGTTCACACCTTTTCTTTCAATTCAGCCAAATTGAACCAAAAAATGTAACAAACCCCAAATCCATATAAACTGTGAGGGAAGAGGGAAATGTCTGAGTGACATTGGCCCCAAAGGACCTTTGTTTGGAAATTTCTGGTTCTGCCATTTCTGCCTACTTACATAAGCTGGGTGACACTGCTGCAGAACAGACGAAGCATCTGTCTTGGATATTTTCAAAAATGCCGATTTTGGAAAAGTGTGATTAGTTGTTTATGGTTTTTTATAAGTAGAAAGGCTGGATGTGAGTCACTGGCTGGGCTGTCCCAATCCTGCAGGTGTTCGGGAACAGACAGGATGTTTTCCGTCTCTGCTGCTGAACGTGGGTGTTGAGGGATGGCTTTGCCGAAGGAGTCTCTACAAGTGCTGTCTCCTGGGATGGCTATGCTCTGGGGCCCGGTGTCAATAGCAGGATTGCACTTGTCTTTGTGCCTATCATGGCAGCATGGATGTGATGCCAGCTGGGCAGTAAAAAACATCTCCACTAAGTTCAACTTCTCCCTCTTTCCTAAGCAAGGCAGCACAGCATCTCAGCTGGAAGTGCAGTTCCTCTGACATCCCTATTCACCTCATGCATGCATCCTTGTGCAGCAATTGGAGCTGCCAGGTACTAGATGGCACAGCCCTGGAATAGATGTTCATGCATGAAATCAGATGGCAGAAACTGCAACTGTTACCTTTGCAAATAGATAATGATGCTTTTACCACCCTGCGTTCATTCTCACCCCGGTGCCTTCTGAAAGGGGTTAACAACTTGGATTTCTTCTGGAGCCTGGAGCGTGAATGCCTCTTACAGCAGCCCTGGAATGACAGACCTGCCTCTGCAAAGAGTGTGATGATACTGCTGAGGCCAGAACATCGTATTTGTTGAGGGCAAGTTTCCTAAGGGATCAAATTGCCCTCATGGCTGTCATTATAAATGTCCAGAAAGTGAGGAGTTGCTATGACTAAACAGGAAGGGACATCAACACAGTCTGGGGCTTTAAGACACTAGTTAAAATAGGCCCTTATTTTCTGACCGGACAGAGGCTCTAGAAGTGGCTCGTTTGACTTTGTCCTGACCAATACTTTTGCTTGCAAGTGCGTCACTCCACTTCCACAACACTTTTGTGGCTTTTGTTTTGCTGTTGAAGCTGAGCAATTGCTTGATCAGTCTAAATCAGCGAGTTTTCAACATTTTCCAATTGCAGACCCCTAAATATTTTCCAGTGATGGTGCAGCCTGTTACTGAGTGGATTTAGGTGTACGGACAAGAGGCTTTCTTCACTGCATGACCTGCCACAACCCCCTTGGGAGGCTGTTCTTACTCTGTGAGAATGTTTCCAGTGCAGGATGAAAATTGCAGGTCTGGATCATGAGTATCATCCCAGCTTAATCCGGAGCATGCCCATGGGCTGGATGGCTGTGCAGCCACCAATGTTTCCTTGCTGCTGGGGGGTAGCTCCCTTCTGCCACCCCCAAAGCACAAAGACATCATTTTCCTCCAGGTTTTGCAGCTGCTGTGCTGGGATGTGTGTCTCACTGCTTCCACAAAGTCTAGTTGGAGGAGAAGTGGGAAATGGGCATATGTGTATGCCTTCTCCATTATCCTCTGGACTTGGAGCCAGCCCTCCAGCAAAATTCATCCAGTGGTGGTGGATTTGGGACAGGCACCTATGAAATCAAGAGGTGCCAAGTGAACTCCAGTAGCCCAAGTGCCCAGACAAGTAACTCAGCACTGCGGCTGCTTCCAGAGGCACAAGTGAGTCCGAGGCAGGCAACAGACCTTCCTCCAGGGACTGGTGGGGCACTGCTTATGGTCCCTCACCCTGTGACCTTGGGGCTACCCTGCCTTTTCTGCCATACCTCTCTGTTTCATCTCAGCAGGGCATCTTCTGGCATGAATTTGTGCTTTCGTTGCTGCTCCTCCTCCAGGGCATCAGCAGAAGATTTTGTAGCTTAAAAGTTTTTACCAAGTAAAGAAGTAGGGAATACCTATTTTGCCAGATACTGTACTGGGTATAAAGTGTAGCCTGCTGCTAGAAATTGTGATGCCATGATGATTTTTTGCCTTTTCTTTTTATATATCTTTTATGTATTCTCAGTATTTTTAGCATACATAGTTGTAATTTTTTAGCCTGGTATCTTAGCTTAGTCCCGGTATTCTGCTAGGCAAGAAGATCAAACATCCTAAAGGCCTCACAGTTGGAGGCTGGAAAGCCTTACGGTGTCTTGAGAAACCAAGACTTCAACCTTCTCTCTCTGGAACATATTTTGTAAAATAGGTTCAAGCCCCATCTAGCGGGGTATTCTTTAGAATAGGGAGATTTCACACCATTCATTAAAGTTTCTTATTGGGGAATCCTTATCACATATGCTAATTTGCAAGGTCTATAAAAATTGTATACACGGTACACCAGGTGTGCACTGCGGCATATTCCACCTCGATGAATTGTGTACCATAAGGATCCTTATTATTAAATACCGAGGTAAAAAACCCTTTTATCCCTTAACCATGTCTGGCTTGTAATTCTAGGACCAGGGAAACAGCATCAGCTGGGCTTACATCCCATCAACATCAGTGTGATAAAAACATTTCTTTCAGCTAAACTTATGTTTATGTGACCCCTAAAAGGCAACCTTCTAACACTAGTAGCAGCAACGTGTGCCTACAGTTGTGCGTGGCCTTAAGCTGGAGCCATCATTTATCAGCTTCCCTGAAAGCAAATCCTATCAAGACTGCATCAGGAAACTTATTGCTGACTTTCAAGAGAAAAATGGGGAGCACTGCACACTCAGTGACAAGATAAAAGCTTCAGCAGGAATGTGTAAGATCCAAAGAGACAAAGTCTCTGAGTGGCCCCTTTTCCCCTGCTCAATGGCTAGTCAATGGCTTTCTGATATTCTCTATGGGAAATGTGCACTGGTGAAAAAATACCACCTGGCAGGGTAAAAATCTTACTGATACCCTGATGCAAAGCTAATTGAAATGAATCCCAGAGAAAGGGCTGCAGAATGATGCTTTTGCGAAGTTTTAATTGGATTTGGATGGAGGTCTAAAGGGGCCACTTTTGTGGGAGATGTTTTACTTGCTGTGCTTTTTTTTTTTTTTTCCCTGTCNAAGAGTGTGATGATACTGCTGAGGCCAGAACATCGTATTTGTTGAGGGCAAGTTTCCTAAGGGATCAAATTGCCCTCATGGCTGTCATTATAAATGTCCAGAAAGTGAGGAGTTGCTATGACTAAACAGGAAGGGACATCAACACAGTCTGGGGCTTTAAGACACTAGTTAAAATAGGCCCTTATTTTCTGACCGGACAGAGGCTCTAGAAGTGGCTCGTTTGACTTTGTCCTGACCAATACTTTTGCTTGCAAGTGCGTCACTCCACTTCCACAACACTTTTGTGGCTTTTGTTTTGCTGTTGAAGCTGAGCAATTGCTTGATCAGTCTAAATCAGCGAGTTTTCAACATTTTCCAATTGCAGACCCCTAAATATTTTCCAGTGATGGTGCAGCCTGTTACTGAGTGGATTTAGGTGTACGGACAAGAGGCTTTCTTCACTGCATGACCTGCCACAACCCCCTTGGGAGGCTGTTCTTACTCTGTGAGAATGTTTCCAGTGCAGGATGAAAATTGCAGGTCTGGATCATGAGTATCATCCCAGCTTAATCCGGAGCATGCCCATGGGCTGGATGGCTGTGCAGCCACCAATGTTTCCTTGCTGCTGGGGGGTAGCTCCCTTCTGCCACCCCCAAAGCACAAAGACATCATTTTCCTCCAGGTTTTGCAGCTGCTGTGCTGGGATGTGTGTCTCACTGCTTCCACAAAGTCTAGTTGGAGGAGAAGTGGGAAATGGGCATATGTGTATGCCTTCTCCATTATCCTCTGGACTTGGAGCCAGCCCTCCAGCAAAATTCATCCAGTGGTGGTGGATTTGGGACAGGCACCTATGAAATCAAGAGGTGCCAAGTGAACTCCAGTAGCCCAAGTGCCCAGACAAGTAACTCAGCACTGCGGCTGCTTCCAGAGGCACAAGTGAGTCCGAGGCAGGCAACAGACCTTCCTCCAGGGACTGGTGGGGCACTGCTTATGGTCCCTCTCCCTGTGACCTTGGGGCTACCCTGCCTTTTCTGCCATACCTCTCTGTTTCATCTCAGCAGGGCATCTTCTGGCATGAATTTGTGCTTTCGTTGCTGCTCCTCCTCCAGGGCATCAGCAGAAGATTTTGTAGCTTAAAAGTTTTTACCAAGTAAAGAAGTAGGGAATACCTATTTTGCCAGATACTGTACTGGGTATAAAGTGTAGCCTGCTGCTAGAAATTGTGATGCCATGATGATTTTTTGCCTTTTCTTTTTATATATCTTTTATGTATTCTCAGTATTTTTAGCATACATAGTTGTAATTTTTTAGCCTGGTATCTTAGCTTAGTCCCGGTATTCTGCTAGGCAAGAAGATCAAACATCCTAAAGGCCTCACAGTTGGAGGCTGGAAAGCCTTACGGTGTCTTGAGAAACCAAGACTTCAACCTTCTCTCTCTGGAACATATTTTGTAAACTAGGTTCAAGCCCCATCTAGCGGGGTATTCTTTAGAATAGGGAGATTTCACACCATTCATTAAAGTTTCTTATTGGGGAATCCTTATCACATATGCTAATTTGCAAGGTCTATAAAAATTGTATACACGGTACACCAGGTGTGCACTGCGGCATATTCCACCTCGATGAATTGTGTACCATAAGGATCCTTATTATTAAATACCGAGGTAAAAAACCCTTTTATCCCTTAACCATGTCATTGTATACACGGTACACCAGGTGTGCACTGCGGCATATTCCACCTCGATGAATTGTGTACCATAAGGATCCTTATTATTAAATACCGAGGTAAAAAACCCTTTTATCCCTTAACCATGTCTGGCTTGTAATTCTAGGACCAGGGAAACAGCATCAGCTGGGCTTACATCCCATCAACATCAGTGTGATAAAAACATTTCTTTCAGCTAAACTTATGTTTATGTGACCCCTAAAAGGCAACCTTCTAACACTAGTAGCAGCAACGTGTGCCTACAGTTGTGCGTGGCCTTAAGCTGGAGCCATCATTTATCAGCTTCCCTGAAAGCAAATCCTATCAAGACTGCATCAGGAAACTTATTGCTGACTTTCAAGAGAAAAATGGGGAGCACTGCACACTCAGTGACAAGATAAAAGCTTCAGCAGGAATGTGTAAGATCCAAAGAGACAAAGTCTCTGAGTGGCCCCTTTTCCCCTGCTCAATGGCTAGTCAGTGGCTTTCTGATATTCTCTATGGGAAATGTGCACTGGTGAAAAAATACCACCTGGCAGGGTAAAAATCTTACTGATACCCTGATGCAAAGCTAATTGAAATGAATCCCAGAGAAAGGGCTGCAGAATGATGCTTTTGCGAAGTTTTAATTGGATTTGGATGGAGGTCTAAAGGGGCCACTTTTGTGGGAGATGTTTTACTTGCTGTGCTTTTTTTTTTTTTTCCCTGTCTCTGACCTGCTGAGTCCAATAGTGGAATTTTGAACACAGCCTGGTTGCCATCTCCAGTGTCAGGCAGAGGATATTTCTGAGTCTGCCCATATAAAGTCTGCGCTGGTGAGTATCACACATATAAACAGATGCACAGGCTGCACTAAAAAGCATCACCAGGGTTATAAAGTCAAAGAAAGACATAATAAAAGGCAAAACAAAGGCAGTGTAATTCCATGTCACTGTCGTATACTCAAGGGCATTTTTCTGACTTCTTCACAGTAGGTTTTTTGACCTTAATAATGTCCTTTTAATGCATTTATTAAATCACTTGAGGTTTTTTAGTAGCAAACTAATAAAAAATAATTCTGTTGCTCAGCATTGTACTGATGGTCACTTTGATCTTTAACAGGGATGAAACTTCTCTGGTTTTCCTGGGATGTGAGCTCTCTTCCATCCCATCCTAGAAGACAGCATCACGTGCTTTTTCATTTCTTATCCTTCCAGCCATGTTATGAACATGTCCCTAGTGAAGGCACTTGGCTTGTTCAGCTGAAGAAAAGGAGACCAAGGGGAGACCTCCTTGCTCTCAACATCCTCCTGAGGGGCAATGAAGGGGCAGCTCCGATCTCTGCTCTCTGTGACCAGGGACAGAACCCGAAGAACGGCTGCAGCTGTGTCACGGGAGGTTTAGGCTGGATATCAGGAAAAGGTTCTTCCCCCAGAGGGTGCTGGGGCACTGAGCAGGCTCCCCAGGGAATGGTCACAGCCCCAAGGCTGCCAGAGCTCCAGGAGCGTTTGGACAACGCTCTCAGGCACAGGGTGGGGTTGTTGGGGTGTCCTGGGTAGGGCCAAGAGTTGGACTCAATGATCCTTAGAGGTCCTTTCCATCTCAGGATATTCTATGATTCCTGGCTTTGGGTCACCAGTCTTTGTGTCCTAGCCATCTCTACCTAATTTTTTCTCAGCATCAACTAGTCTTATTTTCTGCACCCTCAGTCCAGTCACAGGTTTCTTCTGAGCCCCAGCTCCTGGTTCATCAGCCAGTGTCATCTCCCATCTGGGTTTCCAGTTATGCTGGGTAAGTGTGCTCCAGGGTGCCATTTCCAACCACTTTTCCTGAGATCTTTGCTTAAACTTGCAGTCTCAGGGAGTATTCTGCTTAGTCTCTCCTGTATCAGTCTCAGTGAGGATAAAATAGTTTAAAAAATGAGCTGTGAAGCCTAGAAAGAATTGTCCATTGTCTTAGGTTACAATGTAAGATGTAACCAAAAGTACATATTCTATTACCATCTGTTAAAACCAGGTGGGGCAGTGTTCTTTGTCTCTTCCATGACACATCTCTGATAACTCCCTCTGGGGAGACATCTTCTGCTAATGGGCCATCCAGCCTCATTGCATGACTCGTAAAATTACATCATTCCATTATGAGATGCTCCACCCAGGGGGAGGGACCAAGCATTCCTACCTGGATATAATCTGAGGTTTGGAACACCACACTCAGCCCTTACATACTGGATTTCCACAGGACAAGAGCTACATAACCACCACTGAACCTTCACTGGAAGACCAGACCCTTCTACAAGATCACCGCTTCAACAGAACCACATCTATCACTTCAGGAGGACTGCAGCCACCATTTAATCGGACTGCTACCACCACCCTGACTGACAGGGTGTCAGGTTGTATCCTGACTCTGTCAGTGTTACTGTACTATTGTATTTATTTTAATTTTCCTATTAAATTGTAGTTCTGATTTGGAGTCTCTCATTGGTTTGCTTTCAAACTAGTACATCCATACATGTACAAACTGATTTTTTAAAGACTTTGCCACTGGCCAAATTTTGCCAAAATTCCATGTTCCCCACAAAAGGCTTTTGTTCCATCAAGCAAGCTCTCTCTCATGAATTTCAGGATATGAATCATAATGAAGGATTTGGGCACTGCTCAGCAGCTGCCCCTTCATTGCCCCTCAGGAGGATGTTGAGAGCAAGGAGGTCTCCCCTTGGTCTCCTTTTCTTCAGCTGAACAAGCCAAGTGCCTTCACTAGGGACATGTTCATAACATGGCTGGAAGGATAAGAAATGAAAAAGCACGTGATGCTGTCTTCTAGGATGGGATGGAAGAGAGCTCACATCCCAGGAAAACCAGAGAAGTTTCATCCCTGTTAAAGATCAAAGTGACCATCAGTACAATGCTGAGCAACAGAATTATTTTTTATTAGTTTGCTACTAAAAAACCTCAGGTGATTTCATAAATGCATTAAAAGGAGCACTAAATTTGTGTGTTTACTTTTCCCAGGGTAAGTCTGGATCTTTTCCCTTTTTTTTTTTTTTACTGGAAGAGTGGATTCCCTTGGAATGAAATGAAATTAACAAATTAAACAAAAACACCCTGCATCCTGTCTAAGCCTGATAAATGGAATGGTAAAATTCACCTGAAACACTTGGAGTTTGACAAAGTCATAAGTAGAGAAAACAGGCCTCAAAATGTCAAATAGACATTGACTATTGACTAGAAATTAGGCAGCACTATCAGCTGCACCTCTGAAGTTACCAGGTCACCAAGACAGCAGAGGGTAAAAGGAGAAATGCAAAACAAAACCCAGTACAAAAGGAAAATGCTTTAGTGGCTTAGAAAAATAACAATAAGGTCCCTACTTGGGCAGTTTGGGATTCTGAGGAGATAACATTCTGGGTTCTTCTTTCTTTTCCTGGTTGTATTACAAGAGCTGAGAGAGAAAATTGATTTTTCATGCAAAATATTGAGTTGCTGCTCACTTGTAATTTAATTTATTATTTTTATACTCTGCACATAATTTATGAGGGCTTTTCCCTATCTCTGTAACATTGTTGGAAAAGGTATTATTGAGCAATTTGCTACCAATATTAATTTGCTATATTATAGGAATTTCTCTTATCATCATTACTATTGTTTCCAGGCCATAAAATGTAAATGGTTGTATGAGCGTGTCAGTATTTGCAGGCTGGAACCATGCTGTGCACTGCCAGGGCACATCGGTCACACAGGTGGGTGGTATATCCACCGTGTTCCCAGGCTGAGGATTGTGTCACAGCTGGTGTGAAAAACTAGCTTTGGGGCCTTTGTTTTTCAAGTTGCTCATCTGTTTCCATTTACCTTTCCCCCTGGTTCTTAAGGCTTCACTCCTGCCTCCCTCCTCCTTTTTGCCTTTTATTTATTCTAGGAACCCAGGAATGCAGGGTTGCAAGAAACCAATTTTTCCAATGTTTTTGTCTGATACTACTTTAAGAGGAGTTACAGCCAGCACAGCCTCATAAGATGATAAAGAGATCCCAACCACAACTTCACCTTGTAGGATAACATCATCTCTTCAACACTCAACCTGATAGATTATTGTTTTCCTTTTTACTTTTTTTTTCTAAAAATACTGAGCCAAATTAAACCTAGCGATGATATGAGTTATTCCAAGGTCAAAGTTGCTTTGATTGGGTGTTTCTTCTTCCTTTGCTCAGTCTTAGTTTAATTATTGCTTAGTTCAAAGACACCCCTTGCTCTAAATTTTTTTCAGCATATGAGTACAGCAAGGTTGCCCACCAAGGGGACATTATTGTTGAGTAGAAATGTAGGTAGAAATGAGTAACACTTCTTTCAGTAGCCAGAGATCTCTAAGCAATAGTTTTATTCTCAGTCCTCACATATGTCCAAACATCCTTTGCCAGTGAACCTCTGCTACCCAGCAAACTTCAGGCAGGAAGGAATGTGTCTCTTTCTTTCATAAAAGCTTTTTTTTCCAAGAGCCTGGAAGTGCTGGAGAGCAGCCAGTTGTGTTTGAGTCACTATTGACTGCTAAGTCTACACTTTGGGAAAAGCTGCATGCACGTAGAGATAAACACAACCAACAGTTTAGGAAAAAATGCCAGTCCTCAGTTAAACATAAAACCTCTGGGTTGAACAGAGAGGGCTTTTTGCTTTTTCCTTTATTTGTCCAAACTGAATTTATGTGCTTCTATGCTGAAAGTGTAATTTTTGTAATAAATGCTGAGAAATATCTGCAAGTGACTTACAGTGTGGGATTGGATCTGAAAGGAGACTCAATACACAGGAAGGCTGGGAACAACATTTCCTTTCTTCAAAGTAGTGGTTGAATTCAGTATAATTAAGGCAGATTGGGGGCGTAAATTCTCCTGGTACATCTGTGAACCAGCAACTGTGGGCTCACTGTTCTCTGGGGAGCAACTGTGGACGTACCACCCAAACAGGGTCACACCTTGGGAGGGAGGTGAGAGCTGCAGAATGCCTGGATTCACTGCTTTGGCACTCATCATGGCACCAAAAGAGTTCTGTTTACTACTCTGTCTGTCACTGTCAGTTCCTAGAAATAGTAATTCCAGGAAAGAAAATGGGTGTTTCTAAGTTAAAAGGGTACTTCTTGTGTCAAGTAAGATATTTGCCATTTTTTGTGACATTACAAACAACTGTATTTAAAAGAATGACATGAAGGTTACAAAGTAAATAATAAAAAGGTTGTGAAATGTCAGTGTTAAGGTTGTTCTTGCTGTATATACAGTATGACAGAAACTTTAGTAATCAGTTTGAGTAGTATGTTTTTCCATGGGGCTCTTTCAACAGTGGATGTTTGCAGTGTATACTCAGGGCTTTATAATGTTGAAAACTTTTTTTCATAGGACCTCCATGTAATTTCCTACTGAAATAACAAGTTGGTACTTGGGTGGGAGATTCAGGAAAGGAAATGAAGTTTTTATGGACTAGAACATCTGACTGCTGCCATGAGGAACTAAATTTGTCCTCCATTCTTTAGAAACAACCTAAAGCATTTCTTTGTAAAGCACAGTGCCAGATCACACACACTCAAATGAGATTTAAATGAGCTTGTGCAGGTGCTGGAGGTAGTACAGCCGTGCTGGTGTAGGTCTTAACCAAGTCCTTGCAAGTAGCAGGCAGGGTTTCCAGAGCTACCCCAGCTTTCTTCAGAGCCCAAAATTGTGCTGCAAGAACATGGCAAAAGTGTGGACACCTGTGGGGTATGTTAGAGCATGTGCACATGGCTTTTAAGCAGGTGCCAAGGAGCTTTGCCTGTCCTGAATCCAGCTGAGTGCATCTGGCCTGGGGTCATGCAGCTAAGCAGATTCCCTCCAAGCCCAGCGGCATCAGCAGCATTCTCTGGGACATCTCATTTTCCCATGGGACTCCTCTGCCTCTGGTTGCCATCTCATCCTCCTTTGCCGACAGCTCGGACTCTGTGGGACTACACCTGTAAAACCCGAGTTGCAGAGGCTGGGAGGATTCTAGCAAGGCTTCACTTCTTCCTACCTTGGCTGCTTCCTGCAAGTACCCTGTGAGTAGCTGCAGTAGCTCTGGGTTCCTCCAGGCCAGTGTTTGAAGCCCAGGAGCAGGGAAGCCTGTGAAAGTGGGTCTCCCTGCTGACAGATAAACAGGGCTGATTTTTTCTAGGCAAGTGTCTCCAGCCCTTCATCTGCAGAAAATCCATGCTGTGTGTTTTCGGAGGGGAACCCTTTGTATATCCGTGCACAGTTTTACTCTTCCCTTTGGAAGTCAGCATTTCACATGTCAGAACAAGGTCTCCATTGTGGGGAAGTGTCCTGGTTTAGAGACAGAGGAAACATGCTCTGGAAAGAGTGTTTTCTCTAAAGAGAAGGGCTTTGGTAATTCCCTTTTTTTGCCAATGAGATAAATGAATACCAGTGGGTGAAAGTGAAAAAAAGCCTGTTTATTTTAAAAAAGCAAGATACCCGCAGGGCACAAAAAACAACAACAAATAAAGGGAAAAGGTACCTGTATACAACTTGACTGAAGAAAAACAAATACTCTTTTAAATGATCCCTACCTTTAAAAATAAAACTGCATTTCCTCCTGTTCAGACCTATCACATTGACACCTCAAGCTGTAAATTAGCTGTACAACACAACCCCGTTAACTTCACACTGTTGCCTTCGCAGAACACACAGAAGCAAACATATATGCAGGTTTACCTGGCTGCCACCTCCTGCTGCTGAGCTGGGACTCCTCAAGTTGCTCCTGAAGCTGCAGCTCTTGGAACAAGGTGATTACTGAGAATTTCATCTGGCTGAACAGCTAAAACAACCAAGCCCTAGACATCCAGAGGAAAAAAACAACAAACCAACCAAAACCAAACAACCAAACTACAGCAAAACTACAGGTTGTTTTTTTTTTTTTTAATTTCACTATATGTAGGATTGAGAAGAGATGATAAATCCGTAGGCAGTGCACACAAGAGTTAGTGCTTGTATTGACCTTTGGGGTTCAACTGGTAATGCTATTTAATTAAGACCTATCTCAGTGAGTTCTCACAGTCTGCTCCTTTTTATCACTGAATTTGAACAAAAGTATTGGCATAGAGATTTAAATCCTGGTTGGGTTTCATCCACATTTTAACATTGGAACAGCAGCTGAAATCCCTGTTTCATCTACTTTAATTGCTTATGTGTGAAGAGAGATGCTTTCCTGAAGCCTACCAGGGTCTTAATGTTAGTTAGGGTTGTCTTAACTTCTCACTGAGGCTTGCAGAAGCCTGAGCAGAATGGGGTTCATCTTTTCCAAGAGATTATTTTAATCACAGCATCAGAGAGAATATTTCCCTCCAGTATGTTTTTAGTGCTTTGAGTTGCCTTGTTTTCATTATGCCTCATATTGCCTTACTATCTTCCCAGGAAACAACATGCAAGGCTGATTTCCTTTTTCTTTGCCTTCCCCTTAGGAATGCCACTTCTGCAGTATCATGATCTCTTTGCGACCACCACAACAAATAACCAGCGACTCTTCTATGCAGAAGCTGAGGAACAATTGCTCCAAGTCCAAAGGGTGATCCAAGACTTTTAAAGATGTCTTTTTCTTTCCTTCTATTTTTTCTTCTTTTTTCTTTCTTTTTCTTTTTGGATCAAATAAACAGCAGTTCTTCATTTAAATGATCTTAATCATGATGTGAGTAGGAAGTTGCCTTCCACAGTTAGCATCGTGAGGGAGAAACCTGATAATTCATTTATTCCATAATAATAGCAGGGGTAGCTTTAAGGTTTTTACCATCTGTGCTCCTATGGGAAGGGGGAGCAAAGCAAATACAAATTTAACCTTCAGATTTATGCTTCTGTGCTTCTCCATTGTGCCTCTAAAGTTCTTCAGAAAAAATCCTTAACCACTTCAGTACTGTATGATAAGAAAACCTACAGCTTCCAGATTCCCCTTTTATTTTAAATCTGCAGAATTTAATTTAATTTTACATCTGCATGTTTTCATTTAATTTTGGACTTTAATAACAAGTACTCAAGGCAAGATAGATATATTTAGTGAGTGTTAAGTTTGATTGTATCTGTTTGTCTGTGTCCCGAAAATATCCAAACCTAACATTAACTGCTTTATGTGTCTTCAAATCTTTATCTCTTTGCAAGTAATTTCATAGTTTTACAGAATATACAAATATAAAAAGCTCATTTATGCCTAAGGCTTTTACAAGGACAAAAATCCTGTTGAAGTGGGAGTGGGGACCTGAGACAAAAGGAAACTGCTAGCACAGTTACGTGCCAAGATTTAGGATAAAAAAGTGTATTGATGTGTAGGTTCATCTGGATTTATGGACTGCTGATCTAAGAGAAACCAGGAATATCTGAAAGTTGGTACGCTACCCTGGAGACAAGAGTGAGTTTATTAGGCAAAGATCAAAATGTAAACGTATCCAAAAAGGGTCAATAACTGATTCTTCCAGCCTTTGACTGGGAAGGACTGAATTTCCTTAGTGCATGGTAAATTCATTAAAGTCTCAAGGTTAACATTCAAAACTGGCTGCAAAGTTTGGGAGAGGCTCTAGAGAACACAACTGGTTATTGTTGTGAGAGCCAGGGATAGAGTAATACGAAAACGTCGCTTCTTTCCTTTTCTTTTATCCAGGCCCCTGTCAGGCCATGGAAACACTTCACACGTATTTTACTGCATCTGAGCACTTGATAATATACTGCATACAATAGAAACAATATTTAACCATTGCTGCTTTTTGATGAGCTTGCCCCAGAAAATGGGGTCATTAGGTGATGCCTAAAGAGGCCAACCTAAAAACACAGACTAGACAGGAGTAAGGGAATAAAGGTGGATATTTATTAGAAAGGCCTTCAGAGGCACCCCCTGGGCAGGCCAAAGGCTACACCCAAGATGGACTCCGAGTCACGAGTTCTTCACACTTTTATAGGTTTGGTCCATTTGCATATCAGCATAATTTCACCAATTAAACTTTAGCTAATGATGTCATTTCCCTCAGCTTGCCCCCCTTCTCAAGATGCTGGTTTACACATTTTGGGCCTAGGACGGGCTGGGTGTCCTTGGAGAGCAGCCTGGAGAGGCTTTGTTCTGTCTGTCTCAGCATGAGAGAGCAGCAGCTCACAGGCTACAGGACACTGCAGAGTTACACACTGGGAATACAGAATTTGAAAAATATAAAAGTTAAAACCGAAGGCATCATAGGGGCAAAATTCTCTTCATGCTCTGGATTGGCTAAAAATTTGAAATTAAACTGACCATCCACTAATTTTCTGCAGGAGATTGAGTTTAGAGTTCAGTTTAACATGATAAAATGTACTTGGTAGAAGAAACTTTACTGCAGGGGGAAAAAGGATGTTTTTCTTATTGATCTACTTACTGATGGGCAGAATGGGATTCTCTGGCCACATCCATGGTGGGGCATGGAGACTGTCCCACAGAGAAAAACAGCAATGTGGGAATACCTGAACTGTACTTCCCCTGATGCTCCCCTGAGCCTTTCCAAAACTCAGGTGAGTCGTACCATAAAAAAATCAAAATACAGCTGTGTTTGTATTAATTGTGCCTGGAAAACAAAGGCACTTAAACAAGGTCTGTGTGAGGTAGCATGGCTCTGCAAGCAGATGGTTGTGCCTTTGACTCGCATGGACTCAGCTGCCTGCTTCGGTCAGGACCAAGGAAATTTCAGGCATCACAGCAATGGTCTGTCTGGCATTTCTTCTCTTAATGCTGTCACTATGTGGTTTAGTTTGCTGTGGGTAATGCTTTAACTTTACACCAGTTATATAGCTCCTCATAGAACCATAGAACCTCTAGAATCCTAGAATGGTTTGGGTTGGAAGGGACCTTAAAGCCCATCCAGTTTCAATCCCTGCCATGGGCAGGGACACCTTCCACTAGACCACGCTGCTCCAACCTGGCCTTGGACAGTTTCAGCTACAGTTTCTCTATGCAACCTGTGCCAGGGCCTCACCACACTCACAGCCAAGAATTTCTTCCTAACATCTAATCTAAACTTACTCTCTGTCAGTTACTCTCTGTCATCTCCTCTTGTCCTGTCATTCCAGGCCCTTGTAAATAGTTTCTCTCCATCTTCCTTGTCAGTTCCCTTCAGGTACTGGAAGGCCACAATTAGGTCACCCCAAAGCTTCTGTTCTCCAGGCTGAACAACCCCACTTTTCTCAGCCATCCCTCACAGCAGAGGTGCTCCATCCCTCTGATCATTTTGGTGCCTCCTCTGGACTTTCTCCAACAGGTCCATGTCATTCCTTCATCGCAGCAGTCAGTGGAGAACTGATTGTAGATGCCTCTGGTTTTTCAAATGAGAGCATTCAGACTTTGACCTGTGAAAAGCTGAAGTTTTCCATGTAAGAAGTTGAGGAAGCACTTGTTTTCATCCTTGCTAACCTTTTCCATGAGGAAAACCCTGCTGTTTCTGACTATCCATGGTCCTTCAGCAACAGCTATTGGACCTGTTTTGGGAGGAAAGTGGCTGGGCAAGATTCCTTGCCCAGTGCCTGGTTGAGGAAAGAATGGGATGAGCATGGTGGTCCTGCCTCTTCAGCATCACGAGACACCCAGTTATTTGCCAAGAGCCAGAAGAATGCCCCTTCTCCATAAACCATGGCAGAACAAAGAAACTCTTTCTTCTGAGTGGGCTGGTCCTAGGGCAGTACATCTCCAGAAACACTTTTGCTAAGAGGCATCTCAAGGAAGTCATGTAGGAGTTGGGGTGGCCATGCCTTGCCTTACTAATCTCAACAGGAAAGTCTCTAGAGAGAAGGGCTTCTCAAAATAAGTAAATAAATAAGTAAATAAAGAAATAAAATTGTACCTTCCAATATGATATATTTTGATATTCATTTGGATAAAAACAATGAATTTATGCCTTACACGTTGTCTACCTAGGTAAATAATTGGGGCCACTTCTCATGCAAATCCATGAACTGCAGCTTCATTATCACCTCCCACAAGTAAAAGACAAGTTTAGCACTGAAATGTAAGGAAAGTCAGAGAGATTGCAAGCCTAGTTACACTACAACGTTTTTTTGTAAGTTGGCTAATTATTGTTCTTGAATTAAGAACTCATAATCAGCTTCATGCCAAATATCTTTGGCTTTTTTGTATGGTTCATCAGAATTTGCAGGAAAAAAAAAAAACCCACAAAAAAACCCTAGCAGTAATGCACTTAGACAATTGTACAATGGCTGGGAGGAAGAATTTCTTCCTAATCTCCATCTGGATACTGTAAAGGCAAAGATGTTTTTAGTGCATTTTACTAAAAAAGAGGAACTCAATAGTTCTGTATGAAGGTATGATCATAAATATGCCCTTGAGTCCTCCTATTTCAAGGTTAAATAAAAGTAGTTGTGATAGAATAACCCAAAAAAGGACAAACACCACATGCTCAAACGAAGGTTCCATTAGCCTGTAAGCTACAGCACCAGCATGTTGATAAGAGTTAAGACTGCCTCACAAATTTTGACCTTTTTGAATATTTATGTACTTATAAAGATCATGCTTTAAAGATAGGACACCAGGAAACGATCCTGTAAGTGATCCTTTTCAGAAAAACCCACCTGGTACCTAACAGTCCTCAGAGATAAATGTCTAGGGTATAAGAGCAAAACCAGCCACTATTAGCAGCCACTAAAGGCCACTAATAAGAGCAAAACCAGCCACTGAAATATTCAGTCAAGACATAGGAATAAAACTTCTCCCACATAATACGGGATGGCTCTGCCTGTAGACTGTGTGACACTCCCCTTCCTCCATCCTGGATGGGCCTCAGAGCAAAACTGATTGAAAGCAGCAATTCCTCTCAGGAATTGTCAACACACTTTGCAAAGGCTCTTTGCTGTTTGTAGACTCAAGAAATAACAATAAGCTCTGAAAAATCAGAGAAGTAGAAAGTAAAAGTATCAAGGAAAAAATTTTTTGTTTTATTTGAACTTATTTCAGGGCTGAAATTATTTTCACCTGATGCATAATACCAACTGAAACTTGCCAAGGCTGAGTTGTACTGCATGAGCAGCTGTGTGTCTGTCCAAGAGGAGCTGTTAATCCCTTGAGCAGGTCAGCATAGCAGGTCTGTGTAATTCTTAAACAAAACCTAAGCCTTTGATGTACAGAAAGTTGCTTGTGCTGCTCATTCTAACCCTTGAGAAAACAAGAAGACAAGCCATGAGGAGCTTTTGTGGGCTTTTTCTTTTACTGCTAGCTTTAGGTGGGTTACAAAGATCCCCAATTCTTCCCCAGCCACAGGAAGCTGATATGAGATGAGCATCCCCATGTCATACTGCCAGGGCAGTTTTGATTACTAAAAGCCAGATTCACAGTAAATTACTGAGCCAGGGCCCTGCACCCACTACATGAGCAATAGGGAAATGGCATAAATCTTCAGGTCAAATGGTTTATGATCAGGTAGTCATGTATTTCCCTGGAAGAGCTGTGGAAAGAAACACAAAGGAAAGCAGTAAACTTCAGACTTTGAGTTGGCGATAGCCTCTTTGGTAATGCTTCGACACAGGTACATTTGTCCTCTTCTTGCCTCTTACTTTTTGATGGCTATCCAGAAACCACGTTTTATGTTGGGGTGAGAAAGTTTTTAAACTCTCTCGGCCAATTATACCTGAAATTACATATCCTTACTAATATACTTTTTCATTGAAGAAACAATGTACATTTCTTTCCAAATATAGGCTTCCTGATGTTGCCTGGCTACAAATTTCTATTCCTACTGCCTAACCCTGTATCATCTGCTGCAAGGTGCTGGATATTGCTGGGCTCAAGTCCTCTAATTGAGAAAAGCTGCTCAGTTTGTAAAGAGTAATGTTTGTACCTCACTTCTCCACATGCTGAGCCACAGATTTGATTTGACAAGCCGTAACTAACTTTATTTGAGGTAAATGATACAAAACCACTTACCACATTAACTGTGTTCACAGCTCCACCTCTTGAATTGTGCTATTTGGTTTTGGTCTCCAGTTGTAATATCTATTCTTTAGATTGTGTTTTACTCAGATGCTAAGAATTAAATCATGGCTTTTTAGTTTCTAGTGCAATTGAATTTGATACTATCTGGACAGTCTTAATTTAAGAATCTCAAAGTGGTTTGAAAATGTTCCTTAATGAAGCTTCACAAAACTTGAGTCAGGGAGGTAAATATTGTTGTTAGCCTGGTTTTGAGGTGGGTGAACGGAGGGGCAGAGAACTGCAGGGCATTGCAAATGCTCTCCGGGGAATCATTTGTACAGAATTCAAGAGCAGACTTAATCAAAAAAAGGATTAATTTCTCATGGAAAACAGCTATTTTAGAGACGAGCAAACATATTTGACCACTTAAGCTGAGCGCAAGCAGAACAAATACACACATATATCGAACAAACTTCCTTCAAAGAACTCCAGTTACCCAGGTTCAAATGTTCAGGTATCGTTACACATCTGCCTTCTACTGGTATATTTTTAGAGTAATAGGAGGTTATCACCCCACTTAGCAAAGTACCTAATCATTTCTAGGATCTGTGACTCACAGGCTTTGGAAATTCCACAGATTTCACTTGTGTTGCTTTGGTGGTTCCAAAAAACCCTCTATGTAATGTGGTGTGGGGGGCGGATGGTGGAAAGGTCTCTGCGTTTCCCAAATGCGTGCCTGGCAAGGGAACGTTCCGTGCGATGCTGTGTAGCATGCTAGCTGGCAGACTTCTCACCCGTGCCGATGGAAGCACAAAGCACACACTCACACTGAGCTGGATAGCTCATGCCCACCAGAGGAGAGAGTTGGAGGGGGTCTCTCGTATAGCGTTCCACAGAGTTGGTTTATTCAACCCACACATGAAGGTAACTAGTGATGAAAAGACAAGCTCTGAGGGCTGTAACAAACTTATATAGGGGAGCAGAGAGGAGGCGGGCAGAGGGTACAGGGGCAGAGAGAGGGCAGGGTTACAGCCATTTTAGGGGTAAAAGGGGCATATGGCCAAGGGCTAACCAGACAAATCAAATCAGCATAGCACCACAAAGACTGATGGGGGGAGGCTTCTCACCCCAAGTCAGGGGGTGATCTCAGACCTCTGGCTTAGTCACCACAACATCTCCCCCTTCCTTGTTTAAAGGAAAAGCCTCCCCTATCAACTTTGTTAGGCACTTCTTCAAGCAACCAAAGAAACATAAAATGAGAAAAATTATTAAGATCACCTACAGTCCAGTTTTTATAAGAGAGGCCTGCCAACCCTTCAGTCCCCATTGTCCTAAAAGTTCATCAAACCAATCTGTGCTTCCTTCAGTCTTTAATTCTTTGATCGGGCCTTTCCTCTTCTGGATCATCATGTGGATGAGCCATGCGATGACGGTAGGTGATATGATGGTCCAGCAGACTAGAAGGAAGTGGAGGTGTTTCCACATGATGGTGCGTGGGGTTGGGGCAGGCTTTTCTGTGGGGTTATAAGCAAAAATTATTAAAAGGTAGTTTTTCCTTATTTTTTCTTTTCCCCTCTCGGCCCCCACTTTTTTCTTACATTCGTAAGGGAAGTAACACACAGGTAAGGGGGTTATGGGATAGGGAAACACATGAGGGTAACATATAAGGGGTTTCAGGTTTTGGGGAACTGCCCGGAGGCGGCACAATTGGACATTCATGTGTCCAATATCTTGCGCCGTCGTCTTCTCCACACAGCACTTGTTTCCTTGTCAGGGGTGTCCTTGTCACTGTCCGGGGTATCGTATTCTGTCTCCTCAGGAGCTGTCACCGATGGTCCAAGGTAGGGCTTTACATTTTTTTCTGGTATCCACTTAGGTCCTGAAGGCGTGGAAACACAGGCATATCCGCTCCCCCACACAATTAGGGGGAAAGGGCCCAATATTTGATGGCTTTCCGGATCTTTGATGAACACCGGCGGTTGCTCCTTTAATTTAGCTTGGGTCGAATTGGTAAAATGTCGGAATACGGGGTGGGGGTTGGCTCTGAGAACAAATTGTTCAAGAAATTTATGGTAAAAAGAGCCTTACAGAGTCTCACAATGGGAGAATTGACCTCTGACCCTCCCCTCTGTTGGTCAAGGACTCTCTTGATAGTTTGATGGGCCCTCTCAACTATGGATTGTCCCATGGGAAAATGGGGTATGCCCGTGGAGTGCCAGATACCCCACACACTGAAAAAATCTTTGAGTTTGTTGGAAACATAGGCTGGACCATTATCAGTCTTTACTTCTGCAGGAACACCCAGGGTGGAAAAAGCAAGGAGAAAATGTTTCCTAACATTTCTTGCCTTTTCTCCTGCCTGGGCGGATGTGAACACAGCTCTGGAAAATGTATCAACGGAAGATGTGTACATATTTTAATTTTCCAAATTGGGTTATATCTGTCTGCCAGGTTTCACAGCTACCTAGGCCCTGGGGGTTAACCCCGGAACCCAACGATGGCACCTGGTAGCTTTGGCAGCTGGGACATATTGCTACAATTGCCCTTGCCTGGTCTCTAGGTATTTTAAACCTTCTTATAAGGGCTAGAACGTTTTGGTGGTAAAATTGATGGCTCAACTTCGCTTGAGCGAACGTGTCTGGTAAGTTGGGAACTTGTACCGGCATTGCAAGAGCATCTGCCCTCCGATTCCCTTCGGCAATCAGTACAGGGAGATCGGTGTGTGACCTCACATGCATCACGTGGAATGGATGCTTTTGGTGGGAAAGCAAATGAACTAATTTCAAAAGCAACCTATACAATTTTGGATTGGACACCTCCTTTAACAAAGCGTGTTCTGCTCTGGCAATTATTCCAGCTACATAAGCTGAATCTGTTACCAAATTAATAGGTTCCTCGAACCTCTTGAAAGCTCTAACCACACCCAGCATGCCGAATAAAGCAAATACCCACTTCTCTGACTCTGAAGTGTCTCCTGGCCCATTTGGGGTGATTCAATCTGTGTCCTGGTTGCACTCCAATCCAGTGACAAGAAAAAGCTCAAGCTAATGGTTCAGTTTTGTGTGTTTGGGCTGATGCCCTGGTTATAACTGTGCTTTTAATTTCTTTGCCTTTTCATTTTCTCCCTCTCCTTTTTTTTTTT
>VWZT01001708.1:989-89952 GCA_013397055.1 Pachycephala philippinensis
TGAATGGCCCAAGAGATGGGTATAAAAGGCTGGACTGCAGGATTACAAGGGCAGATACTGAGCTATAGCCAAGCCGATGCCTGCCACCTTTCTCTATGCTGGACTTTTTGGACTCTGACATCTGGTGTCCCGTGTTTGTATGTATCACGGTGATAATTGGCTTTGAGCCTTAGAAGCTCTGGAAGCCTCTGGCAGTATGAGCCTCACGGACTGCAATCCACTTGGGGGAAGTGGAAAAGCCGGTTGGCACGTAATCCCCGGGCGGGAGTGTGCCTGGGAGAGCCGTGAGTAGCCTACGCATGTAAGTCTGGGATTGGACTGCCTTGGGTGACCGTGCCTCTGGGAAGGACGGTGAGCCGCTGTAGCTCTTGCCCATAAGGTCGGTGAGCAGTTGTCGCTCTTCCCATGCGTGACTACTCCAAATGGTGCCACATTTTCATACTGCAAACTATGTGGGCCTGGTGTAAGTCAACATCTGGAACTATGTTGGCCTTGTGTACGCCAACAATGAAGTTTTGACTGCCATTATCTGGCATGAGATGTCCAATTTTTTGGGTTACATTTTGAGGCTACATGCTTTAGGCTAGATTTCACAGTTTTTGGACTTGTGCATTAGCACTGAAAGTTCAGCTCTAGAACCTCTGGCTTGCTGCCCACGTGTTGTTGGTTAATGGTGAATTTAGGCTAACCTGGGTGTGGTTGTGGGAACCTGAAGTCACTCCTCTAGACAGCAGAGAAAAAAGCAAACTTCAAACAACTGGGTTTTGAACTTTCATTACTGATTTGCCATGCAGTTTTAATGGTACTATCGAGAATAGAAAATTGTGTCGTGAAAGAAAAGAAGAATCTTCCCATAGGTTTCCTTAGAACCTCTTAAAAGAGGAATGGTTCTATAAACCATTTTTTATAGAATTATATGGGATAATAAAGGTCCCCAAACTGTTGAAAAAAAAATGAAGTTGCTCTGGCAGGTCTTTTCATGAGTAGTTTCTGAACAAACTCACTACATATTTACATAGGTCTGCTGACAATTTCTTGACATTTTATTGCAATAGAGCTGTTCCAACATGATGAATGTGATAAGCAGGATACAGTGAATACAGTCATCAAATGTCAGTTTAGTCAGATTCTTACTGTGCTGCTCTTACTCTTCTACCTAACTGCCTTTAAGCCTTATTTTCAAACTCCCTGAGAATTTATGCTGATCTAAATCCATGTGCTAGCACTGGCCTTTTTCTGATGCTGTGGTGAGCCGGCTCAGGGAGCTGAAGAGGAAGAAAACTAACCTTGCAAAGCAAAGCAAATTGTTTTCACTCCGTGTGGCTCCCTAAACTTGGTTGCTAAGAGATCAGCAAGCACTAGTGCTAGTATAAGTTTAATGAATACTCTAGGAAAAAAAGCTATTTTTCAGGAGCAGGGTATCCTAAATCTTACCTCATCCCTGGCTTCTGAATGAAGGGATCATTCAGAAACATTAGTCAGGATTCACCAATTTCTTTACTCCAATAACTTGCTTGTCTTTTTCCCAAATGCAGAGTTTGTCATGCCTCATTAAGACACACTTTGATAAAATAAAATGCAAACCAAATAGCTGAATTAACATAATGGATAACCATGTGTCAGAAAGAAAATATAAGTAAAATGTTTGAAAATATAACAAGACTGCAATCTTTTAGCCAGGTCATGTGGGTCACTTCATAGTTCTGCCAAATGAACAGATAAGGTGATGTCTTGACCCTTCTGGAATCCATAGGAATTCTTTTATTTACTCGAACCAGAGTGTGACTGCAAAGGGTTTTTTCTTACAACATAAAGCAGAAGACCAGAATTTCCTCTCTCTGCATTTACAGTGGCCACATATTTGAATATGTAAATGTATGTGTATAAAAGGGGCTCGCAAATGCAGAAACAAGATATAGATTAAAAAAAAAATAAAGAGGATAAACCTCTAGAATCAAATCATAAGAAGATATTAAATATATGTATGTTGATCATTGCAACATGTAGTCTAAGAAAACAACTGATGTTTAGGAGGAAAGGAATGCTTTGGGAAACTTCATTTAATCTTAATAGATCTTAATAAATTTAGTTTAATATATCTGGATTTTTCAACACAGTGCCTTCATACCATAGGCTATAATGGGGTATCTGCAGCTGTGACACCTTGAAACACCCAATGTTACTCCCTACCTGCTAAAACATTTGTCTGTATGAGTGAAAGACTTTACCATATGGTTTGCTGGGATACTATACAATACAGATGATTAAGCCCAGAATTTGCATTCCTTTACTCTTACATTTATTTGAAAAAATCACTGAAAGATTCAAAAATGTGTAAGGAGATTACAGGACAGCAGACAATATCTGCCGTCTGACAGAGACAGCTCAGATATTGTGGCTGATTCCTTTCTCTGATAGAACATTGTCAAGGTCAGGCTATTAGTCTGACACAGCATTGATTGTTTGGGCAGAGGGAAAACAACCTTTTCAACACAACTTTGTCAATTTGAATACGAGTAATGTTTCTCAGCGCTTAATCTGGGAAAAATTCTCAAAGGTCAAAGCTTCAACGTGGAATAAAAGAGGAAGATTCAGAGCAGTTTGGCAGTCAAGACTGAAAGCCAGAGAACAACTGAGCCTCAGCAAATGTGATTGATTCTATTAAAAAGAAAAACAACAGAAAGAAAAGAAAAAGATGGTTTTAAACACTGGCTGTACTTAGCAGAGTGTATTGTTGGTGTTCACCCTGTATTAATCCACTCTGAAGACTGTGCCAATACATAACACTGCTGTTTTAAAAAGCCTAGTCTTTGGCAGCTGTTTTTCTTCTACAGACTCACGGAGAACTGGGATTACATCTTTTGCTGCCCCCACCTGAATGCATTAATTTCCTTTCAGCAGTATTGCAACTTAATTCTCTCAGAAAAGGACAGAGTGGAAATGAGGAGGAGGAAGAAGAAGAAGAAGAGTAAAATGTCAGCATGTAAAAATGCTATGGGTTTAATTTGGACTAGAAAGAGACTTCACATGTCTGGAAGCACAATAGCTCTTTCAAGGCCAAAATTATCCTTGTATGATGACCTTTGAAACAATCGCCAAAGTTTTTTAAGCGGGATCATGTCATGGCTTGGAATTTGAATGCATTTTCAAGTGCAGTGACAGCTTCATTGTTAGGTTTTTTCCTGCTACTTCTCTCTGGTTCCTGATGAACTCAGAGAAAGTAGGTATGACAAGAAACTGGAATTTTCCACCATTTAGTGAAGGTCTCCTCAATGGTCATCATCAAATGTATGAGGGATCCTGGGATATGGGACATGGACTTCACTGCAGTCACTGGAGCTGCAGTACTTTACAGCAGTAATGAGCAGCAGGAACTGACTGGAAACATCTTTCTTACATCTCTCAAACAAAAATAATTCCATCACATGCCCTGAATCATGGGAAAGACAGAGATTCACAGAGATACCAGCATACTAAAATAATCTGTAAGTGATTGCATTGTAGGTAATGTAAATATTGTTGACCTCCAAGAAGATGTAATTCCAAATTGGCTTTTAGGTACCGAGTGTAGTTTGCCACTGTCTTGCCTCTCCCTGTCAAACGTCTCTTAAGAGCTTTTACAAGATCCCCCTTTCAAATGGTCTGAAGTAAGAAGAGCAAAATGAGGAAAGTGTTGAAAACTATTTTCTTAATTATTTACTTTGCATTATCAGGGAGAGAAAAACCAATATAAATTTATAGTATTCTCTAATATGTTTGTTTATATGTCTTAATAAAGGATATAAAAGGGGGTTGTTTAGCTGTGCACAAAGCCAATTTTGGAATCTTTGGACTCAGATATACTGACTGCAAACATCTTTTGACTAAATGTTTGTTAAAATACTTTGTTTCATTCCTGAGGTAAACAGGCAGGGAAGGAAAGAAGCTCACACATGTACAAAGGTAGCATGTACTCACAAGTTTATTTCCTTGTGTAATGCAGATCTCATTGCTTTGTTAATGCTGACAGTAGAAAGTGCTGGCAGCATCAGGAGTTTGGTATAGAATATTTTGTGTTTACTCTTAAAATCAAAACCACATCCATTTTAGACTTTATCCAGAATGGCCCCATGGCTACTGATTATCTTTAACAGGCAAGTGTCCCCGATTTTGTGCACTGAGTCTGCCTAAAACACAAAACCGGGCTGTATTTAAAAAAAAAAAAGGAAAAAAAAGAAAGACTTTTATTTGGAGACAGGAGCAGCACAGCACCACCTTTGGAAAAACTCCTGGCAAAATGTAGTCTGTATAAAGTGCTCTCCCTTCAGTATCCTTGGCTAAAGACTACTTTCTGCCTGGCCATGAAATATTTGGTGAATCACTTTCTTAACTAGCACACTGCTGCCTCTGTAACACTCTCAATTGGAGAAATGCATGAGGATGAACTCTGAGCACCTGCACCTTCCCTTGTTCCCCCAAAGGTGGTGACAAAGGTGTTCTCACACTAAATGTATGTCTCCCTTTTTTAGGTGAGCAGACTTTAAGTAGGCTCTTCCCTTCTCTTTCCTATGTTGGTAGCGAGCTCCTTGCTCATTTGGCAGATATTCAGACCCCGGAGATTACATGCACAAAGACTTCATTAGCTTCACACAACGAGGAGACTCCAGCACTGAGATGCCTTCCTGCTCCCAGAGGAAGGGCTGCCTGCCTCTGCAGGGCGTGGGGAAGAGCCATGAAGGGGATGGGCACAGGTCAGGCCCGGACAGGCAAAGGGTACATTCCTTTTGTGGATGGGATGTGCTCCTAGTCAAAGGACAGATACTTTCCAAAAAACTGAAAGCTTCCACTTTGTGGTTTTGCTTGTGTCAAGGATAGCACTGGCCTTGCAGGGGTGCTTGCAGGTAGCTGCTGTGAGGTGCTCAAGGTGCCTGTGCTCATGTGCGATATTTGTGCTGTGAAGGTCATTTGGCAGTGCAACAGCCCCAGTGACTGACTGGCCGAGGATGCTGCAGCTGCTTGGGTCACTGCCCTGTGCAGCAGCTGGGGAGCTGCTGCCTCTGAAACACGCTGCTCTGTCCCTGTGACAAACACACCTCTGTGAATGATCACCAGGGCACCTTCCCTGCATTACTGCTTAGTGTGTGCAGAGAAGCTGACCCTGCCACCACACCACACAGCCTGAGAGGACCTCAGCCATGGCACCAAGGGCTCAGTCCTGGCTCTGTGGCAGCCAGGTGTTAGACATTCTGGTCTCTGACACCGAGGGCTGGCTGTGTATGCACAGACGGGGAACCAAATGGGTTCAGTTCTTGAATGTCTCAGAAACTCTCTGTTTAGTACTTGAAAAGAAATTTAATACCTTTTTTTTTTTGCACTTTATTTATTACTTTGGAAACTCTCTGGAAAGTACAAACTAAGCTTAATTACAATGATACTCCTGAGGAATAGCCCTTACTCTGTATAGCAGCATTCTGAAGCAGTTTGAAGCAGTTGATTCTGAACTGGTTGTATTATTGTCATAATTGGTCAACAGTTCTGGTCTAGTGATCTGCAAGGGGAATTCAAGACTTAGAGAGAAAAGCTCTAAGAGATACTATAGCTGACTTGTTTGTTCTTCAGGCTTCCCCCCTTCTTTATTTATTTTGTTATAAAGTCTTGAAAGGGGCTTTGGGGACTTTATGTATTAACATTCTGTTGAGGAAAGCGAGTGCTCAATGGATCAGATAATATCAAAGCTGCAATGAAAAGAATATTATGAAGCATTTTGTCTGCCTTTCAACTCTAAAATTTGCAGTAATTGGTTAGTGATGATAATTCAAGTTGCACAGAAGTCAAAAACTATAAAGAGATTGATTTTAGACAAAAAAAGGAGATATTTTTTAGGAAAAGAGGAATGGAAATAGGATCTGCATTAAGCTGTGAACATGACAAGTTTCAGTTAGAGTTCACTTTGTCCAGGTTTGGAGGCAGATATAAGAGGAGGTTTTTAGTTTTATTATTTCTGGAGAAAAAGATCAAGAAATATTAGTGAGAAAAAAAAAGAAAAAGCATCATCTCCTTGACCTTTCTATCAGCATATACAACCATTTTGCCTGAGAAACAAAAGTGATGAAATAGAGAAGAGGAAACTTGGTGGAAGAGAAGTGAAAGGATTTGAGAGGAAAGATGGCGATGTTGTTAGTGCATGAGGTTGTACTGGTTCTGTTTTTGTCCTTTCTGATTTTGTGTGGCTTCAGATGAGTTATATCAATTGTGTCTTTTGTCCTTTCTAGTACAGTAACATTTCTTTGATTATTGCAAGTATAAGCAGATTGAAATGAATTATGCCTTAGGCTGGGAAACCTGTATGGCTGTCACCTTGGGGATAGCAGGGTCCTTCCCTGGCAGAACTGATAACTCAGTAAAATATTTCCCAGTTTTATTTCCCTCTTGTGTTTAGCATGGCTACTACACATGCTAGCAGCAAGTCCACAGATCCACACATTGGATTTTCCTGTCTGTTCCCAAGACTGCACAGATGAACAGGTGACAACTTGTAGGGTTATCAGGGTAAGTTATAAGTCCTCTACAAGGTGATGATATTTTTCTATTTTCCAATGTACGGCAAAAAATATGCTCATCTTCTAGTAGTATATTGATAATTACTTAGTCTGTTCTTGTTTTGTTTGATATTTTTCTCTTAAACCAGACAGTCACATGTGCAGACATCTGCTACATAATAGTCCATTGCCATCCTCAGCTTCTTAAAAGTGCTGGAGACAGTGCTGAAAAGCGTCAGCTTCTTCATATGGATTTGGTCAGATCCCACTGCCAACACCTTGGATTCTGGGAAGCACGTCCCTCCTGCATGGATCTGATGACCTCTAAGCTCTTTCCTCAGCTAGGAAATAATTTTACCAAGTCTTCCCATGGACTTCCACATTTCCCTGTAAACTAGTGTAATCTACAGAATAAGACATTTTTCAGCTTTCTCCAGTGATATTGTTTATAGTTCAGGGAGAGATGGAACACACTTTTCAGCTTGACCCTGCTCCCCAAGTCTGTCACTCAAACCTCCATCAGCATCAAGCAATGCTGAGCTCCTCAGGGAGCTGCAAGGAGATGGGATTGGAGCTTATTGTCTGGAAAGCAGCTTAGCAGTGAAAGACCTTGGTGTTCTGGTATACAAAAAGTTGAGCATGAGTCAGTCTTTGCAGCAGTGAAGGGTTTCTGAATTTTGGGCTACATTTCTACAGACTTTAGATTGAGTGGAATAACTGCTATCCCTTCTCCACTATTTGACCTAGTCTTTTTCTTAAGGAAATTTAAATAGTAATATGGTTGTAAGTACAGTCCCAGTAGGCTAGTGGCTGTAACAGGTGCAGAACAGCAAGAAAGAATTGCATTTAAGTAAACATTTCCTTCCACTCTTCCTCTTAAAGAGAGGTATCTGGGTGACAGATAGTCCTCCTCCCTTCTGAACAGTAATGCCCTCTTCATTCAG
Organism: Pachycephala philippinensis; assembly: GCA_013397055.1. NCBI lineage: Eukaryota > Metazoa > Chordata > Aves > Passeriformes > Pachycephala > Pachycephala philippinensis. Next base: position 8,452 of record VWZT01001708.1, read on the forward strand.
AGCATTGCCCACTCAGAGGTAAGTTCTTGTCCTCTGCTGCATTACATGCATTTGTTTTGCAAAAAGCAGAAGTCTCTGCCACCGGTGGAGTACAATACTAAGAAGAGGGACAAAGACATAGAGATCAGATTTTAAATTTAAGCTTGTGTACCATTAAGTAGTGTTTTCCCTGTGAGGCAAATGTTTGTAGCTGCTTGCCCCAGAGAACCTGCAACTGAGGTTGTTTGACAAAGAAAGAGAAATGTGTAGATGGGGAAACAGATGGCAGAAGGAAAATTAGTGAACAATAAAATAAATGTGTTTTTACATGATTGTCAATGCTAAGCTGCCTCAGATGCTTACATCCACACCTCTGTGGTGCAGAATTAACTTGATTTATTTTTGGAATGCAGTGAGTAACATGTAAAAATAGGATTACATGAACCTTTCACAGGAAGAAATAATTTCATAAAGTGATGGCATTACAGTGTGTTTCCACAAGCTTGACATAACTCAGACATTAAGGAGAAGATTGTCAAAATAACTTCCAAAAATGTCAGGGAAGCAATTTGCTGAAGCTTTATAAAAAATGATGACATTTGCTCTTTCAGAATCAGACTGGTACTGCTAGCTACCTCAAATTGTACTTTATTCTCAACCCTGAAAAAGCTTTTGCCTGGACTCAGCCTAATGACTATTGATTTCAATAGCACTATTGAAAATAAAGAAGTAAGATAAGGACATATATTTAAGCTCTGCAGGATCAAGGTCTTATTTTGCTGAATTTTTATTGCTCCAGATGCAATATATGAGAGATAGGGACACCATGAGACACAATTAGATTACATTTTTTGAGAAACTCATCATTTCAGTAAATTCCTAATTTGTAAAAGAAATAGCATTATCTGCTCTTTGTTTCTTTATGCTGATGCTTTACTGCAACAATGACAGAGTTACTCACATAAAATGCTGCTCCTAAAAAATGTCAAAATGAGTATTTTCTCTACACTGTTCTGTTTACAATATTTTACAGCAGGAAACTATTCCACTGACATTATCTCTTCAATTAGGCAAGCCTGCTGTGCTGTTGGGAATTGCGAAGTGGATTATTGTACCAACACAAAGAAAGCTTTTCTCCAACGTGTGTATGAAAGCATTGTAGGTGGGGGAATTATGCCCACAGTTGGCCTCTTCAGAGTTTATTAATGTTATATTTCAGAAGTATGTGGATATTCAGTCTATATTCAAGTGCCAGAATAAGCTGAGGAAAAATGACTACAGGACTCATAAGTAGAGCTGCAACATACTCCATTTTAGGAATCCATTCTGGTTTCTAATGAGGGCAGAAAATTAAATGGTTTCCTGACAGTGTCTGCTCATAATGTACAGCACTGGGCTCCAGCAGCAATAAATATTCACTGTCCTAGACAGTACAAGTGTGACATTAACATATTTATATTGGACCAGTAACCATTATAGTTATATAACAATATTAGTAATGAGAATGAATGATCCAGCTCCAGAGGCTGGGTCCTTGCCCTGTTTGCTTTACTGGTACAGATGAGTCCTTGGGGATTAGTGTGCCTGGACTTAGACTTGTCTTTGTGCCAGCTCTGTGTGCACTAATCCCATGCTGCCTGCTCTGGGAAGGAGCACTTGTCAAATCCCTTTGCATTCAGGCTCAACATGGCACAATCCAATGCAAATGCTGTGCCTGCGGGACATTTGAAATGAAGCCACTGTCTGTATGTGCCCAGGCTTCCTGGTAAGAGAATTTATCTTTACAGCAGATCCAAGCTTAAATCTTTCCTGTGCCTGATAGGATTCATACCTGAAAGTCTCATTTTGCAGGAGAATGCCTTAAATATCAGGGGGTGTAGAAAGGTTAGTGCCTTTTAGTACCTTGTAGGTCAACTGTTGTCCCCACCCCAAATCACCCAGGTCAAGGTCTATATCCAGCAAAAAAAAAAAAAAAAAAAAACCCAAAAAAAAACAACGAAAAAACCAAACCAAAACAAAAAAACCCCCAAGATTTCTGGGCTTAGTCCTGTCCCTAAAGCAAAGGAGCACAATAAAGAATATGTATTCATGGGCTTATCTTTTCCCTTTAAATAAGAAGATTGCATAAAATGCAGTTGAAATAAGTCCAGATCTTGTGCTATTCTCCAAACCATGGCAAGAGGAGCCAAAATTGGGCCATGAACCATGATCATGTTACAGAGGCTGGGTCCATGCCCTGTGTGCTTTACTGGTACAGATGAGCCCTTGGGGGTTGGTGTCCCCAGCTGAGGAGATCTGGTTTCTTGCCTTTGTCCCAAATCCCCTTACATGAAACAGTTGCTGGCTGTAACACGGGAAGGTGAGACTTCGCACTGGTGGAGAAAGGCATGTCTCAATCAGTCCTTTCAGGTGGAAATTGTGTGAGAGATACTGGGCTGGGTTATGTGTTATTTCAAAATCTGACCTGAAATGAGTGTGTGTGCCCGTGCATTAGAACTCCAGGCAAGAAGCTGTTTCTGTAGGTATAAACCTGCATGGAGCTGCCATGTCCTGTTGGACTCCAGGAGAGGAGGGGAAATTTGGCAGAAATGGGATACTTCTCTCTTCTTGCAGGACTTACTGTGGTTTTTGAACTTTTGCCATCCAGAGGAAAAATGTAACAGATACAGTTCAGAGGTTTTCAAAAGTTAGAAGAAATCAACTCGTCCCAAACCCCGTTCCACAAACCCTCTCTGCCTTACCCGGATTGACCCAAGCAAACAACGAATTGCTGGTCAGGGCACTCATCTGGAACATCTAACTGCCAGGTTTAGGACCTTGTTCTAGCTTTCCCTTTGTGGTAAGGAACTAGGACTTGCTATGGGTTCTCCAAATTGGCACCAGCAAGCTGTAGAGTCTGTTTGCCTTCTCAGCCTCATGCTTATTTAATGATTTCTGCAATATGGAGCTGCTGTATGGAGAGAAGGGTTCACAGGCAGCAATCACATCCAAGGTCTTACCCCGGCTGTGGGACCCTTTGTGTTACACCTTACTGTCCTTTTCTCACTCCCAGTAGAGTATTATTCTGGGATGGAGATTTCTCAGACCTAAAATCCCATTCTGAGTCTTATAAACCTTTTCTGACTAACTTTTTTTTTCAAAGCAAATCCTTCCATCAACTTGTTTTTGACAGTGATGTTTCTCCACAATGAAAGAAACAGCATAGACTCATTGGAAAATCCTTTCAGGTCAGACTTTTATTGCATTGTGCTTACAGATCTGCAGGGAGTGGAGAACTACGTGTAGAAAGTTTTGATGATGTTCTTGTTTTTCAAAGGCTCTAAGGATGTATGACAAAGGAAGGCAAAGATGCTTTTCCTAGGTGAATATGCCTTAGAGTGGAACAAGAGATATAGCATCAAAATCATCTCTCCCTAAACAGAAGGTGACACACTGACATTAAAAGGTCACTCTGCCAGTATGTGGTGATCGATTCTCAGTTCTTTGTGTTATTCATGATGATAGCTAGATGTCAAATCTTTGCATACCAGGGAAGAAATAAAATACAAGAATAAAAAAAATCTAGTGACTTCTGACAGGAAAAATCTGAGATAAGGATAGTCTACCTGAAAGAAGCTACATATGTTAAATCCACTAATTTTATGTAATTAGGAATACAGAATAGATGTGTCAGGTTGCATGAAAAGTGCAACATTTTAATGTATAGCTTTCTTTGTTTCACTTTCCATTTATGTGATCAAAAGCTACTGCATTTTTATGGGACTGTGTAGGAAGCCAAAGGATAAGATTTTAAAGAGCAGAGGTGTCAATGAGGAAACGGAGCTCTGAAAGCCAAAGTCTGTTAATCATATACCATTTAGGCCAAGACCTTATCAACCAGAAATATTTGGTTGCCTCTTTGAATTCCAGTCACATCTTAAAATACTCCATCCACCTTCTGCCAAACATATTGCTACTGGGTATACTAAATCCTCTTAATAGTTGATAATGCTCTATGGAGCCATGCAGAGTCTTAGGCTAAACTCAGAACTGTTGTTTAGCCAGGTTTTGTTTAAGACCAGAGATAGGAATGGCTGTGCCAGACCAGGACCAATAATCCATCTCCCCCTGCATCCTGTCTCTGGCAGTGGCCAAGAGCAGGCTTGTTGGAACACATACAGGAACAAGAGTGTCACATAATAATATTTCTCTGTGGTATTTTTCTTGAGTTTGACTCCAAAAATTAGCGCTGAACAGTCTTCTGAGGCAGTGTTGTCATCTTTATATCATATAATCCTCAATGGATTTTTCTTCCCTGTGTTTTTCTGGTCAAATTCTGAACTCGTCTCAATTTTTTGCTTCCTAGTGCCCTGTTCCGAAGGACTGCTGCCACCAGCCAGGGACATTTGATGCCTCCCAATTCTTAGGAGATTGCTTCATTAAGAATTTATTTATGCAACTACTTTCCAATCACAAGTGTTGCAAAATCAGCGGGCACTTTTCCTGTGGATATCTCTGTGTTTCAGATTCCTGTTTGTAAAATACAGCCACGTTCTCACAACATGTAAGGATGCCGCTTCTGAATCACTCAGATGCTGTGCCAAGCCTGTGGAAAAACCCATTGGGACAATGAACAACTGAACAGCATGCTGTACATGAGTCTGAGGCCCAGATAGTGAATAATGAGGAGAAAACAAATTATCAGTGGGATGCTCATTAAATGAACACCATCCTCTAGTGTACTGGATGAGCACAGACAAGCTTGTTATCCGTTTCTGTAATTAGAAACAGTGTCCTAATTGATGTGCAGAAATGTGCCAAATTCAGGTGACTCACATTTGACTTTCCCTTCTTAAAGGGTTATTTCAGTGTAGCTTGTGCATCTTTATGTCTCATCTCTGCGATAACACCTTTCACTTAAAGTGAGACAGCTACTCATTACAAATGGATATTGTATTTTTCCTTTTCTCAGTTCTAAAACACACAAGAGATTCAGTTTTGAGAGTAGCAGCTGAGTTGTTTTTTTCTGAGGATTTCATTTCCCAGCCTACCCATTGCCTTATGGCTAGGCCAGTGCAAATATTATTTCTGTAAATCAAAAAGACCACTGATAACTACTGTGACCCGTAGCAATCATATGTTCTAGGTTTAACTGGAGTGTTTATCAGGCTTATCTTGGTAATGAAAACCAGCTGCTTTTCAGTCACAGCAAGTTGTTCATAGCTAGCATTTCCCATATAAAACTAAGTTGTGTTTTGTACAAGGAAATGTGTTTGCAAGATGTCCCAGGCTGGTAAATACAAAAGGAATGGATTTAGAAACATCTCTGAAAGCAGCATCCTCTGACTTTTATGTATATATTTGTAAATACTGAGGAAAGGGTCAAACAGTGATGCCAACTGTCCAGCAGTTTTAGCAAAGAACTAGAAGTGAACAGATCCAGGAGAGATTTCTAAAATAAACGCTCCTTGTTCTGTCAGCTGTTTTACCTCTTGTTTAGAGCTGACATAAGCCTCCTGGTGATGTTTGAATGATTGCTTTTTTCCTCCCCAAATCTTGCTTTCTTGTGGGTAAAGCAAGGTGTTACTCTTCCACAGGTGTCCACAGGACCTGGAAAAAGAGTAGTAGTGGAAGTTAATACTGGTCAAGGTGGAATCTAAAGGCATAGGCAGATGAAAATTCAATAATCCTGTGTCCTGTAATTAATGTCCTGTGGCAACTAGGCAATATTCCATCATGGTCTGCTGTGACACTGAAAAAATTATGGGAAATAACCATTTTTGAATTTCAAATTAAAAAACAAGGCAATATGAAGATAAAAAGTTAATGGGCGAAGCAAGCTTAAGTAAACATAAACTGTGAAAAAATTAAATTGTTTCAAGTTTTCTGGATTTAAAACTATCTTTGTACATTACTTCCCAGCACAAGCGTAGAAAAATGTGCCAGCCATGTGTCTGGAATGGCAGAACTGAAGAATAGGAGATATCACAGCCAAAGTAATTACAGTGGTGACTCTTAGGCTACAACCTCGAGCTGAAAACATGGTATAGCTAATTTCTTAGTGACCTTCTCTGCAACAAGGGAACACATCGAGGAAAATCTGGTATGAGCCAAAGCAAAGTATCACCAGTTTATTTTTGTAGCTGTTAATACAAATAGCCATTACCCCATAGCCTCTTTCTTGCAGCAGGTGCAATCTTCTGCTCATGCTGAGGGAGGCAGAAGCAAAGTGCAGCATAAGTAGTAAGGTCCTATATCCATGCTGTGGCATTTCTGACATGGGGCATTTTTGACGTGTGGCATTTTCGACACATGGCATTCCAGAGCTGAGCGGTACATCCGATGCTCTGTATGATTATACAGAAGGCAAGGGAGGATGCATGAAGCCAAAAGGAGAAATCCCTGGCAGTGTATAACTTTGGGGGCCCAGTGGGAAAGGAAATCTGCTGTGTGGTTGCTATGTGGTTGTATCTTCTCCTTCCCCTCGTCTCCTTGTTCCCCTACAATGAGACAGTAGAATGCAAACTGCAGTCCTTGGGTAGGCATCCTCTCCAGGCAGGAGTGTGTAGGTGTTTGGGGTTGCCCTTCTGAGATGCCCAATTCCGAGAGGTGGCAGAAAATGGAGACTACATTCCCAATCCTAGTTATTATACGCTTGAATTTTGGCACCAAAACATGTAGAATGTTGCCTCCCTCAGCAGTTTCCACTGCTCGACTTTGATGGCAGCAGCCTGTGAGGGTTTGGTTTTGGCAGTTCTTTAGTACTAATTTTTCTGTGGATATTTGGAGGTGGAGGAAGGCTTGGGGTTGATGGCAGCTGTGGAACTTGGAATCACCAGTGACTGGTGGCTTCTTCAAATGAGACTATAAACCCTCTTAGGCTGGTCTGGGGCTGCACAGCCACAACTTGTACCGATGGTCTGGCTTTCTGCAACGTGTGAGAGCGAAGGCATGCAGCCAGCACAGGCTGCTAGCCAGCAAATCCAACCTGCAGGAACAGTCCATTCTCCTGCTTCCTCATGGGTAGGAGGAGGAAATGCCTCCTTTTTCACCTGCAACATGCTTCTGATTGCAATGGTGAATGTGCTTGTAATGAGAGATCTTGCTTGACATTGAGAGAAAAAATGTCAAAGACAGGTGGTAAGAATAATGTGAAAAGAAATTATGGATGACTGTTGCTGTCCCAGCACGATACTATAGGAGCAGCTTCTGGTATCTGAGCTTTGGGCGTATTTGACTTGCTAAAAATTGCTCAGGAGGGGCATTCTTAGGCACAAGGTCTGCATGTTGCACTGTGGGAGCCCCAGGCAACGTGGTCCTGACTGAGGGGGGAATGAAACCTGCAGCAAACAGGTGCTAACTCACAACAGATTTGTGAGTTACCAAAGGTTTCATCTGCTCTTCAGTCATCACAGTAATCCCATTTTACCACACACTGTGCATAAAGCTATTTGGTACCTTGCACTTCTTTTCTTTAATTTTTGACTACTCATTTATATTTAATGTTAGATCAGTGAGAAAATAAAAAGAAGTGAAAAAAAGTTCTAGAGGTGTTTTACCATTGTATTATCTGGTTTTACAACCCATCTGGGTATACATGATTAACTTTTAGGTTTAAACAGATTGAAAATAATTTAACATTTCCCCAGTCTTTCATTTGTTTCTCCTCCTCTCCCTTCCCAAAATACTGAGTACTTCAAAGAGTGAGCTACTTAAAAGTGATAGCATATTTACCTTCTTTAAAAGGCCTATGTCACTTCTTAACATCAAGGGAGAAGCTGCTGCATGATAAAATTTTTAATTTCAACATTCTTTTGGTTCACATAGGGAAAAGAAAGGAAGAAATGTTATCATCTTTATTTCCAGAAAACATTAAAAATTCCTTACCCTACCCTGCAGTGCATTTCGTTTTGTTTTATTTTGTTAATAGTCTGTATTCTGATTGCTGCTTGGTAAAGAATAAAAGAGGATTCTTTAGTCATGGGAATGCAGAGATGTTTATTTCCACTTTGGGAGTATAACATAGTTTAAAAAAAATCATCTGTTTTCAGAGTTAGTTGCCGAAGCACCTGGTATCCCACGCTCCACCCAAGATTATAAAAATATTTGAAACTGCAGGAAGGCAATACAGCTGCGTAAGCTTATATGGGATCTTGTTGATTTAATTAAGTTCAGAAAAAGCAGCCATACCAATAAATGCATAGTTGCTTGAAAGAGAGAGGTGTCATTTGATAAAATAAAGTTTCCTCTCTTAATTATCTGGGGTTTAGTTAAACATTAGTCTCCCATCATTTCTCTGGTGCAATCAAATTCTGTTCTTGTTGAAATCATGCATAGATGATCATTTTTTAAGGGTGAAAATGACACAGTGAGGAGGAATTCAGATCCAGCTTTTGCTGTCGATGTTTGTGGCAGTACAACCTAGTTAAAAAGAAGAAACAAAACCAAAACAAGCCAAGTTAAATTCTCTGCCTTTGTGTGGGATCCTCCTTGGCAACAAATATAATCTCTTGTGTGAAGAAGACCTTCATGTCTTGATTTGTGGGGCAGTTATACAGTTACAGGAGACAGCCTTGGCTGGAGAATGCCATACATGTGGGACAAAGAGCAGCGAATGTTTCAGAGGATGGAATTCAATTCCCGGAAGGGTGGATACATCACCTCCCCTTGGTCCAGCTGGGGGAAAACTCCAGCAGTCATCCTGGAAACAGGAAAAGTTACACCACATTAAGTGAGGGAGGTGCTAGAGTGACGTTTAACATTCAGGATTAAATAAAGAAAATGATATTGTGTAAAAATGGGTCTATCTCTGCTAGATAATATTAAAATCCAAAAGAGAAGCTGTTTCTTGCAATTTTTTTCTGCAAAACCTTAGGGTATGGAAGAAATTGAGAATTTTTCAGCTTTCTCTGAACTCAAGAATCCCAAACTTTTTGGGAGAATAGACACTAATCTATATGGGAAGCTGTTTGTAATTTCCTTTGTAATTTCCTAACATATGTGGCAAGTTTCCAAGATTTAAGTATAGCAACCATAAATCACTGTGTGATTAGTTAGCAGAGCATGAATTGCTATAGAGGTGGTAAGTCACTCCTAAAGGCACGGCATGTGGAACAAAGGTCATCACTTCACTCATAGGTCTTCAGTTTCTCGCTGGAAAATCAGTGGATTGTTTGGTTACCTAAAGCACTGATAGATGGGAGATTGTTTTCAGGTATTTTCTCTGCATCCTGTTTGAAATGTTCCTGGCTAAACTCACTGGCAGCACTTTCATATGGTAATTTTGTGTTTGCATATTGTCAGGGGAGGACTCTGAAACTTGAGAAATCCTCTAAGTGAGGTTTTAATATAAAAGCAGAGTGACAGAAGTTTTGGAAACAGAAAATAAAAATGACTGGAAAAAAAAGGCAGCGCTTAGCATATGCAAGCTGAGTGGAAAGATGGAGTATCATTACATGTTTTTGCTTACTAGAGATGCAGTTATACTGGAGATGTGCTGAATCAAACCTCATTTAACTGGGTAATCAATGAGGTTGGTGCTTCAGAGAGACACATCATTTTAACTCCTATGCTGGAAAGCACACAGTGTGGGTGAACATAAACCACTCTGCAGACTTAGGCATGGTAAATGGGAGTGTTGAGAACGTCACTGACACTTTTTCTAAAAGCTGTGTAATATCACTCCAACTCTTTACATGCCTCCTCTCTCTGTCTCCAGTGATATGAAACAAAAAGAAAGCTAAACTGATTTGTAACTATTTCACGTTCTAGTACACAAAGCGTCTCTGCTGAAGGTGGTTTCCTGAGCTTGACTATCAAAAGCTGTTGCAAAGGTTAGTATAATCATTGCCTGTGATTCAGAAGCACCTCATCATAAAACCTGTGCCTGAAAACACAGGTGGGCAAATTCATAAGTGAAACTGCACTTTTCAGGACTGGGTCTGCACACTTTCTTAAGTAAGCATAAATATGTCTGAATGGACAGGGACAGCATTTTCTTAGGGGATCAGGCTGATGAGCAGTTTATAAAGTGACACACGGATAACTCTGGCTGGGAGGGGGAACCTCACCCACAGAACTCAGCACAAGGCAGCTCTGCACCTACTTAGCCCTTCAAGAGCACCACCATAATAGAAGTCACTGCATGCAATCCATCACCACTGAAATGCATGCTGTAGATTTAATAAGCATTTTATTTCTCCAGGGCTTCCTGTAACACTCATTACTCAGGAATCTGAGGGTTTTTCGGAGTTAGTAACTGCGTTTTTGTAACAACTTGGCTAGATGAACGAGCTCTGTAAATGCAAAACAGCTACAGAGGTTGAGATGGAAGTGCGATTCTGAGCAGCTGGTCAGACATGGATAGTAGCTATCTCTCTTTGCATCATGGAGTTAAGCATTTTCTTCTGCTCTACTTAGACCCAGCAGGAGGACCAGTGAAAACACAGAAATCTGCCTCTCAGGTGAGGTTCCTGGACCAACCCTAGAGCAGATCAATAGCGCAGTTTTATGCCTCACTGTGCTGTTTTCAGATTCTTTAGCTGCAAAGGTAAACATGGTTTCTATTGAACATGCACAAACTGCACTTTTGGAGGGTTTGTAACCTGACTGAATTTGGTCAGATTTTCACTGAGTAGGAAAAACAATTACTAACAGACAAGCTGTGCTGTTACTACCATCTATGACATGTGTGCTCTAAACTTCCAGATTTTGAAGAAAATGTTGTCAGAATTTACCAGAACTGGGTATTATTTGTTTCTCATCTTGGGCCAGTGAAGGCTGGGAGGGATAAATCCTAAAGCTTGTAAATTTGAACCTCAAGTGGTGATAGCTTGGGAAAGCCATAAAGTGAACTTCAGGCTGCAGAATGTGAAGCTTAGGCTGGTAGCAGTCTGGGCTTCCAGCCTGCTGACATAGTTTTGTTACACACTTCTACTAAGTTATTTTCTTGTATTTGCTGTACTTTGCTACTCATAGATGCTTTTATGCCAGGAATGTATTTATCTATATATAATTTTCCATGAAAAAGTGATCTATCTGCAAACACATGCAATGCAGACAGATGAAATACAATCTAGTTTATGTAGTATCAACAAACCCATACTCTCCTTTTTTGGCTTTACATTTAACTTAAATTATATTTTGAATGCCACCATCTGCACAGTAGTATGCCTCAGCAAGGCCTGCTATTCCTAAAAGCTATTAATTGAAAAACTCTGCCTACTCTGAAACAAAACCATTCTACTTACCCTTTTCCTCAAGTATCAAGGGAAAAAAAAGAAACTGATAGGTGTCATGAGGCATTTTGGTGTTATTTTAGATAAACAAAGTTGTGAAATCTAAAGATGTAACTTCTTTATATCCACCCTGTTAATTAATAAAATTGCTTAAATATAAGTTAATTACCCACGTAAATGTTTTCTTAATAGGTTTCAGGATGGGCTCACAAGCATGTCTGGGAAGAAGTCCTTCCCCAGTGCTGCCAAGTCCCAGCTCAGACTCACTGCAGGACCTCTGCTGTGGAGATGTGTGAGCTGGGGACAGCCCTACAGAGCCCGTATTCTGTTCAGTTCAAAGGAGATGGATTTAATTACAAGTGGTATAATTTGAAAAGATTTTGTAGTTCAGAAAAGCTCTTAAAAATCCTTGCTGGCAAACTAAATAAATGATCGTTTGTTACATCTCTTCATCTTTGTAGGGCTGCAGGCTGTTTAACAAGGACCTCTGCTGTTCGTTTAATTTATTACACCCCCTTACACTTCACATTCTTCCATTTTTTTTTAATGAGTTCCCATTTTGTTGGTCTTTCACAACATTTTTTCATGTCCCTTTTGTGCTTGCATGCACCAACTCTATGTCACATAAAAAGATTGCAAATCCTCCAATACCAGCTGCTGTAGTCAATAAACTTGTAACTTTACCCTTGTTGAACTATGTCAAATCCCTGTAACATCTGGCATGTTTTAATTTCTATGCTATTGAGGGTTGAATTTTTATTTAAAACTCCCAGATATGGATCTGTCAAGAATTTCTTTGCACTGTAGTTTCTCTAAGCCCCTTAAATTTCTTCTGCAAGTGTGAAGAATTTAAATTGACAACTACAAAATATTTATGGATTTTTTATTTGCTTAATTTGTCATATGGATTTTTTAAAAATTATTTTCTCTTTTGTTTTCTGACCTGGTGAGTAACCCAACCAAGCGAATAATGGAATACCATTTCTTACTGCTGAGCTGATCTTTCTGTCTGTGTTACTGGATCTGTACCTACAAATTCTCCTTGAAAGAAGAGATGGGCAGCTTTGGACAAGGGGAACTCGCAAGCGATGATGATTAAGTTAGAAAAACAGTTTTGTCCCTCTTTCTCTGTCATGTGAGATTTTTGTAGCATGACTATTCTTAATATTTTTATTAACACTCAGTTTGTGCCCTTTTCTACTTAGTGGCGCTCTCCTTCTTACAACTGGGTTTAAGTAGTTCTTTCCCAGGTCAGAACTAATCCTCCAGAGTTTTTTTGTTTGTATCCCATTTAGTCTCAAACTCCTGCCCTACCACCTGCTCTCTCACCCTTACATCTGTTTCCCTGTTTTTAAACAAAAATCTTGTTTAAAATCCAGGTTTACTGGAGTGTGTCAAAGGGTTAATACATTGCTCTCTCTCACTGCAATTTAATGAATCACCCGTGTCTTCAATATTAGCTCATCTGAGACTACCCCAAATGATATATGTTCAGACACTTTCAGACAAACCATATCATTAGCAATGCTTCCACAGCATCCTCTCAGCTGTGTGAAAAAGCAATTTGAAAGACAGGTTAAAGCATTTTATTGGTTTCACAAAAGGGATGAATGAGGGGAGAGACAAAACAACAATGCTCAGCTGGGCCCTCACTGTCACCACCTCTTCTCCTTGGTTCAAGGTTATGGGGCTGCACACCGGCTCACATATAAGGTCTGACATGTATCCTTCTCTTTTGGCTAGATATATATAACAGTATTAATATGAAAATAAATCACTTTACATGGGGGACTTGGTGGAAACCCTTTGCTAGAAGTGGGTATGACTCTTAACAGCTTTATAAAGAGATAAAGCAACGGGTCCAATAACATGCAGACAAGAGCCATTGGAGAAGTCTGTGCAGACTGGAAGACCTGATGAAAATAAGACATTGTGTGGCTGTGTGGAAGACGCAGACAGTAACTGCTGAGACTGCAGCCTGATGTCTATCTGGCAGCCGGAGAGGTCCTCAGCTTCTTGGGAACTTCCCTTCTGGGCAGAGTGAGGGAAGGATTTCATCATGCGTGTGATTTATCATTTGCAGAGTAACTCACACCAAAGCATAGCTTTACTGAGGGGAGAGAAGCACAACTGCAGTGACCTCTGTTTTGGGGTTGCTGGGCAGAGGGCTGTGTGTTGTGGCCAATATAAAGTCAGCATGGAACTCTGGGAGACTCAGAGACTTACAGGTTGAGCAATATAAGCACATCAACCTGTTCATGGGAGTGACTGCACAACTCCATGCAGAAAACTCATGGCTGCTATGCACAGGCCATAAACACCCAGTTTTTCTGGATGGCCAACTGCCCAGTCTAAGCTGTACATGTCCAGAGCTGCAAACTGTCAAGAAATCCCGGGTATGCCATCCTCTCTGACCTTGCTGAGGAAATTCGGACATGTGATAACCTCTACAGAGGCGAGGTCTGTGCTTCTCCCACTCTAGTTCAGAACAAAGACTCTGCATTGCCCTGTGAACTGGACCAGGTTATGTCTTCCTCCTTAAACTCTGAAGGAAGGACACAGTGGTCTACAAATATAGTTGCTTACTAAAATACCTATAAACAGGTACCAAAAATTAACAACATGCTTCATTTACTTTCTAAGGTATGATGAAACACTGTCTTTTTCTTGAATGTTATGTCTATTGTCAGAGTTACCAGGATGCTTTAGAATGGCAGTGGACCTGGAGAGGGTAATTTATGAAGCTAATCTCCCACTGCTGACCTACAGACATGTTCCATCTGTGTGAAAGACCAAGAAATAAGATTGTTGTGACAAAGGATGGAAAGGATGTGACGGAAAACCACTCACAGTGGAAAGGATGTGATGGAAAACCACTCACAGTTTCTAATTGTGATTTGAATTTAGCAAAAGAATCCCTTTCTCCATGCTGAAGTACTATCACTCCAGCGTAAATGATCATATAGCTAATAGAGATAACCAGTAACAACAGTGCAGAACAATTGCCCTTCCACATGGAAAACTTTGAGTTGGTTCTCTGACTGTCTTACATCAGTCATAAAAATAACATTACACAATTCCTGAAGCAAATAGCATAATTTCACTCTAATGTATTTAAAATTAAGCTATTAACACTAATTAAAACTGTGGAAATCACTAATATGATTCAGAATTTGCTACTCTCTTTCTCCATGTTTTATTTCTTGTCTGCATGCAGTGAAGTCTGAACTAGGAATAAAACATGGACCTCCCAAATCTACAAACTCCATCCATGGTGTTTGGTGTCTTTATGACTCTCAGATCATGCATCTCTCTTAGGGACAGTGAAGACTGGTGATGAGCTTTGACACCTTGTACATTCAGTTTATCAATCCAAAGCCACCTAAGACTGACAATGGCTGAGCAGTCTGTATGTGACTTTAAGAGGACATCCCATTCCATTGAATAATTTTCACTCTGGTTCACAATATTTTTTTTTTTAATTGCATTTCATTTCATTATAATTCCTCTTCTCTATGTTTATGGCACTTCGTTCCCTCATTTAGAGATTTCTTCTCCTTTAATGAATATTCTTAATTTCATGAAAGGAAATGAAATCTCTTGATTTCAGTGAGCATCCTTTTGTCAAGTTTTGGTCCTTTTCACCACACCTCATATCATCCCGTTCCATTTAATGGCATTCACTCCATTTCAGTAGTTTCTCTATTTTTTTGATTGCATTTCATTTCGTCATAATTCCTCTCCTTTGTGCTCATTTCACATAGTACCAAGATGTTAAGATTTCAATGATGATTATTTCAGCCTGTTTCAGTCCTTTCCACTGCAACTCACATCATCCCATTGCAATTAATTGTATTCACTCAATTTCAAAATTCTCTTTATTTTTTTCAATTGCATTTCATTTCTTTATATGTCCTCTCCAGTCGGTTCATTTTGCTTTGTCCCCTAATTTCTAGATTTCATGTTTCATGATTTCATGACAGGAAATGAAACCTCGTGGTTTCAATAAGTAGCTTTCAGCAAGTTTCAGTCCGTTTCAGTGCACCTCATGTCATCCCATTATATTTAATGGTATTCACCCCATTTCTGAATTTTCTACTTTTTTTTTTCAATTGCACTTAATTTCATCATATGTCCTGTCCAGTCTTTCTGTTTCTCTTCATTCTCTGATTTTGAGATTTCGTTTCCTTTCATGAAAAGAAAATTCATGTGTGTGACTGTGCAGGCTTGACTACATTTGCCATGTGCTTTGATGGTTCTTCTGTTGTCTGCTAGGGTAAGGAGAGAGAGTGAGAGGAGCACTGTCCTTTCCATGTTTGTCCTGTGGACATTGCATAAACATTAACACCCTCGTTTCTGTCAAGACTCCTCACAGACTTTCTGTTTGACATTACTGTCTGCTGCTTTTAAAGGCGGCAGCACAAGCATGGTGTGGGTTGCAGGTGGGCACTGGCATGGGCACCCTGGTGTGGTGCACAGTCCTGCATCACTGGTGGCACTGGGCTCGGAAGAATGCCCTCTCTATTGGCAGGTGCAGGTTTCATGTTCAGCCCCTCCGTGCAGACAGGGAGTTTATTGTTAGAGGGAGGGTCGTTCTTTCTGTTGTCTGATTGTAGGAGGTTCTTGTACAACCAAATGGTGCAGCAGCGTTTTTAGCCTTTTGTCAGAGTATGCCAAATATTATCATGCCATTATAACCTAGAAATCAGGAGCAACATTTTAAGTCCACTGATTTGTTCATATTATGGTTTTATCTTCTGGTGTGTGTTCATGCACACATAAACACCAGTGGAAATATAGTGTGTCTCTGTGCAATTATCTACTTCACCCACCCTCCAGCAGTACAAGTGTATTGCAAATCAAGTACAGCACTGCCTGAATCAGCTGGATGACAATGTCGGTTTATACCTGCAACCTTTCATGAAGCTTATATGACCCTCTTTGGTTTTGGGACATACGAGACTATTTGATGTAACATTTGAGATATATGTGAAAACTGTAGCGAGGCATTATTTTACCAAAAAACGATGCTTTGGCTTACATCTTGGTAAGTCCATTGTGTTTAATTCTCTAACCTCCAAGTAAATGTTACCTTGAGAGCTTCCTAAATTAATTAAGCTTTTGTTTGTATATATCAGTGAGATTCCTATTTAGCTTATTTGGAGACACTGTCAAAAGGAAAAAAAAAATTGCACAGTGAATATATTTTTTCTTGTACTGGCTACTGAGCCTCAGCAAACTTTTATATTTTTTCATATTGTGATGGTTCCAGAGGGCAGCCAGTCTTGATTTGAAGATAAGAAAGGATGGAAGTCTTTCCTAAAACCATTTCGTATCTAACTTCCCGTTATTAATTCTTGCCATTCCTTCCTTTCTGTTGGTCCATAGATCCATTCAATATGCTATTTGTCATCATGAAAATGAGTGTGCCTGCTGTGACTAAGTCAACTTAGCCTTCTGGGGCAATTTTGTGAGCTCCATAAATTCAACATCTTAAGTTTCCTACAAGAAATAATTCTTAATAATTCTTAGATTATTCTTTTAGATTTTCGTTTTTAGACATCTCCTTTCTTATTCACTCTCTGTAAAATATGAATACCAGCATTAAGTGCAGTATTTCTGCACATGCTGTATGCAAATATGAAATCACTTACTACATTTTTCACTGCTCTCTCTACACAAAGGGATCACAAGAATCAGATCCATTCCTTTTGCCAGTTTCATAATGAGAATTCATGTTCTGTTATTTATCACAGTTTGGTCTTGAAAAAATTTATATCAGCTTGATGATCATCTCCCTTTTGCCTCAACAATCTCGTTTATATTTTCCAGTATTTATCCCTGCATGACACTTAGGTCAGTCATTCTACAATATCCTTTTTTGAATCCTTTTTCCATTCTCAAATGTGGGTACTATGATGGGCTTTTGCATTGTTCTGGTACTTGTCTTTTTCACCATGAATTTTTAAAGGTGTAAAGATCAGTTCATTCAGGTCCCTGAGTTTGCTAGACATGGTGGAGGTGGGACTAAGTGTTTGTGTATCATAGGTAAGTAATCTCTGCCTCGCCTTTGTTCTCGCCTGAACTGTTACTTTATCACTGATGTTGTGTCAGCCACCTGAGCCCAGTTTACTTTCTTAATGAAGATAGAAGCAGAAAGATTGAAGAAAAAAAAAGGTACGAAATGAATTGCCCTTGCAAAAGCCGTCTGCTACCAGCTTTTTTTTCATTTAGTGAAGGACCAGGTCATTCAGTTTGTTCTAATTTATCATATGTAATCCATTGTAACCCTTCCCATCTCTGCCTCAAATATTTTCCAAATGTGTTGCTTTTACACTATTGTTTGCTCTGTGTTGGGCTATCTTTTCTTCATTGTGAGTAGCCTCTCATACAATTCTCATTTCTGGTTGAAATTCCTTTCTTTTCTTTTAGCAGTGTAGAGATTTTTTCAGTGAATTATGGTTTATGGACATTTTTCTCAGGTGAACTGCCCACAACAGTGCTTTAGGAGTGCAGTCAAACATCACTCCTGGTGCGAAATGGTCTCACATGATTTCCATCTCATATTAAATATTCCTTCACTATTTGCCTCTGATGAAATGCCCGCAAACTTCTACAATCAAATTACTTCCTCCCTAATGCAAATTCTTAATGACCTTTTACAAATGTCTCGATACACCAGCATCTCAATTTTCCAGCAAATCTTACACAAACTCACAAACGTGATTGTTGCCCTTCAGAGAGATCTCAGAGTCTTAATAAAATTTGTTAGAAGTGACCTCTTACTTAGAGTCAGCTCTGCAGACTCAGTACATATCTCAGTGCTGCAGCTATTGGCAAATCTGGACAGTCAGTGTCAGTGTTAACCTACTGTGCAAGTGGCTGGCTGGCAGTGAGACGCCTGGGAGATAACTGTGTGAAAAATCCCATGAAGAGACAGAGCTGTTAATCAAAACCCCTGCTGCAAAAGAGTCATTAGAGCTTTACTTGGCTTGTGTTAGTACTGTGTCCACAGGAGTGCTCAGTGGAAATGATGGTCCACAGGGCCTGCTGTGTGATGTGGGTGTGTCTGGAGAGACTTCTCACACTCTGGAAGTGCCCTGCAGCTTGGACCCCGGGAAACAGAAGAGGGGTCACCAACACTGAAAGCTGTTCTGGGGCTCAGGTACAAAACACAGCAGCACCAGCGAGAGCCAAGTATGTATCCTCCATGAAAAAAAATTAAGGGAAGGTATTGAGCAGAGAATGTTTTGGGAAGGCAGTTTCAATATCTTGATGATTATGCAGTACCTAAGAGTAGCTATGAATTCTTGGATATGGGCAAGTAAAACATCATTAGGACTTTAATCTGCCCGGTGGATCCTGCCTAAGGTCAGGAGAAATAATGTCCACAGTTTGCACAGAGCACAGGAATATGGATCTCCAAACATGGCAAATGTTCTTGTATTTCCACCAGTTCCAAAATATCTGTAAGAAAGTTTGTTCTGTTCTTTTTCACACAGTTCAGAATGCCTTTAGCAAGGGTTTAGTCCCCTTGAAAAGTGTCTGCAGGGACTTAGCCTTTTTTCCTCAGGAAAAAAAAAAGATAAATAAATTAATGAAGACAAATTTTACAAAAATTTTGTTGATTCATTAGCTTCAGCAGGGTGCCAGATCGAACATCTACATGGAAACAGCCTTCCATAGCTCTGACTTGCATTGCAAATTGTCTGTAATTTAATAGTGAGTGAAGCTTAGGGGGAGCAATTGCTTCAAATGTTTGCTGCTATTAGCTTAAGGGAGAGGAAATGAGAGGAATCCAGAAGTTTTCATTTCCAAGCGAAGCATGTCAGACAGCACAGAACAAGACCTTTTTAAATTGCAATATGGCATCATATTAAACAGAACCCATCTGTGTTTCCTTTGGCTTTCCATCAGTTTACACTTTTTCTTACATGTAGTAGTAGCAAATGTCAGAGCTTTTTCACCATTTCCCATTATGCGAAATTAATATGTGACTATCTGTAGGTCTGTAGCTCTCAGCTGACCCATTGCCACAAACTCTGAGCTGCTCATCCTCTCAGAAGTACCAGCAGTGATCTTAAATGGAGACACGGTGTGAAGTGACTTCTATCAAAGTGTTTTACTGCTGTTAATGAAATAAGAGAATAGTAATTAACGTGAAATGATGCCTGAAAATGAGTGGCAAGCACTAGCAGGTACTGATGGGCTGGGTAGTGATGCAGGCCACTAGCACAGTGTGTGGATAGACCTGGGTTCCTGCGGGGTGTTTGGGCTCTGCAGCACAAGGGAGGAGGCTGGGGCTGGGCTGCCTGAGCGGGGACAGAGGCGGCCAGGACTGAGCTTGGGGTGGAGGGCTGGAGCAGTTGGGCCTTGAGGTCTGATCCTGCCTGCCTGGGGGAAAAGGAGGGGCAAGTGGTGCCTGCTGAGCTGGTGGCTGGGCAGGAGGCTTGGGGAAAATAAGGGATCTTGCTGGGGACAGCATGAACTATCAGCAAAGGAATGGCCTGTGATTGTAATTGCTGATTCCGAGGCATAAGCGGTTTCTTACTCTTGGGAGTGAGGATGTGAACATCTAGATTAAAAGGGCAGTGGGTTTGTGACACTGGGGATGAGAGATTGATATGCTGCAGCGAGGACATCTAATCACGAGGCCATGCATGCCTGACGGAGAGCTCCTCGTGTGCAGCCTGAGCCTGCCAGTGCTGCCATCCTTCACCTCCCTAAGGGCTGACAGCTTTTGGGGCTGGCAGGAAAACTGTGCTGAGATGGGCTGTCAAAGCTGCCTGCAAGGGACTCACCAGATTGGGCCTCTGAACAGGACCCTGTGGGCAGCTAGCACAGAGAGATGACCTCTGGAAATATGAGATTTTGATGATTCCTGCAACTTAAAGGACTGCCTATTGAGTTGGCTGTGAGTGGACCTTTGTTTTGAAGGGCTTCTCTGCTTGGGAGAGGGGAAGTGAATGCTTTTGATAGCCAGGGATGGTATGGTTAGAGATGATCCCACTTCTGGCATTCCTTTGTCAAGCCTAAATTCCGTCTGGCAGTGAGAGAACCAGGGGAAGGTGTTTGTGATGTGCCAAATGCTATTTGCATGTCAAACAGTGGTGTTCTGGCTGGGGTAGTTCAAGGGTTCTTGGGATCCTCCACCAGCTCATAGGGTACAGCAAGGGAATGGGTGCAAGTTTTCAGGTGTATAAAGTGGGATTTTTCTTGTAGAACTGCAGAGAGTCATCTCATCCTAAGGCCAGCATGTAAATTGGTTCAGGTGAGTTCGTCTCTGCAGACACCCAGGTATTTTTCAGGGTATGAGCCTTACTGACCATCTCTGTCATTGGTGTTGGTATTCTCTGTGTTCAGAGGGAGGGGAGCTGCCTCCCACCAGCAGCAGCCTGTGGAAATGACCTATTGAGTCTGTCTGCCTCCTGCTGCTGTGGCAGTATCAGATATGCTGGTGAAATACATCACTCTCTTTTATGGGACTTTTTTCCTCTGTTGATTCCAATAGTTAATCAGGCACAGGCACCAAAGTGGTACCTCTCAGCTGCTTAAAAAACAACATGGAGGTTGTTGCAGTTTACCCAGCCTGCTACTGCACTATGTAGTCAAAGACAGGGTCCCTGACTTGTGTGGCACTTGCTTCAAGAGCAAAACAAGAGTGGCAATTCAGAAGAGACTCAGCAGTGACTCTGACAAAGCCAAGCTAAAAACATTAGGATCAATTAATGTATTTCCAAAATTCAAAAGTCACCTAAAAGAGTACATGTAAGTCTTCATTTTGCTCTCACGGAAACTGTGAAACATCAAAAGAAAGAAGAGAAGCACTGATTTTTTAGTGATTTTTATTGTTGTTGGTTTTGTGGGTTTTTGTTTGTTTGTTTGTTTGTTTGTTTTGTTTCATTTTTTGTTTTTTTGTTTAATAGACTTTCAGCAGATTTGCTTTTCTTAATCTTCTGGGTCACTTTCTGATTCTTCTGGTTCGTTATTACACATACTTGTGACAATCATGGGAGCTTTGCACGGATTACAGCAAGTGTGTTCAATTAGATCAGGCTTTTTTTGGGTAGGAATGTACAAAAACTGAGATGGATCAGAGGCTAATAGAAAAATTTCACCTAGTACTTTAAATAAGAGGTTTAACTTATCTATCTAATATTATGTCTGTCTTTTGAAGCAAACAAAATTGCTTGTGGGGTCTCCTTTTTCCCAAGATGTTAAGGCCCCCAAAAGCAAAGTAGAAGCATGAACTGGACAGTCATGAGAATAGGCAATGTTTCTGTTTTCCAAAACTTATTTTTGAAAGCTTTTCTATTTTCTCGTTCTGTTTCTGTGTCTTGAGTTTTTCTGAAAGTGTAAAGTCCTGTGCAGCCTGAAGAGATGCAATGTAGGGTTAAGGAAAGAATGGTTGTGGTGCTTTCTAATATCTGCTCAGTGATGTAATGCAGTGCAGATTAATGCCTCTCCTCCAGCTGGCAAACTCCTATGGAACTCATTCCATTCACACACTCACATGTACATACACCTACTCATGCTTTTTCCCTTTTCGTGGCCTTAAAAAAACACCCCAAACCAAAACCCCCAAGAGAGTCTGTTTCTGCTCACAGAACTGGCAGATCCTGGCCTGCTCTGCTGAAACATGATTAATGAAGTATAAATGGATAGTTTTCTTATTGAAGGACTACTGACAGATTAAAGGCTGATTAAAGCTGACTGTTGTTTGTATATGAAAGGAGGCCACTAGATTCCTGGTGGGCAGCAGTGACTATGAAAATTTGTTTGCTTTTGATGGAGATGAAGGATAGACAGAAGGATTCCTGGAAGAGTACAGATTTTTCTCTAGGATGGAGCAGCCAAACGCTTCCTATGCAGTATGTCCCAGCTTTTATATATTAAAAGGTGTATAAATGCATTGAGAGTAAGGAGGGGTGAAAAGCTTTTGTGGAAGCACTCAATAAATCCTGCATCAGGTAATAAACTCACTGATATCAAAGGGCTCATCTGCTCCTTAGAGATAAGCTCTTATGTAATTCGATACTTACCAAAGACCCATGAGTTTGCAAAATTTAGTTGGGAAATCTTCTGAGCAAAGGCCATGACAAGCCATTTGTGAAAACAGCATGATATATTTAATAGATGTCAAAGCATTAGAGCAGTCTTCCCTGCAGTATCTTGGAATGCTTGAATTTCTTGCTGAAGCATGAGAAACTAGGGAAAAGAACTAATGCTAGCTCAGACATATGCAAAATATCTTTAAGCTGGGAATATTTGGCCACTGGGATGCCTGTGAGCTGTCTCTCGTGGTGCTTCATCAGTGCTTACAATACACAGTGCTCCACCCTAAAATCTACCCCCGTGTGCTGCGGCAGCAGTGGTTTCAGCAGTTGCAGCAGGTTTCCATGGTGTGGATCCTGCCTGGCAGCTGCCAGCTTCATTCAAGACAAGCCTTGTTTGCAGCTTCCCCCACCTTGCCTTGGAAGCTGTGTTTAAGCTGGTCCTTGCTTGAGCTGGGTTAAACTTGTACCTGTGCCTGGTCTTGTACCTTGCTGACCCAGACTCAAGGCTGATGTCTTGACTTGAGCAAGGTTGATGCCTGTCCAGCTGTGCCCTTTATCTGCAGCTTACCTTGGTCTTCTTCTATTGCAGACCAACCATGAAATAACTGTTTCCCACTGGTGATGAGCATGTACAAGGAAAATCAGTTGCAAGTTATTGCCCTTGCTTTTAGAAACCACTCTCTGAAAACAGGATCAGCCTCTCTTGGTGCATTTTGCGGTCACATTTATTTTCCTTTCTAGAAACTACCTTACTTTCTTCTGATCTTATTGCTCATGATAAACATGTGCTGTTTAATAATAATCAACAACCATAATTCCAGCAACAAGTTTGAAAAGTTTTGAAAGTCTATTTTCAAACACGTCAAGTGGATTTTTTTAATGCATACTTTGATATTTTCCTTTCATTTTCTCTGTTGGTGTCTCCATAATTTTAATTTCCCTGTAGTAAACATCACAGTATTTACAGTGTACAGAGACATGAACAATGTTGAAAAATAGGCTATTCAGGGTTTGTTTTATTAGTTCAATGTCACCAAATAACTTGAGGTAAGTTGGAAGCAACTTTTTTAGCTCAGACAGGTAAAGAGCCAGGCTACTGTGTTCATGCTGAGGATGTTTAAAATCAGGCTAGTGACAAAACTGCGGGCTGTAGTTCCTGCCTATTGTCACAGTCCAGCACCACAGCCTCATGCAACAGCCTGCCCTGACATGGCAGGATGCAGGAGAGCAGCTGGCCCTGCTCTGTGAGGAAAGGACCAGCGCTGCTGGAAACCACCCTGTGGGGTATCATTCCTCACTAATGAGCTTAAGTGGAACCAGGTGGAGTGCAGAGGCAACATGAGGAGAGATTTTATAGAAAGCCCTGGTGTCAGTGTGACTCCATAAATAAATGGAAGCTTTCTTATTCAGATATGAAACAACTGGACAGCTGAAGAACGATGCTGGCAATCCAGAAGGAAACACTTTGCTTTGCACTTTGTTTTGAATGTATAGCAATGTCTGGTTGTATTTTTTTGTGTGTGTATGGGAGATTGTTTTTCTCATGTTAACCAAAATATGTGTTTCTCGTTTTTCTCTGTCACTAATTTACACAGTGTTAAAGACTTAATCTGCTTCCTTCAGGTTCCATTAAAATCTAGGTGAGAGCTTGGCTTTTGCAAGAGGCTGTGTTAACTGAGGCGTGAACCTCCACTCTCCTTAAAGGCTGTTCCAAATGTTGTAGATAGGCCTGCATTTATTGGCTGCATTTATTCTCACCACCTCTAAGCACTGAAATCAAGTTAGAGCAGGAGCTTAGTGTCTTACATCTTTCTACATCTTTCTGTACTTGACCCAGGAAAACGCACATCTTCATCCTGTTTGGAATAAATTGCCCTGTGATGTTGCCTTTCTCTTTCCCTCCACATTAAGCAAGTCTATGGTGACTGCGTGCTATACCTGTCTCCAGCAAGAGAGACAAATCTAGGCACACACAAGTGAGTGCCAGGATGGTATTTGATGTTGACTTTTTGCAGCCAAGAGGGATATTTATACAGATGAATTTGCCTTTTTCATGACTACCCGCTATGTTTGGGTATTTTCTTATTTAACCAAATTCTGTTATAGTGTTTGGTATGCTTATTAGGGTTCCAGATGGGGTGTTTTTTAACATACACAATGCATGAAACCACTGAAAGGCAATCTCTGTGGAATCCCTTTGGATTCCCTATAAATATTTAGCTTCCACTCCAGCTTTCTAGCTATCTTGTTGTTTCTGTCCTATAATAAGATCCTTTAATATAGCTCCCAGAGCTGTAGTATAGAACCTTACACCTTATAAAAAGGAAATTTGCAATGGATGTAAGGAAATTATATCAGAAATATCCCTGCAAGCAGCTTGCCAGTGAGTTAGAGATAGTGTCAAGGCTGGCATTATGCCAGCTCTGGGCAACCACTGCTCTTGGATATTTTTCTAAAGTTCATTTTTTTCTAAAGTTTAATTTTTTACATATGTTCATTCCCCAGCCCCCAAAGAAATATTTTTGCAATGATCTTAAAAAAAAACCAAAATAAATCAATGTCAGCCACTGGGTCCTTCTAAGAAACTTTTAACAACAAGGAATGCAGTACACACACAATAGAATTAAATACCCTGGCTATAAGAAACAGATTTCTTTAAAGATAAAGATTGTGATCAGCAGTAAATAAGACAAAATAGAGCTTTTACCATGGGGAGGAAAAAAAAAGTGAAAGGAATATAAAACCCAGTGTGGTGAATTCTTTCTAGGGCTAAGTCTTACAGATCAGGGCAGAAGTTCCACTACTGCCAAGGTTTGTTGCTACCTCAGGTAGAAACAAGGGAGTATTCAATGTGCATTGCAGTCAGCACTTTCAATAAAACTCCTCTCTGGGGGCTGTCTGCAGCTAGTGTTTGCGTAGATTTCACTCTGTGCAATTTGGTATAAATCTCTATTGCAAATACTTCTGCATGGCAAGGGAGTTGTTCATGCCATCAGAGACCTTTTTTAGCAATCAAAATCCAAGCAGACCCTTACCCTGCAAAACCAAACAAAACCAAACATTCCCAACCCCAAAACTCAAAGACATGGAGCCCTTCCTCCCAATGCCATAGAATCATAGAATGGTTTGGGTTGGAAGGGACATAAGAGATTATCTAGTTCCAACCCCCCTGCAATGAAATGCGACACGCTCCACTGGCCCCAGTTGCTCAGAGCCCCATCCAACCTGGCCTTGAACACTTCCAGGGATGGGGCATCCACAACTTCTCTGGGAAACCTGCTCCAGTGTTCTGCACCCTCACAGTAAAGAATTTCTTCTGTGTACCTAACCTAAATTTTCCCCGTTTCAGTTTGAACTCATTGCTCCTTGTCTTATCACTGCAGTTGCTGATAAAATGTTCCTTTCTGGTTCTGTTGTAGGCCCCCTTAAGGTACTGGAGAGTTGCTATGAGGTCTCACAACCTTCTCTTCTCCAAGCTGAATATCCCTTGCTTTCTCAGCTTGTCTTCACAGGAGAAGTGCTCCAGTCCTACAGGAGTTTCAAGTTGCTGGGACTGCAGGCTGACTCACACCTCATTCAATCAGGTGTTGCAAATCCTCAAAGATGGCAATTTCATAGTTTCGCCGAGCACCTCTTGTAGTGTTCTCATGTTCCTTTTGACTCTTTTCTGCTATGGATGAACAGGTCAAATATCCTCTTTTCATCTTCACAGATTATGTTCCAGACCTCATTCACTTATCAGTCTCCTAGGGACTCTTTCCCAGAAATTGGAAGTTTTTTTACGAGCAGCACTCAGTGCAGTACCCCAGCTGAAGTCAGGCCAGTGCTGTGTAGGATGAAGACATGATCCTGCCAGTGCTGCAGACTAATTTTCTATTTTTTCACCTCAGTGTGATGTTTCTCTTTTTTTGCAGTAGCATGATGTTGTTGACTCATATTCAGCTTGTGATCCATAGTAAGTGCCAGCTCCTTTTTTTCAGAATTGATTAGTCATCTGCCATCCAGCACCTGTGCAGCTGACAGTTTAACTACAGTAAATTCTGCACATCTCCTTTGAATCTTATATTTCTGTTGGACTGTGCCTCTGATTTAGCATGATCATTTTGAATTCTATATCAGTCTTGCAATGTGTTCCCATGTCTGCAAATGTGATAAGCCCACAGCAATCACGGCAATACTGTGTTGCAATGGACTCTGGGTATACCTTGTGGGACTATGTATGATACATAGCTCCATCCTCATAAAAGCTGCATATAACTCCCTTGGTATGGTTTCTTAGCCCATTCTACACCCTTGAATAGCAGTTTCATGTAGTTCATACGTATCTAGGTTAAGTGTGATAATGCCATGTCCCACAAACTGAAAAAAGTACCAACATCATAGGAGCTGTTATTGTCCACACAGTCATTGGTGTTTGACTGAAGGAACAAACCCACCTGTATATAGTTATTCCCTGGTAAGGATGGCAAATAATTTTAGACTGTAGAAGAATTCAGGCACTGAGGTACCAAGACATAATGAAGAACTATTAGAAAGAATCATGAAAATAAGATAGCTTTAAAATTATTCACTCATTCTTAACACATGCTGAATCAACTTCTGTCACTTAACCTTCACTGCCCTGATGCAAAATACAATTGAGGCCTGGTAGAACCAAGCAGAGTGGGTGGTGTGGATAAGGAAATTTTGTTTTTCCAATAGGAATTCTTTTGCTTTGTATATCATTACAATGTACAGTTAGAGAAAAATACCATGGAGAAGACAAAAAAAAGGTGGGACAACAAAATATGTTGTGAAATAGATCCATGGTGCTATGTAAGGAGAGGTTACAGGACCTGGATGGAAAGCAGAACTGGGTTTTAAATGAACAGATCTTATGCTTTTTTTGGAAAAAGGAGAGCTACAATGTAATGAACCAAGGTACCACTGGATTATACCTGTTTCACAGAGAGAAGAATGTGATGCCATGACTTGTCCTATTGAAGCTGGCAGGAGTGTGGTAGGGGTGCCAATATTCCCAAGGCTTCCATGACAAATCTCCTGTTTCCTTCACAAAGTCTTGCACTGTGCTGAGTCTATGGCTTTTGTCACTCTGCAATTGCCATGTAACACTTTGTGGTCTGCTCTTAGATCTTCAAAAGGCCAGCTGCTCCCTCAGATTATCAACTAGCTTTTTATCTATATATAGAGTGTAGCTACTGTCCTGGGGATATTCTAAGCTGGAATATGCAAATATATTTGACAGGTTTTCCGAGGCTCACTCTTGGGGCTTAATATAAATTTTCAGATAGGATAAAAGTCAGCAGCACATCCAAATATTCTTAAAGCATTTTATGACACTGAAGATTGTTCTGCTTTATGTATGTTTTCTCACATTAATGGGCTAGTACACATCAAATCCTTATTTTTAAACAGAAAGAATATGGACAGTCTCCTTTGGTGTGCAAAACTTGGAAGCTTTGGTGGACATGCATGCCTTTTGTGTCCATTTGTGCATTGTATCTGTTCTCCATAGCCTTATGTAATCCCTTCTTGAAGCTCAATGAGCTTCAATGACATGCAGTGATAGTTTTGTTTCAAGCTCCATATCTTCCAGGCTTGAGTTTCGTGTGGTAGTGTGAGAAGAGACACAGCAGATGGCAGTGCATGACATCAATTATCTCTGCTGCACACTCCTGTTCCCAGCGGTAATTGTCCAGAGCCGGTGAGATTACACCGGAGGGCACCCCCACTCCCTGGTTCCATATGGAGGAAAGGAAGACACTTCTGTGAACCAGTGCACTCTGAGGCATCACTTTGCTCGGTGGATCAAGACCGCTGAAACAGCAAAAAATCTGCCCCCAGATTTAAGCAGCTTTAGCACTAACAGGAGACTCCGAAGGCCTCCTACATACAGACAGACTGCAGCTTCCAGCAGAAGCCAGTCCCAGGGTATTTCTGTTTTTACCCATGTTTTTATCTTCCACAACATGATTCATGTTCTTAACTGTTTTGCTGCTTCAAAATCTAGTCAATTTGCATGTAAAATTATTTTTTTTGCATTTACCCTCATAGTTCTGTTTTTGGGTGAATATTAGAGTGCTCAGTTTTGGTGTTTTGTGGTCTTTGAACTAATATCTGGCACAGAAATAGTGATGGCATTAAATGAAAATTCCCTTACCAGGTTGTGATGTGTTTCATCAATTTGATCTACTGCAAGGGACCATCTGAAATAGGAGAAAAGGGAAGATGGAGGGGCAAAGGAGGAAACAGGATTTTCTTGAATGCTAACACAGGACTGCTTTGATAACAATGACTGAGAAAACAAGGAAAAAGTCTGCAAATTACAGAGTTTTAAGTAGAAGACGTTTTTAAATAAAACATTTAATTATGGAGCTTTTAGGGAGAGCCCAGTGGAGTGCCACTAAGATGATGGAGGAGTTGGATCCCCTCTCCTGTGAGAAGAGACTGAGAGAGCTGGGACTGTTCAGCCTGGGGAGGACTCAGGGAAATATTACCGATGTATACAAATACCTAAAGGGAGGGTACCAAGAGGATGGAGCCAGGCTCTTTTCAGTGGTGCTCAGAGGCAATGGGCCAGGCAATGGGCACAAACTGAAACACGGGAGATTCCCTCAGAACATCGGGAAACAATTTTTCAGTGTGAGGGTGACTGGGCACAAGTACAAATTGAGGAGTTTCCATCCCCAGAGAGCTTCAAAAGCTGTCTGGACACAGTCCTGGGTAACCAGCTCTAGGTGGCCCTGTTGAGCAGTGTGGTTGGACCATATGACTTCCAGAGATCCCTTCTAACTCAACTGCTTTGGGATGCTGTGAATCCAAAGAGATATCAACTCCTGATCTGTACTCCTGTACAGTTCTGGTACTTTCCAATGTCTCATTGAAAACTGCTTGGAGCATTATTAGATAAAAAGAATACCTGAAGTTGCAATTGGAAAACTAGTCTTAGACAATGCCCAAACATCGTCTTGATAGTCGAATTCCAGGGGATTTCCTGAATCCTCTAAGTTACTACCCTAGTGCTACTTTCCAAAGTACCTTGGCAAATATGCTGTGTGCTATTTTTTTCAGAATGACGTATCTGAAATGGATCATGAAGTTACAGAAATGCTGGGATAGTACAAGAGGTTGTCTCTTCTGTTTAATACCAATTTTGCACCTGGGCAAGTAGCAGGTAACATAATCTTTCCATCAGCTGGAATTCAAATGAAGGAATTATCTTGTTATCATTGTTTTGATTGAATATTCTCTCCCTTCAAATAAAAGACAGACGTTTTGTTAATATGGCAGTTCTAATTACCAAAAATGGAAAATTCTAAAATATGGAAAAAATATATAGTTAAAAAATCTGTGAAAAAAATAATCTTTCTTTTCAAAAAACTGAGATGCTGACAGAATCTATTTAAGTAAATCAAAAGTCTGCAAGTGTCTTAATAATCTTCTTGAAAGAATCACTTTTTTTCAAGCAAAGACATGATCAATATGTAAAAACTTGTGTGTGGAACCACCCAGTAATAGCAAATTTTTGTCAGTTCTCTTATTCGGCGTGGACTGTTTGCCCTCTATCCTGAATAATTTTGGATGAGAAGGTGTAGAAAAATATTTTGATTTTTTTTATTAAAAGACAAGAAGATTGCTTTAGGATCTTTCAATTAAAGACAAGAAGATTCATTTAGGATCTGCTTCTTAAAGCATATCCTCTCTTTCAGGAATGACTAAATAGGAGAAAAGTCTGTTTTCAGCTAGGTCTCTGCAGGGTTCACTGATTGGGAATTAGGTGAGGAATAACTCCAGAAAGAGGTGCATGCATCAAAGGCTTACCCTGTGCTCCTCAAGGTGTTGTTGAGACAACATTCCTGGGGGACAAATGTCCATGTCATGACCATCCACTTAGAGAGAGGCTCTGACTTTCATCTCAGAAAGGCCAAAAGATTAATGAGCAAAAAACTGCATTTTTTTTCTTTTTCCCTAGATGCATTTCCTCCAGAAGAGGCTTGGATGCTCAGAAATGTCAAAAGCACTGTGGGGACACTTGCACATCTGTGAACTGGTGAAGCAGCTCATCAGTCAGAGTAGCTGATTTGGGAAACAAGGGTACTGCAGCTAATGCCTGTTTCAAATTCTCTTTATACAGAGTTAGCTTAGGATTTTATAATGTATAGCATTAGCACTTCAGAGACCCTCATCTTTTTTTAGAAACTAAGGGCAAATTTTGACAGTAATCTTTCTACTGCTTGTCTCAGAAGAAAAGCAGCTATTAAAGGAAACAGCTAACTTTCAGTAGTCCTCATATCACCAATAGTCACTACCCTGTGAATTTTCCAGAACAGATGATCACTAGTTCTCATGCTGAAGAAACAAAACAGTATCAGTGAGAGATCTCTGCAAAGTCACAAGATAATCCCACTTAGAATTTCAACAAGGTTGGACTTTGTCTGATACAGATTAACGCCCCTGACATCTGCAAGTTTTGAAATGGGGTGTACTTCCTTTGCCAGTAAGATAGGCTGCTTTCTTAGGCTCCTTTGGAAACAGGGTAACCAGAAGAAAAGACCTGGACTGATAGTGCCACAAAACAGGATATCTTATAGTGAGACAAACTCCTGAGAGCCTGAAACCTTGCAGTACAACTAAGTAACAGTAGAAAATGCAAATTTTTCTCCCACAGAGCTGAACTGCTACATTTTCTTTCCTGCTCTGTTTCTCTCCCAATTCATTTTGCTTTGAGTGTGTTGCTCTGTGCCCTCCAGGCCAGATAAATTCTTTCAGAATCTCATTTTTCCATTGCAGCCCTCACAGAAAGCTGTGATTTTTCCTTCCAAACTGAGCCAAAGAGTATGTGAAATTTCCCTGGTTTTCCTGGAACATTCTGCTATTGGTTGTTAATTGTCTACTAATGGTAGACACTAATGCTCTTGGACTCTGGGCACTGGTTAATTAATATAACAAATAGACATTCTGGAGACAAGCAAATAAACAGGGAAAATAAAGCTCCAACCTCTATTGTTTTACTGTTGAGCCAGAAGAGTAGAACTGCTAGCCTGCCTATGTTACCTCTCCAAGAAAGTCTTGCCTGGTCCTGCTGCATAGATCATTAAAAGGTTTAAAAAAAGTAAAGGGAAGGGGTAATTTTGCATCAAAAGGGACCTGAATTGGCAGGTTTGACACACTGTTCATTACAATTCCTTCTTACACTGACCTATTTTCAAGCACTGCACCTTTTTATTTCATGCTTTTACCCTGCTTTTGTGTTTGGCTGAGTTTTGAGAGTCCACTCACAGAAGAAGAGGGGTGTCAACTATTCACCTGTTTATAGATCAGATTTGCCTTTTGTTTTAGACTAAGTAATTGCAACTTAAATCACTGTTATAGTAGTGTGTGTCTGGAGTTTTTCAATCTTGACTGTATCTTTCCTGAGCAAGGGCATCCAAAACTGAACAGATGTTTCTCCCACAATCAAATTCGTTCATAACAGGCATTCAGAGAGTATTGCTGAAATATTCATGAGCCTTAAGAGATAACAATGCATGAATACTAACGAATAGTAAGTTGTATGGTGCTTTGAACAATGACACAATAAAGCAAGTCCAAACTAAACCAACACACAATTAAACATTTCCTTAGCTGCATAGTTTTAGGTGAAGATTTCACATGTAGTTTTTCCTCTAATATTCACAATGAACAGAGAAAAAGGTGCTTCGGAAAAGTGTATTTCAGTTTACAAAGACACTTTGCCAACATATTTTATCTGTCTTGAATCAAGGAGTCCATGAGAGAATGTTTACTAGCCTCATCACTACGGCTATTCCTAAGTGAATATCCGTGGAATATATTTAAGGCTAATTAGAAATTTTTCAGCTTATTTTTTTAAAATTATAATTGAAGATGATACAACAACTTATCCTGCATGCATACAATCACCACCAGCTAAGGCTGGAAACTGTGGTTTTGACTGGGAAATTTCTAATATTAATTGTCATTTTTCAGTCTTGGCATTTTTATCAAAACCAAAATTTTTGATCACATTTCCCCCCTTAATAATTTGATGCCAGACAACCATCTATTTGACCATCCCAACTGTCAAGCTGTTGAACATAAAAATAGACAGCAAATACTTTCACAATTTGGAAACAGTAGGTTTGTGGTGGGCTCAGGTTTTACTGTTGTTGAAACTGACCATTGTGATGTAACTAAAATCACTTCAGATTTGCAGTCCATCCTCACTGAACACCGCCAGAAGTGGAGTGTAGTGAACTGAGTGTGGAGGTGAGGGATTTGACAGCCCGACTCACTGGCCACCAACACGTGCTCTTTGGGGTCTCTGTAGACTTGTGCCTTTGCCCTGAAGGCAGGACAATCTGGCACCACTGTTGCACAGAGCAGTGCCACCAGTGAGGATGTTGCTGTCTTCTACTTTCAAGTGTTTCTGGTGCCATTTCGCTTTCAGTTGAGAATGGCTGCATTATGCAAATGCTGCATTTTCAGCCCTGGGTGTTCTGCATTCCCCTGTGCTAACACAGGAGCTGCTTTAGCCCAGTGCACTGAGATGAGAATATCCCCTCAAATACTCTACAACTTGTCCCATTTTAAACAGTTTTTAAATTACATATTACATTATTCCACCTCCCTGCTGCCAGTGTTTAAAGCCTCATTACCATAGAATTTCAGATGAAATAGAAATAATGATACTGAGAGACGTTTACCGACAACCTCGGCTACTGAGGGGTTCCAGCGTTTATCAAGACAACCCCTCTCACAAACTTGATCAAATGCTGAAAACACTGGCATCTCACAAGCATGTGTCACCAGGAGATGAGAAATCTTAAATGTTTTTTTAGGGAGGGCTCAGGTAGTCAAAATATCATAAATGATAAAATCTGTGATTTACAGCTCAATGGCTAATTCAGAACAATGACTTGTCATGTTTTTATCAGAGAAATCACGTAAGATCATGTAAGGAAAGACAGTGCAAAAAGCAAATGGAAGGTAATTATAAAAGGAGAGGTTGTCTGTCGTTCTGGTAATAGTGCCTGTTATCAATCTGTTTAATTGTCGCATGAGATTGCTGGTGGGAGAGCACATGCACCTGACAAGAGCAGTGGTAGAGGTCCCACAGACTCTTTTAGTCCCCGGTGTTTCTCTGTGCTTCACTGTCAAACAAGGACAAATCTTGCAGGGGTGGTACCCATGAAACCAGCCTTAGTGGCAACCTGGAGAGAAGAGATGATGGAATTGTGAACACAAGCCCTACAAATATAATCTACTTGGGTTTATATTTTGTCCTTTGTGTTAATGTCTTAGAATTTGGACAAAATAAAAAGTGTTTCCATTGGTATCTGTGTTTACTGAAACACTGACTTTTGTCGTCAGATATTTATCATTCACTGGAATATTAGAAATGAATTTTTCTGACTGAATCAAAATAATAATAACTACTTTCAAATATTGTTTACTTCTATATAGTCAGCCAAAGAAATTCATAATGTGTTGTTTATTATCTTTACATCTATATCAGCATATTCGCCTACATACTTGTAAGATTGTATTTGTTATTGTGCAAATAATTTTGTATATAACATAGAGAACCTTATAGCTATAGAGAATCTTATTTACCAGGACAGCCTTCAAAAGCTTCACAGCAAAATGTTTGGAATTGTATATTTTACAAATTAGACTGCAGTAAACCATAATAGAAGCATTAATAAGGTTTGAACTTTGTTCTTACCATGTATATCCAAGATTTTTATGTCTCTCGATTTATGACAACTTTCACATTTCATTGCCTTTTCCTCAATATTTCATGGCTTCACTTCTACATTTTAATAGAGGTGTCTTCTAGAAGTGAAATTTATTGAAAGAGCTTGATTTCATTTTTCCTGCGGCTCTGAAGTGTCTAGGTGTGTTTTTAATTTCTGTCACCTGTCCTGATGAAATGTGTAATCTGCTTGAACCATATGTAGCTGTCTGGGATACCTCAGAAGGTGGAGAGGAAAGGAAAAAGCAGATAAAAAAATCAAAACCTTTAAAATGTTATTTTATCTTTAAAAATCTGCAGTCTCTTTTTCCTCAGGATGAACATTAGCCCTTGGAATTATATTTTCATTTATAAATGTAGAACCAGACAGGACATGACTTTTTGCAGTGTGTGGTTCATAGATTTTCACTCAAAATGTTACTTGGAAACAAGAGCAAGAGCTGCCTGTTCAGAAAAAACACATGTTCCTGAGTTAAGGAATTGAAGGGCTGGAAAATTTATCACATTCTCTTCAAGGTAGTTAAAACAGTTGCTTGGCTTTGCTGTTAGTGCTCCCAAAAATGCAAGCTACTGGCCTCACTGACTTCCATTTTAAGGACAGGAATGGTGGCTCTTTTATCTGAGATATTAGCAGTCATTTTGTGGTGACTGAGAGGTGGCCAGGAGATTGCACCTAGACTGTGTGGCTACAGCCTCCTCAGCTCACCCTGCTGTCCTGGTGCCCTGAGCTGGGAGTGTGGCTGGGATATGCCATAGCTTCTTTCTAATCCAGGTGTCCAAGTTCCTGCTATAGTAGCAGTTTATGGAGAGGGCAAATGAGGAAAAAAGATTGATCTCTGCCTGGATCGTTCCTGTTCCTGTGATCATCCTGGGGTTAAGGTGTGCATATCAGTCTGGATCCTTCTCCAGCCTGCAAGTTTTGATACAGCATCAGAGGGAATGTCTTTCTAAACGGCTGGCTGGGCTGCACTCAGCTTCCTTGGATATATACCAGTTAGCATCTGGTGTAGAACTGTTCACTTGTGGAACCCCATTTATTGGTCTGTCTTTGAATATTGGTCTGTCTACACATATATATTTTGAAGTCTGCAGGCAGGATGGGAGCTGGTTAACAACCCCTGGGATGTCAGTAGAATAGAAGGAGCTCCACAGCAGATTCTCTGCCCCAGCAGCCTGGTTTTGGCAGAGTGAGAAGCTTTGATTAGATGAGAGAACTGCAGGGTGGCCACACATGGTGACCTGACAGGGCTGATATGACTAGAACGTCAGAATATTATTATTTTTGCCAGTGGTATAGTGATATGTTTCAAGATAATAAAATACCAAGACATTGCCTTATTTCCTTTCAGTTGCACTCATTTGGAGAGCAGCATATAACCCCACCAGGCAGCAAGTAAGAGAAATACACAAATGCTGTGCTACTTTACATAGAATTAGGTTAACACTGTTTACACGTACATGACCCTGCTGCTCCACTGGCCCTATTAGCTAGGCAGCTGGGAGGGAGTGAAGAGCAGCCTGGTTAAATGCTGCTGGAAGCTTTAGCAGCCCAAAACAAGTGTCTCCACCCTGTACAGGTTGTCAGGGTCTTTTATATGTACCTTGAGAGTGTTGCTCTGTTGCCTAAAGAAGTTGTTTGACATCCAGGCTTGCCCCCTCGTGTCCTTACTCTTGCTTTTGACAACAGACAGAACCCAAACTGTGCATTTGGGCCATATAACTGTTGACAACACCAAAATTATGAAAGGTTAACCAAACTCAGGTAATGCTGCAGCTGAGTGCTGTGGTGATTTCAGAGCAGTGTGGGCAGGGGGAACAGCACAGCTCTGCTGTGACCCATGGAGAGGATCCTACATCCAGACACAGCATAAATCCTCTACAAATACATGGGGAAAAATGGGAAAGAAGGTACCTTTTCTCTCACACTAGCATTAAAGGAACAACAGAAGAACTCGATGCTAATAGGTTCTATGAAAACAGTGAAAAGAGCTAATGATGCATGCAACTAGTATATGTAATTTCCCAGGCAATAGATACATCTCAGGTAAAACCAGAAGTGTTTTAAAGTGATCATCATGTCCATTTTAGGGAATAATGAATCATCTGTCCTCTTACATGAGCATAAATATTTATTCAATATTGTTATACTGAATAACTCTGAACTTTATTACTTTCTTCTCTAGCTGGAAAGAGCAGTTTTGCGGAGATAATGTGAACTATATATTTATTGCCTCTTAAATCCATAATCAAATTAAATATATCCAAAAGAATTAGATTTCTCACTCTGTTAGCCTCATTGCAGCCTCGACATATGCTCCAGTTGAGCACACTGACTTAATATTTAGTTTAAAATTAACATTTTTATACTTTAAGCTTGTTGAATATCTTAGTGAATAAATGAAAATGAGGTATTTTTATTTCCATCAAGCCAGCAGTTCAATTATTTCTTTCAGATAAGATACAGATGTTTCTTATGAGATTTTATAAATTATTACTTTTAACTTTCAATAAAATTTTAATAATAAATTTTTGATTACAGACAGTGCAAAACTGCCTTTTGGATTCATGTCACATTGTGAGCTGCACTGGGTTGCTTATAGGGGAAGCAGGAGCTGGGTTTTCTCAAAACATTTCTAAAATTTTGGGGACTAAAATGTTTTTGAAAGATGTCTGGAACTTGGTTTAGCTGAATTAGAAATTCAGTGTAGGCAATCTCTCCCTTCCCATAGTAAACATTTATATTAGTATTAATTAGATAGATTTATGCATCTATTGATAGCGAAAAAGCAAACACACCATAGAGAAGTCAACAACGACATGAATGATTAATAACATTCAAGTAGAAATTTTATGCAAAGGCGTGGGTGGATAGATAATTTAACTGCTGTTCTTGCCCTTGATTTCTGGCAAACTTAGTGTCTTTCAAAGATTGTTACTAGAAAGTTTATCTGATTAGTTGCTGGTAGCAAAAGAAGTGTTTGTGTCTCTCTTCTCTTTATTGAAGATAAACTGCTTTCACTCTACCAGCACCTTTCCTTGTGTTGCATGTGAGCTGTAACTCTTCATTTCAGTGATCTTATTTCTGAAGGACTGGGTGATGACAAAGCATGGCCTGAGAATAGTCATTTGATTAAGCATGTAATGATAGGACAAGGGGGGATGGCTTTAAACTGAAAGAGGATAGGTTTAGATTAGATATTAGAAAGAAATTCCATATTGTGAGACAGTGGAACAGGTTGCCCAGAGAAGTTTTGGATGCCCCACCACTGACAGTGTCCAAGGCCAGGCTGAATGGGGCTTTGAATAACCTGGTCTAGTGGGTGCCATCTCTGCCCATGGCAGGGGGTTGGAAATAAATGACCTTTAAGGTCCCTTCTAACCCAAACCGTTTTATGATTCAATGAAGTGAATTTAATTTATTGCTAATCCAATCAAGAATAGGGTAATGAATAAAACCCATACCTTAAAAACACTTTCTCCCACCCCTCCCTTCTTCATGGGCCTAATTTTAATCCTAATTTATCTACCTCCTTCCCCCCAGTAGTGGCAGGGTATGGGAATGGGGATTGTGGTCTGTTTGTCACATACTGTCTCTGTTGCTCCTTCCTCTTCAGGGGGAGGACTACTCACACTCTTCTGCTCCAGTGCGGGGTCCCTCCTGTGGGAGACAGTCCTTCATGGACTTCTCCAACCTGTGTCCTTCCCACAGGCTGCAGATCTAAACAAACTGCTCCAGTGTGGGTCCTTTCCATGAGGTGCAGTCCTACAGGAACAGGCTGCTCCAGCCTGGGTCCCCTGTGGAGCCACAAATCCTGCCAGCAAACCTTCTCCAGCATGGGCTCTTCTTTCCTGGTGGTCACAACCTCCTTTGGGTGCATCCACCTGTTCTGGCACGGGGTCCTCCAGAGGCTTCAGGGGAGTGTCTGCTCTGGCACCTGGAGCACCTCCCTCCTTTCCTTCTTCACTGATCTTGGTGTTCACAGTGTTGTTTGTCTCACATATTCTCACTCCTCTCTTCTGACAGTTGCTGATGTTGTGCAGGGTTTAGTTTCCCCCTTCTTGAATCTGTTATCCCAGAAGCACTACCACAGTCACTTATGGACTCTGCCTTGGCCAGTAGCAGGTCAATCTTGGAGTCGACTGGCATTGACCCTGTTGGACACAGAGGAAGCTTCCAGCAGCTTCTTACAGAATCTACTCCTGTACCCACATCCCCCAAAACCTTGACATGCAAACCCAATACAACTGTTAATCAAGGAGAAAATCCTGCTCTCTTAATTGGCAAATAGTGAAGCTCCTGGGTCTGTAGCAAAGCCTGGAGCCCCTGGCATTGCTGAGAGATGTGAGATGTTTTCCCTGGCATGTAGTGGGCATTTGTACATGGTCCCACTGCGGCTTCTGTTTTCACTTCGGAGCAGTAATTAAGGATGGATGACAGCAATAACAAGGAAGGTTTCACAGAGTTATATTCAGTGTTACCACGCAAAAAAGAACATAAGGAACCAGATTAGAGACTGTTGTTCTTACTGCATTTGTCCCAATTTTTGCTGTTTGACTGGAGCAATTGTAGAGTATTATGGGACCAGCTAAAAGCTAGGATTATTTTTCTGGGTAGAGTATTGCAAAGAAAGGTATATTGTTACAGGTAGAAATGTAGCAATGTTCACTTAGTCAAATAGCATGCTGCTCCAATTTATTGTGATTCCTGTCTGACCCATCTCAGCTGTCTGGGCTGTCTTTCATCATTCAAAAATGTCATGTGTATGTTGAGCTATATGCCTTTGTCCGTGTACAAATAACAAGCAGAGCAAACTTTTTATGTGTGCATTAAATACATGAGGTTAAAAGCAGTTTTAAATAACAGAACCTTGGGGTTTTTTTTTTGTTTTGTTTTGTTTTTGTTGTTTTTTGTTTTTTTTTTTGAGGGAGGAACATTGAAATAAAATATAAATCATTCTTCAAGGTAATTTCACTGTACAGTGAAAATAACAATTTTAACAGTATTTTCATCTTCTGATTGTTGTACCACTGTGTGTGCATGGGAGCGCCAGCAGAATCTGCACCTTTTAATCTCACTCAAGAGAAAGAGTTGCACATTACAATTGTGTAATCTGCATCTGAAAGTACCAAATGACTCATTTTGTTTGAATGTTATAAACTGCAGCTTCTCCTCAGAGACAAGAGCTGCAGTCAGGCTAGGATCTTGAATTGGTGTGCCTCCACCATGCTGTTGTGTCTCACCTGCCCAAGCCTTGGACCTGTGGCTCAGTCTCCATCCTAGAAACCCTTTGCAGAAATTTTGTTTGTTATCCTGTGATAAAGCATGAGCCTTTGTATGAGGACTGAAGATATCTGTCAAGCTTGAGTGGGAGGACTGGCAGGACAGGAGTAACTACAGCTCTTTTCCACCGCTACCTACTGGAAGGGCCCCTTCTCTCATTTTGGAGCAGCTTGGGGCTACTCAGTGTATGCACGAGTATGGCCCTAAGAGAAAAGAAAGAGCTGGCTCTACATCTGCCTATTCACTTGGGTTATGAAGAGATGGGTGCCTTCCTCTTACTCCTTGAAATCTGGGCTGTGGTTACCCAGAAAGCGGAACAAGATCCCAGTCTTTTTTCACCCAAAGGAAAGAGCTTCAAGAGCAGATCCCAACAGCCCTCTGCAGCAGCATGGTGTTGGTAAGGCGGGTGTGATTTTCTCAGTGCTCTTGGACAGTGCTGCTGTTTCAAAACTAGAATTATCTCTCTTTATTAACTAAGTTCTTGGTATAACTGCTTTTAATTTTTAGAAAATGTGGAAATATTTTCATTCTGGCCTGGAATGACTACTTTTGTCATCCTGTATGTCCTGAAATGTGATTAAATGCTTGCCTACTTGTGCTGTCATAACTTTGAGCTACTGTCACAACTAATTGTTATGCTGTCACAGCTATTACAGAAGTGCTGTGAGAAGTGTACCTTAGCAATTCTTATAGAGCAAACTGCTGTTGTTTTGACCAGATGTTCATTTTCTTCAAATACATCAACTAAGTCAAATATGTTATAAAAAAGACTTGAGGACACTGTGAGATTAGTGAAACTGATGGCAACATCTTATTTCTCAAGCATGTTTTACAAAATCCTTCTTTCATTTGCATTATGATACTCTGCTACAGTCAGTGCTATCCTACATGTGCAGAATGAGACAGGTGCTTCAGCTTCTTCATTAAAAACAACCTGGTCTCTTCAACCTTTCTGTCTCCCTGACTCTTCTCCACAAGGGCCCACCAGACAAACCCGTCTGCAGTGGCAGGAGTGTTGAAACAAACCTGGACAAGTCAGTGGCTTCATTCTTTTAGGCACCAAAAATTCAGAAATTTATGCAGGGTCCAGTTTACAGAGGTAGTTAGGAGCCTAGAAATGCAAAAAGGTCTGGGTAGGATTTGCTAAATTCTAAACGGATTATATACTTAACTCCTATTGACCTCCTTTCAAGTGGTTTTAATTCTTTTGTCTGCAAAACAAGCTGAAAAACCTGAAACAATCTGCTTCTGAAAACTGAACAGTTCATGATTTTGGTCAAGACAGAACTAACACATGAAAACCCCACTTATGAAATGCAAACACTTCTGTATGTGATGTTCCAGAAGCCAGGAGCAGCAGAAGGAAGTGAAGCATGAAGAGATCCTTCACTCCAGTTCTCCCTCCTGCTTTCCCCTCTTTCATCCACGTCACTACCTGTTACAAAGGCAAGACATTAGCAGAGAAATGTTGAGTTTCTTTCTAGAGGTCTATTCCTTGTCTGCACTGGGTGGGAAAGCCAGACAAGATCTTTCTCATTATTCTTCTCAGCCACTGGCATGGAACTGGGTCTCTGACAGGCTGGGTCATAGAACAACTGCAACTCAAAAATTTCAATAAACAAGAAAAGGTATTGCACTTGGCACATATCTCCTCTTGTTTGCATTTATTTATTTTCAATTTGAGGTAGCCAACGCAAGGTGACATAAGTTCAACTTGTGGGATGCCTTCCCACTCCATCCTTTTCACAGACAGTAGTGTCTACATTAAAAAATTCCAGAAAAAGAAAATCTAGCTATTAAGCAGATGGAAGTGTGAATCATAAAAAGTGGCAGGGAATAGTGAGACATACTTGCTGTGTTTCTATTCTTGAGACCTTCCTTGAGATGAAGGTGGTGTGTGAGGAGGAAAACAAATCTCCTGGGACAGCTGGAGCCTTTATCCAGTACCTTGCCTTAGCCTTTATCTGCTTACCTCCTGTGGTGCAGAGCTTGTTCTGGGTAGGAGAGAAACAAAGCACACAGGAAAACAGGCATGAAAGCAGGCATTTTAAAAATCGTCTAGTGCACTCGATTCTTTCAGGCTGAGGGCAGCACACGCTGGTGAGAAATGCGAATCACACTGAGAAAGTGCCAGAAGCCTGAGGTTTGCTCCTACCTAATTGGCTTTTTAAGCTGTTAAAACTGAAAGCACCAAATCCTGTATTTCTTTTTGCATTCACAGATGTGAAAAGAGACATGCACACCTAAGATCTGATAGAAAACTAGCTTTGCTGTGTTTCATCTCCTGTGTGATAATGTCTTAATTCATTTTATCCTGTGCTTGTGCAGCACTCAGTGCAGCAGGGCCTTGAGTTGTGCCTGGGGTTTCTGGTAATGAGCACCATCACCACCATCACACATGAATCTAAAACACTATGAGGTGTGTCTGTTTAGCTTTTGTCTTTGGAAAGTAATGTTGTTGTCATTACCACATCATTTCTTTGTCCTGTCTACCAGCTGTTATTTTTTAGATTTTGATAGCACTAACAATGATCCGTGCACAATAGGTCTAAGCAATTTAAAGTAAACAGATAATCCATTATCAGTAAGTACACACACAATGTATTCACATAATGCCTTTACCTCATTCTCTCTTTGCCTGTCACCTAAAATTGTGTAAAATCTTGGAATCACAAAACACCTTCCACCTGCAAAAATGCCAGATGAGCATAGAAGGAAGTCTTTATCAGTTATAACCATCCCATAACTCCAAATCACTCTCCTCAGGTCTCCTGTGTATTTGCAGATATGCCTATTTCTGAATTATGAACCAAAGTGGTATAATTTTTCTCTTTTAGTTTAGTTGACATTCATGACTCTTTGGCTGCTATAGATCATGTGCCAGGGACACCACGTCTCTAATTGAACCACCTCAGAGGATGAAACCAGTAAAGAGCAGCAGGATTTAATTTTGAAGCTAAAATCCAGTTGCTCTTATTAAAGTGATTTTCTTTTTCTGTTTTCCAAGGATTTTGATAGGAGTATGCTTATTTCCATACTTGAATCTCTCACTGACTGAAAACTGCCTTGTGAACCACTTAAGGTGTCTTGAATCAAAACAGCTGTGTGTCGTCTGTGTAGTTCCACAATCTAGGTTTTTTCATGGATTTTGTGCCTTAACAACCACCATTCCCTATCATGTTAAGGAAAGAAGAATGCCTAATTCTGTAATAAAAAATGGGATATTCAGTGTGTTGTTGTGCACAGGATGGGGTCTCTGAGAATGTTCAAAGAGACAAAAAATGAGAGATAATATAGAGCTGGAAAATATTTTTGAGGCATTACCTTTTATTTTTTGTATTTTATTTTATTTTAATTTCAGAAACACTTACATCTTATGGACTTGTCAAATGATTTATCATCCTCTTTCTGAGGCCGTCCCTGATGCTGTTCTTCAGCATCTGATTTTTGCGAGTCTTATTCCTGGTTTCTAGGTCACTGAGCCCAGAGGCAGCTCACAATTGGTTGTTGCCTCAGATGCACGCAGAGGGGGGATATTTTCCTCTTTATCTATTAATGTGCAGTTAATGCAAACAAGTGATAAAGAAAATCTGTAGCCTTCTTCTTTTCTAAGTATATTTAATGTGTGAAGGCAGTTAAACATGAATACAGAGCAGGAAATAAGATCAAGCCAAGCCAGAGAGGAATCAATAAGTGATACTGTTTTATAAGAAAAGTATTTGATTATTCCTTGCAGCGATTTTCCGGAGAGGCAGATTTCTTGTTTTCTCAGTAGGAACTGAATTAACAAGTACAGAACAACAGTAGATTTCTGACATACGCATTTAAGAATTAGCAGTGTATCTTGCTGTCAAATATTGTATTGCTTCAATCCCCAAACAAAGGCTGAGGAGCCTAATGATTTCCAATTTAATGAATGAGAATTTGACTACAGCCTAATGTCTTGGGGAGGCTGCTATCTGTACTGGGACTAAATAGTTAAAAAGGTCAGTAAAGGTAAGAGCTGCAAACATTTATTTAAGTTCATTAAGCTTGAGGTGACCCTGCAATGTGTGCTTGCAGCCCAGAAAGGAAACCATACCCTGGGCTGCATCAAGAGAAGTGTGGCCAGCAGGGCAGGGGACGTGATCTTCCTCCTACACCCTGCCCTCATGACACTCCATCTGGAGAACCCTGTCCAGCTCTGGGGTCCCCGACACAGGAAGGACATGGACCTGCTAAAGTGAGTCCAGAGGAGGACATGAAGATGGTCAGAGGGCTGGAGAACCTCTCCTATGAAGACAGAGTGGGAGAACTGGGGCTGTTCGGCCTGGACAAGAGAAGGCTCTGGGGAGACCTTGCAGCACCTTTTGGTACCTATGGGGAGCCTACAGGAGAGCTGGAGGGGACCTTTTTACAAGGGCCTGAGGTGATAGGACAAGAGGTGATGTCTTTAAACTTAAACAGGGTAGGATTATGCAGGATATTAGGAAGAAATTCTTTATTATGAGGTGGATGAGGCACTTGAACAGGTTGCCCAGAGAAGTTGTGGATGCCCCATCCCTGGCAGAATTCAAGGCCAGGTTGGGTGATGTTCTGGTCAAGCTGGTCCAGCAGGAAGGTGTCCCTGCCCATGGCAAGGGGGTTGGAGGTGAGCTTTAAGGCCCCTTCCAACACAACCCAGTCTATGATTACCATATATGTTAATGTTTTCTTTCAGCTTCTGCAAGACATGCAGAAGAATCTTGTGCTCACACAAACTCTCATTTTACAGGCTCATGAAAGTATAATATACAAGGCACATTTATGGTCAAAAGGAAATCCAATTAAAATGTGTTCAATTCTAGTAATTTATATTCATACCATAATGGAAGTTGTAACACAAAGCATATCTGCCAATATGTGTTTGCAAGTAAATGAGAGTTTGTAGGGCCTTTTTCTCCACTCATTTAGTATCTGCTGCTTTCAAGCATTTTGTGACTGAATTTTATGAGCATGAATGCTCATAGAAAGCAAGTTTTACGCTCCTATGCTCATAGGGAAAATGTGACTTATGTGACTTGGGGAAAATGAGCTTACTTATTAGATGCAAAGTTTCCAAAAACCTAGGGATTAATATGTTTTCCTTTGAACTAGAGAGCACAGCAAGACAATGAAGCAGAGATTTCTCCTCTATGGTATCAGGTATTGGGCACTAAATAAACCATTCGAAGTAACAAACACAGTAGAGAAAATGGAGATCTATATGGAAAAGCTATGT
Organism: Pachycephala philippinensis; assembly: GCA_013397055.1. Lineage (NCBI taxonomy): Eukaryota > Metazoa > Chordata > Aves > Passeriformes > Pachycephala > Pachycephala philippinensis. The sequence continues at coordinate 52,979 of VWZT01001708.1, forward strand.
GAAAAGAGAAATAAAATTTGTCAGATATAATTCACTGTGGACCTTGCTGAGCTGTGATGCTGAGTTTCTAAATGCTTTACCATTCTAGAATTTAAAGTGAATGATGATGCCTCATTAAGAGATTTTCCTTAATGCTTATTTGTCTAAGCCAATTGTTTACACTGTCCTCACTCCTTGGACGTTTGCCCAACAATCCATCTGAAGGTCCAGGATATGCCATTTCCCTAGGTGACTAGTGGCTCGAGGTGTTTTGGTTTGAAAAATATGAAGGGAGATCCTTCTCAGGTAACCCAAGTGACTCTAGAGTATGCTCCTATCTGGAAACGGAGGTTATGCAGCTTAAGCCCATGTCGGAAATGTACACAGGATCCCTGCATACAATCCCAGGAACTCTGGCTGTGGCAGCCAGGACTTCATCTGTCCTTCAGAGTACCTAAGTCATGAAGTTTAACTAATGCAAGAAAATACAAAACCAATTCCTAAATCTTATGCCACTGCTTATGACTGCAGTGAGCCTATTTACCTGCAGACAGGGCATTACTCCCCGAATTTACAGAACTGTACTCAAAATAACCTCTTTTGCCCTCACAGAGAAAACCCAGCTCTGTTAAAAGTCAGCTGATGGATAGTCTTTCTGCAAATCCCTTTAATTAACCAAGCTATGCTGATTGTTGTCACTCTGCTGCTACAAAATGTAACCAACCTTAGTGCCTGACAGGATACAAAACCTCAAAGACATTGGACTTTTCCTGAGACAGAGGCTGGCTGCCTGCCGATGAGAACTGCTACAGATTATTTATTCCCAGAGGAAAGCTGGGCTGACTTGACACGGAAGTCAGGAGTGACTACAGAGCTATATTATTTGGGGCATTAGGGCTTCCTCAGTACTAAATGGATTCAAACGACCAGCTGTTGTCATGGCCATTGTCACATCACAAACGTGGCTCCAGGTTTCTTCAAAGCGTAGGCGAGAGGCTGTGGGGAGGAGGCAGGGAGACTGCCCCTGCTGAGGCTGGGGGCTTTTCTGCTTGTTTCACACTGCTTTGTTTCTTGTGGAGGAGCCCTGGCCAGGGACAGACCCAGCCAGCTCCCTGGGGCTCAGGCACTGGCAGGAATAAGCAGCCACTCATTCACTGCTCCCAGCAGCCAGTTCCATGCCCAAACTTGCACCAGCCCTCAGAGGACCATTTCCTCTGCTTGCAGGACTAAATCAACTCACTTCCAGCTTTGGTTTTAGCAAAATCACACCCTTACCTGGAAATCTGCACTTGGGATCCAGTTGCAGTGACAGTCTACTAAGCAGGATTTCTCTCAACACTTAAGATCCTCGAGGCAGTCATAGCTGTAACTTACTAATGAGAATTAAGTAAATGGAAAGAAACAAAAAGCATATTCTGGTCAAACTCAAAATGTGTCATGCAGAAACTTTTGACCTTAGTGAAAGTTTGCATACTGGGCTAAACACTTTGACTGCACATGACTTTACATGACAACAAAGCAGAAGTCCACATCTTGAAATCTCCATCAATTCTTGTTTCCCAGATCTCCTGTTCTGTCTGGATTGGACTGGGGAACAATGTGATCATGCAGAAAGAAAACCGTCCAGGTTTTTGTTCCCAGTAGGCAGCTCCACACGTTTGTTCCCTGCTCATGAATGCGTGGGATGTACCCACTTGTTTCAGTACTGCAAGGCACAGGCCAAAGCCTTTATCCCCTCAGCAAATTGATCCTAAGAATATGTGTTCAGCTCACTGAAGTTTGGCTTTTTTTTTTTTTTTTTAAGGCAGCTAGACTGTGGAGACAGACAGAATATAAATTTACTCATGGAAGCATTTCAAATCTTAGCACACACATTTGTGAGTTTGATTTACTAGCATACATCATGACAGTTGTGAATATATTTTAAATAGAGATACAGTCTGTCTCTGAAAGATATGCCTTGTCAATTGTGGCTGCAGACCGTATGTAATTTTAGAGTGCTTTCTTTTTTTATGTATTGATATTGCAGTGATATCACTGCTAACAAATTAGGTAGATGCAGAATTCTCTGAAATATTAGCTAAAGCCAAATATACAGTATTTGTCATGTGATACCTGTAAAAATCCTCGAATGTTATTTTAACTTTATATTCCATTCAGGTGCAGGCACAATGATTAGTTGGAATATGTCAGAGCAAATGCAATCAAGGTAAAGTACACAGACAGAAAGAAGGCAGCTAAAAGAGTTTGGCATTTTTGAACAAGAGTTAAACTTTGTTATCTGCACATCAATATTTTGCGCAGCTGTGGCTTGTAGAGAGCATGTGCTTGTTTATTTAATTAACAGGGCTCATAACACGGTATTTAAATATAAGCGGGTCATTTTGCAGTATCTCTGCTAACAGTGAGTGCATAAGCAAACCCCAGATGTTTTCATGTTGTACAACATGATACTCAGTGGGCACAGAATATCACAGAAGAGCAAACCACTGCCCATCCCTGGCCACACTGCAGCTGTGTGTAGCTGTGATGACGTAAAAATGTTCCTGCCATTCAGCACATGCCAATTTCAAATGCTAACTCAGCTTCTTAAAACTTGTTTTAAGTGAAAGTAGTGCTATATACTTGCAAGGATATGGTTTCTCCTGGACTAGGTTTCAGTTGTTAGCTGAAGACAATCAGAAGTATGATAGAAATTGATAGAATCCATGGATTAGAAATTCCATCTACTGATAGAAATTCCTTGGGAGTAATTTTTGTCCTGTTTCAGAGAGCCTATGCTTGAACAATCAATGGAAACTTAACTACTTTTTCTTAAGGCTCCTAACCTTGTAAATTAGCCAATGATTCTGTAGCTCCGTGTACTCACTTGGGTGTTGGCTAGTACACAGCATAACACTGAGACAGAATAACCCATAAATCTCATTGCTGGAGCTTAGATGGGACTCAGATTTTCTGAATGAAATATCAGCCGGTTTTTTTTGGTCACTGTTTTCCTCCCAAAAGATGGGGAAATTCAACTGTGAGTTTTGGGTTGTGGGACAACAGGACTGTGAGGCTGATAGGGCACCCAAACTTCCAAAAACCATCTTCTCAGTTTCAAGTGGTTGGTGAGCTCTGTACTGAAACTAAGATGTAAGTTCAAGACCCTAAGCTGGTCCACAGACATCTCTACTCATTGTGAGAGTGCACAGCATTTCCTGAACCCCACCAGTGTAATTTCTGACTCTGAAAAGCTTTAGAGGGTTTTTCTGTGAACCTTTGCCCTCCGTTTGTAAGAAAGGTACAATTTTGAAAGGCTAAGCAGCATGGAAAATTGCATCACTATTTCAATGTGATAAGAATAGGAGAGAGAAGGGGTAAAATGTGAGGCAAGTTTCACTGTTTCTCTGTGCCTGCCTCAAGGGGCATGGGATTTGGAAAAAAGAATCTTTGCAAAGACAGAAATATTTGTTGGGTGAGAGTCAAATATATAGTCCAAAAATTGTCATGTTAACCTATCATCTGATGAAATGTAACAAACTCTGTTTTGTTTGAGGCATTAAACATTGTTCAAATGCATGGAAAATGCACACCATCTTCTTAAAAAGAGCTTTGGTACTTCAGGATGGAAAAGCAAAATATACAGGTGAGCAGAAAGGTCTTTGCCATTGTGTGACCTCTCACTGATGGCTATGAGGAGATAAACAGCTCTTGCTTGCAGGTATGAATAAGGGGACTGTCACCCCACTGCTCACTACAGCAATTATAAATGCAGTGTTGGGGGTGGCTGTGGCTTGGCAATATGAGATTCTTTTTCTTTTATTAAAAAGATATGGACCATTATCAAGTCTTCAAATCCACACAATGAAAGAGTTCATTTCTTGGAATATGCAAGATAGTTTCAGAAAATTCACGTCCTTTTTCTGAGGACACAGAAATTTTCAAATTCTTTCTCCATCACAAAAAGAAAAAAAATAGGAAAAGACAAAAAGCAGATATGTGTGCTTCCTTGACTTTATCTCTCTTTTTTAACACTTTTCCCACGGAAAATATGAGATCTATTTTTTCTGCTGTCTTGCAATGGTTTTTAAATTGTTGATTTTTAATTTCAAAATTTTTCTTTGATGAAAAAAGTCTGCTAAAATGAGAAAGCAATTCCTGTTTTAGACTAGAAGGGCTGAAAAAGATTTTGTAGAAAAAGAAATGTTATTGTAACTACAAGCAAAATGTTTCACACAGTCATGTCAGAAAGGAAAAAGAATTGCATGGAGGCAAATTACATGTTTGAAGCCAGTCACATAGTGGAAAGGAAATGGTAGCTGATGGGAAAATGAGTAAGCAGAGAAAGAGCTTTCTTTGTGAGGTATTGAAAGTTAACTGTTGTGGTGAACTTGATGTTTTTTAAGGACTGGAAAGACAGAAAATATTTTCAGCATTTTGACTGATACGTCATGGAAGATCTAAAGAAAATCGTTCCACCTGAATATGAGGAAGAATTTTACTGTTTGAGTGACCTGTGGAACGGGTTGCCCAGAGAAGTTTATGGAGTCTCCCTCACTGGATATACCCAAAAACTGCCTGGACACAATCCTGTGTGCTCTGGGATGGCCCTGCTGGAGCAGGGAGGTGGGACCAGATGATCCACTGTGGCACCTTCAAACCTGACCCATCCTGTGACCCAAATACAAAGACGAAGGAAATTAATACTCGAAGGTAGATATCAGAGGGAATTGAAGACATTTCCATAACCCAAGGTGGATCACTCTCTTTGTAGAAAATATTTGTCTTTTCAGATAAAGAGAACTTGTGACAACTTGCACTGGCAGGGATTGACAGAGGGAAAATGGGACTATAATGGAAAGAGGTGTTGGTTAACCTCAAAACCAACATGCTGTACCAAACTTTGGCTTCAAATCTGGTTAGTTATTGATCTTTAAGACAGTATTTTTTCTGCTGATTCACAGATTTTATCTTTTCAATTCACTTGTACGAGTGAGAAAATGAACCTCGGAAGAACGTCAGGGAAGGGGTTTGCTTTCATGACACGTTTAAGGCTGGTGTGTGAAACTGAGATAGAAAACCCTCTTTTCCATGGCAGTGTCTGAGGAACAGCGCACAGCAATGACAAGCTCAGTAAGAAACAGTTAATTTGTGGCAGCACAGATTTTTGCGCTGCATTATCAATATGCTGAGGCAGATGGCTTCTAAAGACATTATTTCTAACACTGTCTGGTTTTCAGGTACATTACCTGTTAGGAGACACTCTAAGTGAGATCCTTAGCAAAACGCCCCAGTGCACGAGTAGTGAATCCAGCTGCTTTTTATGTTCCATGTGCCACTCCAAGTTTTCACAGTCTGCCCTGACCTCAGTCAGGCCTCTGCTTTCTTCATTTTTCACTAAAAATGCCTGACCTTCCCATATAATGGCCTATGTTTGCCTATTGCATCATGCTCTGGCCCCAGAAAATAACCAAGTCAGATTAAGTTACTACAGTAGTCTTTTTACAACAAGGTGGGCAGAGGATGGATAGCCGTTGGCCAAAGTAATGTGTTTTTTCTCCTGGATTTTGAAAATTGAGAATATCTTCTATGGAAATGCATCTGCAGCCAACACTCACTGCCTTTTGCACAGTGTGTGGTGGATATTTCGATACCTGAAGGCAAGTATCCTTATGAATAAACTGTGCTGCCTGTGTACATGCCAATCCCCCTGGACCCGCTCTGCTGTGATCTCATTAAAGTATATTTTAGCTTTCATTAAGGCAGAAAGCAAATACAGGAGTGGCTGTCAATCTAAGCCTATTTTGCAGTTCCAAGGCCAAATCCTTTTCACCTCACTGAAAAAAGTTATTCCACTGAAACCAGTGAAGTATTTCTGTTAAGGTTTGCTCTTGATCAAAGTAGAATGACCTGCTACTGCTACTAATTAAGCTTCTCTCTACTGAACCTCAGCAGAGTTCAACAGATGTGAAGCTGTCTTCCTGCTGAGTACCTCCTCACTGCAGAGCTCCTCAGGCCTCAGATGGGTGAGTCTGAAATGATGGCTGACCCTATTGATTTAGTTTGCTTTAAAAGGAACGAGGGATGATTTCTGAAATCAGACTTGGTGATCTCTTGCTCTCCCATCTGTCCCCATGGGAATACACTCTGCTACACAGCCTGACACCCAAACCTTGCTGGCAGCCAGCTGAGGTTTCAAGTGGAAATCATAACTAATGGGAAGTTATTTTACACTGAGGCTTAATATTGCAGAGGAAAACAAATCTATTAAGTAGGCTTCTAGTGAAAAAGAAGAGCTGAAAGTTGTAAAGTATTACAAGAAGAATCAAGTAAAGCATGAAACACTATCTGATCTAGAAGTGTTCTTTCTTTTTGCTTGTTTGATCTGACAATTACAGTGGTTAATTATATCAAAGAACAGTTTTAACAGAGGAAAATTCTGGTGACATCAGACACGTAATTGAAAAAAAATCAGGCCACCAGTGCAACAAGTTGGAAACTATGCTGCAAAGAGTCTAATTTGTAGGCATTTAGATAAAACGTAACTCAATGCATCATGCTTTGCACATCCAGGAGCATTTGTGATTTGGACTGGGGAATTTCCCAAGAATGAGGAATTCCCAGTAAGTATGGGGCATAAACTTGCTTTCATTGAGTCCCTGCTCTTTGAACACACTGCCCATCGCTACTGCCTGTAGGACAGTGAGGTGCATAGTGAAGTGCATTATGTATTACACTACTCATCTATTCAAACTAGCTTTTCTAAATGATTTCTTATGTGGTAACCAAGCTTTGATGAGGTCTGACAACCTTAATTCTGAGTGCTGTTCAGGAACAAAGAAAGGTTTCCTATTCTGGACTGCTTTCAAATCAAAGACTCATCCTGTAAGTGCATCTGTCCTGGTGTCTTCAGCATTCAAGTAAGACTCTAAAGACATCACTGGCACACAACCCATCTCTAGGTAAAAAGCAGAAAAATAACGCAGTGAGTGACATGAGAAGGGAGTAATGATAAAAGCATGGACTGATGCATTGGAAATGAGAGAAATGTCATGGATGAAATTCTAATTCTGTTGAAGTTAATGAAAGCATTGTCACTGATTTAATTAGGTCAGAATTTCATCGGTCTCCACATTTCTTACCAAAGAATCTTGTTAGTCCTGACTGGAAATTTCTTGAAAGCATTAGTATAAAAGTGGACATTGATGGGGCCAGAGTACAGATCTTTTTGAAGAATGTGCTTCAATTATCAAGGGTAACACAATAAAAATGTAAGATATTTGTAAATGTAAATGACATGGAACTCAAGCTTCCCAGAATGTATCTCTCTCTCTTTGGCTTGGACTTGATAATTAATTTGGAAAAAAAAGGTACTTGAAAAGATTGATTTTGAAATTTTTCAGAGAAAACACTTTAGACTAATAATCCCACATTGAAATTTTCTTCCCATTTACTGTTTTTAAATGTAAATTAATATAACAACAAAATGGTATATTTAGTTTTACTAGCAACAAAATATATGTGTGTATATATATATATATAGACACAAACACAATCTTGAAAGATATATACTTTGTTTTATTACTATTATAATCACACCATTATAGGCTTGAAGTAAGGGGCTTAGGGCATTACAAGAGTTGCTCACATCATTTCTGGATGTTTGGAGGAGATAAGAGAATACAGAGCCTAGCTCGGCCCTAGCTTTCCCTCTGACCTTAAAAGTTGTATTGGGTAGGATGGGTTTGCCTGCTGTCTGAATAGTGTTTCAAGTACTAAACATTTAAAGGGTTTGGACTTCACTGTAAAAGCCTCTTCTGATGGAGACGGGGGGATTTTTGATAGCGTGAGCATGTTGTGACTGCTCTCATGGCAAGAGAGGGTCTCTTTCAGTTCTTTTGACTCCCTCACATGATCTTTCCTACTACAGTGTCTGACATTACTTGCAAGGCTCCTCGTGGACACAAAGACCAGCTCACAGTTCCCGTGGATTAATTCACTGGCATTAGCCCTAGTGCAGGTGACTACACCTTTGGGACAGCAATAGAAATTTGGACATGTAAAGAATCTGCTTCCTGTTCTACTTTTGTCAGCACAATGCTGCTCTGGGACACTGCAGATTTCTTCAGAAAGGCTTGGCAATTATACATAATACCTTAGAGTGGGACTTCTTGACCACCCACTCCTATTTGTGTGTCGATGCAGTGCAACTTTGTAAATTAAATTTATTCAGAAGAGACGAATCTGCCTTTGAGTTATACAGCATGCACATATGATAATAATAAAAGCTGCAGGGATATTTATTCACTAGTCATGCAAATAGGAAATGAACTTTGCCTGTCTTACCCTTCCCTCCACTCTTCTGCCAAACAGGAAATAGTGGTGGGTGGACAGAGCTGAAAGTTGTGAGTAGTTTGAATAACTGGAATTTGGAGAGCTTGTGAAAAATTCTTCAGAATTGGGTTTGCTTCTTTTTTTTTCTCTGATCTCTGAGGGGGCAAATTTCTCAGCAGTATTTTCATGTGACTTCTCACAGAAATCCTTCAAAATGGGAAATGCTTGAAGGGCACTATTCTTTTCAGGCCTGAAAAGCCAACATCTGCTTGGGCAGTGTGGCTGTGTCCCACGGAGCCAGATGTCTGAAGTCGATTTTGAGATGTACCAGCAATTTGTGAAAACTCATGCTGTTGCTATGCATGTTACATCTCTCTGCCCAGACTGCTCATGAGCACAGTGTTGGTTTCCAGGGCTGTCAATCAAGCAGTTTTCACCAGAACTAAATTGACTTGAAAGAATCAAAAGAAAAATACCCCTAATTTTCAAAAGAGATTATTTTCAGTGTGAAAGCTAATCATTTCAAATTCAGACATTAATCCAAACCTGTAACCTTTAGCAAGAGCATAATTTACTTGTTCTTTATCACCTAAATGAAAGCACATCTCATTTTGCTTCAGTTCAAATACAGATGAAGTTCAGATGTTCACTTGGAGCCAGTCATTTCAAATTTAACCACGAAAAGCAGAAATATAATCTCCTAGTTCAGGGAGACTGTCCTTTTTTTCCTTTAGTACTTGTAAGAACACTCTATAGCAAGCTGTTTTAAAAATCTGGGTGTTAGTTTTATAGGATTCGTCCCTCCCTTTAAGGACTGTTTGACTGCTCAAACATTTATGAAGTTCAGTGAATAGTTGATGAAAATTGATCATGCTTTGAATGGATTCTGTGTAATGGGTTACTTTCACAATCATGTGGTGTGGTTCAATAATAGGGAGGTGATTCCTCCTTTAGCTTCCTCGCTCCTGGGTGAAAGCCGTACACATATATGTCCTCAAAAGCCTACCTTAGAGGTGGAGCAGGCTAAGCCTGTCTCACAAAGCACAATGGCCATGTCATGAAAAGATAGTGGGGAAAACCTCATGAAGGATGTACTGGCACAGGCATCACAAACTGGACCAGCCTGCAGTTTGGAGACGTGTAGGGAGGGGTATGTGTCAGTACAGGCAAACCAGCTGCTGACTCCTGAGAGAGAGGTAGAGGCGTTCTTTCCCAAATGAAAAACAAAGAAACAAACAAAACAAACAAAGAAACAAACAAAACGAACAAAAAAAAGAGAGCAGGCAGTGTTTATCTGTGCTGACCTCGAGTGCCCTGCTGCACAAGGCCCCAGGGAGGAAGGCACAGCGAGCCCTTTGGAGGATCACATCCAGAGCAGCGACGCAGTGGCAGCTGGTGCAGAGTCAAATGCCTGACTGACACATGCCTGTCAGAATGACAAACCCAAGAGGGAGGTTAAATGTCTCCCCCACTACCAGCCTTTCAGAAGATAAAAATATCCCCGGAGGGACCATGACTAGTTTTAGAAATTCTTGGAATTGAACGCTGAACCAGATAAGGGGCTTAAAAGTGGAGATTTGCTATCTGTGGGTTAATCTGGCAGGTGTGATAGGGCACATCCACTGCTGCTCAGTGCTATTGTTGCTGTACACCCGAGATAAGGCTGTGTGACACAGAAACAGCTCTGCTTACAGTCCCACTGCCTTTCATGTTGCCCCTTAAACCAGAAAAATCTCTGACTCCTCTCCGACACTTCTCCTGCCTTCTGGTCTACATTCTCCACTCTCTCCTCATCCTGCAGGAAGGACCCTTCCTCCAGATTTGTCACTGCTGGCAAACGCTGTGGGAAAAGCCCAAAGCAGTCCTTTAACCCTTTGTGCCCTCCTCCAGTGCTTCCTTTTAATACTACTCCATTCTGGAGGTTTAAAATATTATATAAACAGGAATATTGTTTATTTTCCGGATGAAGCTGTAATTTTCTCCAGTCAAGGATGTGTAAGTGCTAAAAAAAGAAATGTTAAACCAGGTTGTATTTTTTACCCTTACTCTGTAGAAACTGCTGGATTTAAGAGTGAAAAATTTTTGATTTCTTTCCTGTTTCTTGAAAAATTTTATTAATGAATTACTGTGTGGGAAATCCTGTAGAAGAGAAAAAAGCCATCCATTTGCTGAGCAGCCTGAAAAGTGAAAAGCAAGCATAAGCATATCCTGTACCAGATTTCCTCAGGGAAAAATCAAATTCACAGGAGGAAGTTAGAAATAAAAATATGAACAGATCTACTAAACAATTCTAAACTGTTTTATCTCTTTGGCAGATAAACAACAGAAACAATTTTGTATTAATAGAGAAAAATATGAGCTGGAAATGTTAGAGTGGGCTTTTTAGCCTTGTCCTCAAAGACCGATGGCTTTGCAAGCCAGGCTATCACAGTTGGATCAGTCCCAATTGTCATATGCAGAAACTACAAGTCACACAAAGTCCCATAAATAGCCCTGAGCAAGGTATAATCTAACACAGATTAAAGATTAAAGAAAGAAAATGTTAAGTGAAGCAATAGTACTGATCTTAAAAGATGATATTTGACTTTGCTGTCCAAAATGTGGAAAGTACCCATTCAGGTTAGTGAGTTTTTCAGTGATCTTTGTGGAGGTAAAAACAAACCCTCAACAAATAAATAAAACAGGCAAACTTTATGTCAAGATAATATAGCAGTATTTGAAAGACAAGAACTTTCAAGAATTATGTGTTGTCCAAGTGGGCTTCAGAAAAATCCAGAGATGGGAGGAATTTGTAGAGGTTTTTTTCTCCATCACTAGTCCTAGAGCAGAGCCGGGTGTTACCATTCCCACAGATATCTGTCTAGCTCGTTTTATGGTCTTTCTCATGGAGTCCCCCAGCCACTTCAGGCACCAGTGCTTCATTTGCCTTGCAGCCCACAAGGTTTTCCTATAGTGTCTTGGGCTTCTCCTCGTTCTTAGGCAATGGGGCTACAAAAATAGGCACAGGAATACTTCTTTACCCTGTCACCTATTTGAAGACTTTTTGTCCAGCTAAACTTCTGGATTGTGCTTAGTGATAGTACCAAGTCCATTTTCCCTAGTCTTTCCTGCCAGGTTGTTTACTTGTGCAGTCCCTAATCATTCTTAGTGAGTTCTTCTCAATCTTGTCCAATGGGTTCATATTCTTGTCTTGTTTTTCTCCATCTTTTCTAATATCATCAGTAAGTGGATAGACCACTTCAAAGGATTTTCAGGCAACATCTCTCTTTATACAATATTGGTACGGGTTTGTTTTTTCTGCATTAGCACGCCCTTTTTGACTTAAGCTCAGATTCTGACTAACAATGACACAAATCCTTAGAACAGCACACGTTCTAATAGTACTTCTGTGCACTGAGAGCAGTTTAATCTCCCATCAAAATGAAGGTACAGTACAACTGTAAAAGTTTGAGGAAAAATGATCAAAAGTAGCTTCTCTGTGAAAATCAACTAATCCTATTAGGAAACTTCAGATAGGAAAAGAGTATCTAAGAAGGGCAAACAGTTGAGGTCTGTCATATCACAAGTACCATAGAAAAGGGGAACACAACCCTATTTTTCTTTTTTCCAGTGTAAGAACTAGTGAAAATCAAATTAAATAGCAAGATTCAAAGTAACTGGATGTTGTTTGTCATGTACTGTGAGGTAAAGTTCCTAGTATTTCTTGCCACAGCATGTTTTGGGTGGCGGAAAAAAATATGCTGGTTCAGAAAGGCAACCAAACAATTCACAAAGAAAAGTATAAAGAGATCACCCTCTGCTTAGACCGTCCTTGAACCATAACCTGCTTTATTTTTTTAGCCATTCCTTCCTGGGGATCTATCTTTGACTACTTTTATAGATGAAATGAGGCTGACTGTATGTTTTTGTCTTCAGTGCATGGAAGTACTGCCAGAATGTTGCTTTTCAGGTATACTCCCCTAATCTGATTGGGGAAATATTGTATAATAGTCAAAATCATATCTAATGTCAAGATAAATCACATCTATTGCTTCTCCTTTATTTGCCAGACCTGCTGCCCTGTCAGAGAAAACACTGATATTGGCTTGACAGAATTTGCTCCTGAAAAATCCATATGTATTATTATTCATCACTTTGATTCCATTTATATGCTTGTAATAATTTATTCATTTAGCTGTTCCAGTATTTTTCTTGAAAATGAAATGAAGTAGATATGTCTCTGATGCCCTGATGCCTGTTTTTTTTTTTCTTCCTTGAAAGTAGATGCCACATCTGCCCTCTTCAGACATTTCACCTTTTTCCATATCCTTTAAAATGTGACTGCTAATGGTTTGGTGATTCAACAAAGCTGCTCTTTAAAATTATTTATGATGACAGTGAGTCAAGACTTGTCAATTTGAAAAAAATCTTTCTGATTTTAGATATGACTTTCATACTTTCTTTGAGCAGTATCTCAATACTTTTCATCTCATTTGCCTCGTGGATCAATTTTTTCAATGCCTCTTTTCTATAAACATATTTATAAATTTGGCCATTATTTGGAACATTATCTGTGTCCCTACCTGCTACTCTTGGCACAACATGTTGCACTTTTAAGCTTGTCCTTAGTAATCTGATTCTATTTCCCCTGCCTGTGTACTTTGGTGTGTTGTTTAAGATACATGGACACCTCATTTAGCAAAGGCGATCCCTTGCAATGCTTCACACATTCCTTTCATGGTGGTGTAATTTATGTTGGTGCCCTTTTCCAGGAGCCCCCTGCTTTTCAACCCCTTTTCTTTATTACCTATTCTTTCATAAGACATCACAAGACAGTTTTATGAATTTTTTGTTGACTTTGGAGTTTGTCTGTGTCATCATTCCACCGCACCACAAGTGCTTCTCCATGATCAGTTGCTATAATGGTTGGTCCTTTCTATTAAAGGGAAAACCTTCATTGTTTTCTGAGTAACAATCAGAATAACAATTTTAATTCAAGGAAATATGAGTGCTCTCTTCGAGTCAGGCCTAGCTAAGTATGCACAGGGCTGGAAGGGGTAACTGCAGTAGAGCTGGGTAGCTCTCACGCCTGGGAATCATTCATGAGAGAAAAACCTAAAGCTGGAAAAAATGGATTCTCTTTACCTTTGATTTTCCACTTCTCTCTATTTTTACAACTCCTTCTTTGCTCCAGTGTGCATTCCCTCACAACTTTTCTGCTGGGGTTGTACTTTTATGTCCATAACATTTTCACTGTCTCAGCTACATCAGCGTGTGCCAGGGCAACATACTCAGAGAAGTCCATGACAACAGCTACAGGATCTTGGATATTTTGTGGTGAAATTTTGTTAAATATTTTTTTCAGTCTATTGGAAGTGCTTAAAACTATGTTACATTTCTTCAAAGGTGTCTACTTCAGAGGATGCACCAGCCTTTTCAGAGCTCCGAGCATTGCATAGCCAGATGTCTCGCAGCAAAATGTTTCCTCAGCTGGGTGGGAAATCAGTGAAACTGCAGAAAGCAGTGGCGGGAATAAGCAGCCTTAATGATACACTTACATTCTGATTTCACGTGGGAGAATGGCACAAAATTCTGAAGTATGAATCCCCACCTTGCTGCTAATTTACCTTAATAAAATCCAGTTCCAGCAGAGCAAATGTAAGTTGACAAACATGGACTACACAGAGTGTTACAATATGGTATGTATTCAGAAGTTATTAGAGCTCATCCTGCTTCCAATCATACATTTGTACTACTTCAGGATAATAAATTAATGTTCACTTTATATTTGTAATGATACTTACAAACGTCAAATTGTTGTTGTTTCTACTGCAAGGAATTTATGAAACTGAGTTGCATCAGGCATGAATAATGACAAAGAGATTTAAAGTAACTGTGATTGGTTGTGAAAAGGTATTGAAAAAGGAAAAAAATCGTTATTTGCTTGAGGTGGCTTCTGAGCTGTGTCAGTGTGTATCTGATGCTGAATTCCCTGCCCCAAAAGATCATATGAATTAATACCACTTATTAGTACATTTACAGAACATTGTGAGCTGGAGACTGGAATTGTCTAAAACAAAAAAGGTAAATGTTGCACAGAAACTTTGGTGATGAATTAGCACAGGTTTCTGCTATAACTGATCCCCTGGTCTCTTTTAAAGGAGATGCCTTGGGACTGCAATTCAGGCAGTGGCAAGAGGGGCAAACAAAGCAGGATTTTCTACCAAGAAACACCTTGCAATTCTGGTTTTTTTTGTCACTGTGTGTCATGTTTCCTGCAGCAGCATGACCTCCAATAGCAGCCTGGTGTTAAAGTGCATGGATGAAAGTGGGGCCAGGGTGAGGAAGCTGAACAGACTAAAAAGGACAAAGACTGTTTTTGGGGTAGTGAGACAGTGCGGTCTGGCTTCTGTACTGGACTTGACTAACCATTTTGTAGTGATCTTAAATGTATCATGAAAGCATCCCATGCAGAGAGGAAAACTCAACTTTTTTTCCCAACTTTAAAAAGAGAAAAAATACAAATATTAATGGACTTGTAAACTTGACTCAGCTTTTCCCATTCAAAATGCACCACAGTGAAGCTAACTTCATTTTTCTCAGTAAAACCTCAGAGATTAGCCTTGTCATATGTCTTAATTACATGTTTAGGAGTAGAAATTAACATTTTCAGTTCCTCTGCCCCCCAGAAAACAAACGAAAAGCAAAACTAGTCATAGAATCAGTCCTAGAATCACAGAAACATTTAGGTTGGAAAGGACCTTTAAGCTCGTTGAATCCAACTGCAAATTTATTTCCACTACTTTTTCAAAGTTTTACTTCTAATGTTTCAGCTCAATGTTGGAAGCAGAAGCCTTGGCTATGAAACACAGATAATCTATCACAGAAAGCTGTGATGTTTCATAGAAAATAACTCCATGTCTTAGCCTTTCTTGCAACAGAAAAGGTTTGTCTGGTATATATGATCACTTTTGTCATGGCTACGGCCATTATGAGTAATGCTGCATTTATAGTTATGACCTATCAGCAGCTGGCTGATATTAAAAATTTTTAGGGAGAATTACCTGATTTTACAAGTACTTTTGGTTACTGACCAAAGCCATACACTGCCACTGAAGAGAAGCTTTTTCCTAAAGATCATCTGAGAAAATATGTGCCCATGACTTCTGCTGGCTACAGAGGCTGGAAAAAAGCATTTACCAAAATATTTTTTCCCGTGGATCAACACATTCTCTGCACACTGTTCTGATGGCACCCTAAAGGAAAGGCACATCAAAAGAGTACCCTTTATGATGTCAAGTCTCCAGGCCTAGCTTATTTCACCTGAGGGTCTTTCTGTGACCAAGTCCAGACTCACTTAACTTTTTAATTATTACCGACCAGTACAATGTACTATCTGGTACTGAATCCTGGGTACCATCTTTCTCTGTATGCACGTTCTTCTGCTAACTGTAGCAACATTTACATAGCTATTTCTAATTTGACATTTTTTACTAATCTGAATTCCAGCTGTATGCTTGTCACTGTATAGAGCCAATTGTGTTCTGTTCATTTATGTTCATAGAGGTCTTGTGTAAGCTACTAATGTCTCCTGTTTTTGTAAGTAAGATCACAAAAGTCTCTGGGAGTACTGAGGATTTGGACATGATAGATCCATTCATCTTTCCCAGTTTGGCTTCCTGGCCTTTTGGCCTCTCAGCACGTATTTTTGTTCTTTTCATTAAATGCTTTCCTTGAGGTTGGACTCAGAATGTCATTTTGTCGTCTCCTTCCTCTTTGTGTCAGTACAAATCCCTTTCATTACTTCTTCCTTTGGCACCAGTTAAGGTTGCTCTTGGGCTGGAAAGTCAGTTCCTGTGCATGCTGTAATCTTTTCCAAAGCCTTTGCCATCTCTCTCCTTCTACCTCCTGTCCTTGGGACACCAGTTCCTGAGCAAGGCTCCTGGGAGTACTGGCTGCTGGTTCATGGACAGCTGGCAGTAAACTTCAGTCAGGCTTGCTTCATCATTTCCAGCTCCAAATTACCTTAGAAGAGTTTAGGCTCCATTACTTTGTTCCTAATATTACTTTCCTTCACACTCATCGGTGCCATTGCCAAAGGGATGTTGTGTGATCCCCTTTGGAAAAGACAGTGACCAGCACTTTTCCAGTTGGAAATTACATGGGAGGGAGGTGGGAGCAACTGAGTGGATGGGGAAGGAGCAGGGAGGAGATGGAGGAGAGGTGGGCCATTTCCTGACAGAGATGGAAAAATGCACTTTTGGTCTTTCTTCTTCTGTTAAGAGGTCTGCTTGGGATACCTGTCTTTTCCTGGAGTAGTTATGATAGGAGAAAGAAACAAATGAGATGTGAGCCTGCAATCCAAGTAAAGATGAGGGGCCAGTCCCTCAGTGTGGGAGCCTGGCATGCAGCGATCTGACTGGGAAGGCACAACTGCTTCAACTGCCCCACACAGGTGAGCCTGGACTGAAGCCAGGAGCAGCCAGGCTGGGTAAACCTCTGTGGAGAGGGCTGTGCTTGTCCCTGTGTTTTCCAAGCTCTAGCACTAGGTACTTCACCCCTGTTTAGGTTTTAATAGTGTAAGATAAGGACTAAAAGGAAATGGTTTTGACAGAAAGTTGAAATAGAAAAGGTGGATGAAACTTCTCTTTCCAAGTTTACGTGACTTACTTTAAATAAGATGTATGTATATATAAGGTGTTTAATATGAATTGAATCAACTCAAAATATATACTTTAACCACTTCTTATTTTTCGTGTTTTGAAATGGATAAAATTTGTCCTTATTTTCCTCAGCTCTTGACACAGACCCAGCCCAAACACAGTTGAACTGAAGTAGCAAGCTGAGGGAAATGACAGCAGCTAAGTTTGGATACAAGCCATGGCCACCCGTTTCCTATACTGGTGCTATAGCTCTTTCCTTCCTGCAGGCCAAAGTTTTGCTGCTGTTGCTTTTTACGTGTGTGGACGTCTATTGCATGTAAATATTTTTACCTTTTACCACTGAAGTAGGAAAATATGTTTTGTATCTGATCTATCCTTTAGGCCAGCATAGATTGCTGCAGAAATTGGCAGCAAAGCAGTTACTGCATTAGCAAAGTTTACAATCTATACAAGTGTAGATGTATGGTTCCCAGCCTCTTCCCTTTTCCCGAGGGAAAATGCGCTGTCCTTCATCCACCCAGATCAGGAAAGGATCTCCGCTGGACAAGAGGAAGGAATTTTTCTTCGTGGGCCATGGAAGAGCAGCTGATCTATTTCTGCCTCATTTGTCAGCTCTTCCACTCTCCAGACTGATGCCCAGGGTGCTCTCTCTGCAGGGAAGGAAAAAGCTTTTGAGCACATCTTCCAGCTGACTAGCACAGAAAACTTTCCATAGGGC
Source organism: Pachycephala philippinensis (assembly GCA_013397055.1). NCBI lineage: Eukaryota > Metazoa > Chordata > Aves > Passeriformes > Pachycephala > Pachycephala philippinensis. The sequence goes on from VWZT01001708.1 coordinate 70,634, forward strand.
CTCTGGCTGGAAGAGCAGTGAGCAGGGTTGGATGGGAAAGAATACTGCATATGGAGAAAGGGCTATGAAAATGTTTTCTTGTAATGTTGTGCTGTCTTGGTGCCTTCTTGCTCAGTCTCTCAAACGCTGACTGTTGGTTCCTGCAGGTTTGTGAAATCAGAAATGATGAGTATTTCCAATCTCTTCCAGTCCTCCCCACCAAATAGCCTGTTTAAAAATGAAGCAAGCAGGAAAACAAAAACTGCCTCACCAAAGGAGATTGTTTGAACAATATGCCGCATTCCTGTCCTTGAGCAGATGGTGGTGATGTGTTCAGTGAGTGTATGTGCTCTAGCTCATGGTAGGGAGAAGTCAGCAGGAACAGGAGCTGGATGCCAGTGTCCCTGTCACCCTGTGGGGTGGTGGTTGGGAATAGAAGGAGAGACATTTCTTGCCCTTTTCTGGCACTGTGTGCAGACATGGTAGAGGTTGGAGGTTGCTCCAGAGCTCTCCTCACCATTCTGTACTCCATCATGTGTATCCCCATCCCAGAGGAAAAGGATCTGCCTGGCTGCCCCCTGTAAACCCTCTCCTCTTCCAGGCCACAGCAGTGGCAGGAGATGCCCCACTTGAGAGAGGGGGCTTCTTTGTGTGGTTGATCAGACAGCTCCTGTTGCCCAAATCTCCTAAGGAAATATAGGGAGGCAGGGCTGAAGTTTCCTGTGTGTTGGCATGCTTTTAGGTAGCTCTGGATAAATACCATGATGCTAATGATGTTAGCAAATTTATTTAAAAAATCAAACAGAAAATGATGGGTTTAATTTTTTTTTCTTTTATTTAGTTATTTTAAGATACTTTTTACAGGAGATGCTGACCAAATAGATTCCACTCAAAGCAAGCCTAGTTTTTTCATTTGCTTTTCATGGGCCTCTAACATAACTGTTCTGAAGGGCATAAAAACAGCACTTTGAAGACCACTGATGTCAAACCATGCCTATTCCTTAGACAGTAAAATGGCCAAGCTTAGTTGGTTTTCACCCTACATTGAACCAGTGAAATCTCCATGGAGCAAACAGAAAAATGTTGTTAGTCATTCTTGAAGGAGGAAACACTTCTACAGAAGAATGGGGTAGTTGAGCAAAATATTTCGTTTTAAGAAGCCAGTGAATAGTGGTAACTATACCTCTGGTTTTATCTCAGCTGGCTCCTATTTTATTTGAGTGTCACTGTGCAAAGACTTTTTGCACCATTGAAGAGTCAAGACTTGCTCTTAGAAGCTGAGTAATATGTCCTGAGAATGTGCTCTGAAGTACTTAACTCTTCTGCATTATCCAACAGTTTCTGTATCTCCTTCAAAGCTGCACACTGATTGTTATCTCTGCTTTTAACTGGGCACCAGACAAAAAGGTTATCATGAAGCTTAGTATTCACTGAAGGTAATTTTGTGCATGTCCAAATAAGATTGCTAGGAAATACTGATATTTCATAACAAAATTATCACTGACCTATTCAATTTACAGTCCCAAAAGCTGGACTATAGTATGATTCCATTATTTTTGTTGGGCAAAATTCGGCTTACCCCATCTCCCCTTTAAAAAGTCTCTTTGATGTTAAATTATATCTTAATGGGACTCTTACAAGACCTTTAAAAAAATATCAGCCAATACGTCTTCACTGTTGTGTGTTCTAATAAACCAGCTTTTCAGAAGCCAACAAACTGTGATAGGGTAGATAATTTCTTTTGCTAACAAAGCTAAATGGAGAAATGTCTCATCATGCAGATCTTTGTGTTTTAATTCTTTGATCATCCAGCTGGTCTGAACTATATCTTTCAGTTCAGTGCTGCATTTGTCTTTGGTTCTTATGCTGACCTGCAAGAAAAGTGATACTGGTTTAATTCTGTTGCTTTGACATCCAGCTCAAATATTCAGCTGATGCTCGCTGCTGTGTCTATCCCTCTTTATCTGAAAGTGCTTATGTGCTTTAACCGAAACAGAAACATTTCAAGAGTATTCTCCAAATGCAGCATTAATGACCTGCTCGTTGTTTCAACATGAACAAGGAAATCTAGAATCACTGTACAGTAAAACACAGAGAGCTCTAGTTGCAATGAGAGAGCTATGAAGAGGTATTTTATTTCTGTAGCTGTTCCAATTGTAAATCTCATAATTTCCTCATCTGATTGCTGGAAAATGCTTAGGGATGTGGTTTGTGTGCCCTAATCTATCACTATATCACCTCAGGCTCTCATATTGCAGCAAAGCTAATTATCATGTTTCCAGCAACACAGCATGATCTGATATTTGTTTATTGGAGGAAATATAAATATGGCCTTTCAAACAAAAGCCTTACATATATATCATGTCATGAAGAGCCAGGGATTTGGGGGGAGGGATAAGGAAGAAAATGAGAAGTATTTCCTGTTTACAAGGTTTACAGTTTCTTCGATTTTCTTAGAAACGTTCAGATAATTTTATCCTCTGCTTCGTGTGATAATTTACACCTAGTGAGAATGTGGCACTGCATGTGCAAAGCCAAAGTGAATCTTCTGCGGTAAGAAAATTACCGCAAAGGGAGCTTTTTATGCTTGGTAGCTCTATGTGTTATGTGAGTCTGACCAAATTAAATTTATATAGGGCAAGTGGTGCTGCCCTGACTAAACTGCCTTGATTTTTCTACTGCAAACACTCATGTTCATGTGCAGGCACACTAGTACTCTCTCAGTTCATGGCATCCAGAAATCTTTATTTAATGTTCCCATTTTTATTTGTTTAATTTGTTAGCAGGAAGAGATCCAATCAAGGTGGCAGCTTGGTTGTTTTTTTCCTAATGTGCTGCTGAGCAGACAGAGCCTTGCAAACGCAGCTTGTCACGTACCTCCCCTGGCAGCTCCATTATTCACATGAAACTTGTGTTTCATATATCCCACTAGAATTATATCAAACATGCTGTTCTCTGGGAGATAACACACTTATTGAAAAGCATACCAGATTATAAATATCTACTGGCACACAGAGGCTTTTCAGACAATGACAGAACAATAACGCCTTAGTCCCTGTAGCTCCCCTTGCACACAAAACTGGACTTCTTTGCAAGGAAGTCTTTTTAATGGTAAATCACAGATGATGGGATTGAAAGGATCAAGGTACTACTCGGATCCAGCCCCTTGCATTGAGCAGGGGAGGATCCTGTGGTGCTCAATTCATTGTGTGCATCTGACCTCTCCTTCAAGCTACTGTGAGCCTGTGTCATAACTCCCTCATTAGTCAAAATGTTCCACCAACTTTACTGACAAAATTTTTCTAGGGTGTCAGTGAGATGTATATCTATTTTTTATTACTAGACTGCAGTCTGTTACATTTGTGGAATCCAGCATGAGAAATTATTTTTCTCCCTGTACTAATTTTCCTACCTCAGATAATTTGATGAGATCAGAACAGGCTGAATGACACATGCTCAAGGGAGGTGAGACTGGAAAGGTCACAAATGCACTGGGTTCAGCAGCACTGATCCCTATAAGAGGTCCCCATTTGATCCACTGAAGCGCAATGGCTAAATTTATGAGTTTCTTTGCCATTCCTCTCTCCCATTTCTATATCAGTTTTCCAGCTGAGAAACACAGAGCATTCCCCATGACCAAATAAGCACCACCACCTCTGCTGTGCTGCTGGGTGAAAAACAACCACTAAAGCTACTCAGTGAACAGGTATCTCCCTAGTGAATGGCTCCATGTGCCTCAGCTAGAAATAATCTGTGAATGATTCATGAACTGGGAAGAATCTCAATTCAGTGGCTTTTCAGTCCTCCCAGTGTGGGTATCACCCTTCCTTTTATTAATATTTTGAAGTTTTGTAATTTTAGCCTTTTCTGTTACCAATTTATATTTCCTAAAATAAAACTCGCAGACACTTTTAGTATTTCAGTAATATTTAATCTATCTGTAACCTGGGGTGATTCATCTATCCAGTAGAAACACATACGACAATACTTCTATAAAATCAGCACACCCGTTATAATCCTCATTCCCTCCAGTACTGCCTTCCAACCACTCTTAAAATTTCTAAGAAATGTGTGACATCTTTAAGTTTGGAAAGCAGGTTCAGGAATAGGACTTCAGAAGACAAAATGAAGAGAGTACATTATCTTGTAACAGTACCAGTACCTGCACCTACAAAAGTTGGGATTGTATGTTTTCAGAAGAAGAGTGATTTCTCTTTCTGTGCTGCTTATTTTCACTGAAGATTTTCAGGAGTGGAAGAAAGAGAAATGTTTTAGATAAAATCTTAGCTCTCTATGCTACATGAAAATAAGAACATGAATATAGGTTGTGTTTGAAAAATGACACTGACATTCAAGTGTTTTTTGTAAATTAATTGGAGCAATTGTTCAGTTGTGAGATACCCTTGCTCTCCCCCATCATTTAGGGTACTGAATTTTTTGTGCCACGGAAACCCACAAAAAAAATGAGGGCTCTAATCCTTGGCACTAGTTTATCAATTTGGTTATACTTTGTTGAAAATATCTGATTTTGAACATTCAGTCTTGCTGCTTACCATGTGATTTAAGCCCCTACTTTCCAGCCATGGACCATGTATAAGAGAGAATTTATCCAATTTGCTAACGCGTTTACTGGCTCTGTTAAATCAGGATCTCTGAATCAGGTTGTGAATTCCTGTTTTCCTTCAATGGCAAGATTCATGGGGATAGAATCACAGGAAAAAACTCACAGCATCGTGTAGACTGAAGCATTCAGATCTATTGATGGAAAATATAAATCTCTGACTGATAATAACTGATATTTCGCTTGCCATTGTTCTCTTTCTCCTTGATAACAAGAGACATGAATAGTATTGGGATTTGTTTTTCTTCATTGAGCTTGATTAATCAGCAGAGGGAAGGTAATTGAAACATAATACGAGGTCACAAAATTAAACTATTTCTAAGTAGAATTCAAACCATTAAAGGAAAAAAATGTGCCAAAAGAAGCATTAGTATTTCTTTTTAATTCTACAAATACATATATAAAATGATATGTTTCCAGTCCATCTTAGTCATCAACAAAACACTAAGAAAAATAATCAGCCTGTACTCTCTCAACCATAAAAAAAATTATAGCTAGGGAAACTAGAAACCTGACACATTTGGCAATTAATATGCAGAGACATTAATTCAAAACTCATTCAGTCTTTCTCCCATTACCACTACGAAAAGGTAATTTATGTAGGTTTGGACAATACACTCCAAACATTATAAGAACTTGAGAAATACCACTAGTATCCAGACTCAGTAAACTCTGTTCTTATTGCTTGCAAATTTATTTTCCTTTTTTAGTGGTGCTTCGTTTCTTCTTGACTGATCTGCCCATCAACTCTGTATTTCACAAAGTGATGTCAGACAAACTAAACATGCAGAAGTATCAACATCCTATTCACAGTCATGCAGGTCCAGGGCAATCTGAAGTTTCTTTCAGCTGAGATACTCATGAGTTCCCTCTTCTCTTGTGCAAGCCTCTTCTGCGCAGTATTGCAGTTTGACGTGCATAGATGGGTGAGAGAGAGCTGCTGCATATACAAGGAGTCATTTCTACTCATGTGTTGCTAGCACCCACAGAAATTCCCTGCAACCCCTCTGAAGTCTCTCACCTTGCTGCTTAACCTAATACTCCTTCACAAATATCCACTAGAAGTGCCTGACTTTACCTCTTGTCACCTTAAGGCAGCTGAGAACTCTCAACATCCTGAACAACAGAACTAAGGCACATTTGAGAAGATGGCTTAATGCAATAACAATCTATATTCTGTAACTATCTATATTCTATGATGCAAGCAATGGCATAATTCTCCCCCAAACTGTGTAGTCATGTGTGAACTTCCTTTCACCAGGAAGTTCAGAGAAAGCTGTTTAGGAGCTAAGAGCCACAGCTTCTACTAAGATGGGGTAAAAAAATGAGGTAAAAATAACTGTGGGTTCTGGGATGGGCTTGGAAGAAAACCTGTGAGCTGCTGAACTCTGGACAAAGACCCAAGATGACCTTCTTTAAGTTTTCAAAAAATGCCATGCAGTTCAAGGTGGGAAATGACTTTTAAACTGTGCAGTGTATAGTCTCTTTTTCAGAGCAGGTGTGAAAGACACCTGTTCACAGCCAAATCAAGATATATTCCTTATAGGAAAAAAGTAAGAATTACTTAGATTCAGCATGCTGCAGGCTATGTAAAAGCCCTTCATTATTTCCTCAGCATGGATATCCAGACAAGGAACATACATTTTGCTAGATTTCATGGGTATAAATATAGTGTGTATTTAGACTTACTACAAAAAGTAACTAATGTATCATTACTAATTTATAATTATAAGATGCCCATAAATGCATTTTTAGTTGCTTTAGGAAAGCAGTCTAAATGCTTCTGGAATTATATCTCTTCTGATGACATTTTTTCACTCTGGTCCTGTAGTGAGAACAAAAGCAAATTTTCATTTGTCATATTTAAACATATTTAAATGATCAAAATACTATGAAGGCCATAAGCATAAATTTGTAAAGTAAGTCATTGAGCTGCAAATCTGCTATGTCAAATAACCTTTGGTCTTTCAGAAGGCATGAGACTGCTGCAGTCGTGTGAGAGAATCTGTTTTGTATATTTTTGAAAGCATTTCAAATTGATGGCTGAGGAAACTTGAAGACAAAGAAGAATCCACAGCTAAACTGTGTACTAAGAAAACTGTCACAAGGAACAGTAGCATAGGAACATATTCTTGATATCTGGATACACACACGCACTCTCTTGTACCAAAGAAAAAACAACAGTAAATACATATATGAGATCCTCAATCAAAATGTAGGAAGGACAAGGCAAGTTAGAGAACAAGATCGAAAGTTGAATCTGCACAGTTATTTAGGTCTCTAATCTTGGCCCTCCAACATGTTCTTGTGGGCTTTAGATAGTCAAACAAGGTGTTGATCTGAATTTGGGTCTTGCTCACAGTGTCTGTGAAATAATGTCGAGATAACAGTTTCATATGTATCCTTGGTGTGATGAGTGACTGCATCACTGTCATGAGTTAATTCATTTATGATTCTAACCTGTCTTCTGGAAGCTTAATTCTCTCAACATTTCCCAAAATGCACTGGAGCAAGTGTTCTTTGTCCTTGGAGTATTGGTGGCTTAGTGTTTTTGTTTTATTTTAGCCTATGGATTTAGAGACCAAAACTGTGCCTTTTTAACACCTATGTAACTGTGACTGTGTAATGCCTGTCAGTCAGAGCCAGAAACAGAGCCAGAACCACGTGTGATGGTCTACAGGCTGGCACAGCCCTATTCCAGGAAAGCAGCTCTCCAGTCTGCTGTGTTTCTCCCTCTGTCATCTCCAGGGCAGTTGTAGCTCAGACATGCTTGCTTAATAACATATGGAAACAAAGGTGAAGAGGAGGGTAAAGAGTCAAAAGAAGTTAAAAATATTTTAATCTGACACAGAAGGATTGCGCTGCTAAAATTAAGAGACAACACAATCTGAATAACAGAACCTGAGCAGCATCCCTGCCTGAAGGGGAATTTGCTCCATCTCCTTCCCAGACATGTATCATGCACGTCTGCTGATATTTGAATTTGAATTTGTCATTTCCTCTCCCTTGTACTTCACTGATAGAGCAAGAAATAATTATGAATATTGTGCCATGTAACTAACCATGTCAAATCTTTAATAGCTTAACATCTGTTAGATGCACCAACATCATGGAGGGTGTTCTGTGGGATGTTGTGATGAATTTAAAATTTGTGTGCCAAGGGCTCGGGCAACTCTGTAAGGTTTGATTATGCCCTAATATCTTGACTTACAATCTCCATATTACTACGTTACATATACCAATTAGTAATATTAACATGTCATACACAAATTCATGCTGACATTTCTGTGGCACTCTTTTGCTAATGAAAGTGCAAGATATCCTACCTAAGTCTCAAGCAGAAAAACCTGCTTCAGTAGATCAGTATGTAGGTACCATCCATGGAATAACCATGATTATTTCAGTGCAGCAGGTTTAGTAAGAGCAGATAAGTTTATTTGGAAACTGTTCTTTTGACTACATGATGCTTAACTTTTTGAAAAGCTGCTCCAATATTTGTGCAAGTACCAGAAGCAGCTTACAAAATCAACGGCTGTGTTTTCAAAACTTGTGGACAGACTGACAAGTTTGTGAAACATATAGTCCAGAAGCCAAATAGATTTTCTCTGTGAGCCAAATAACCTCTTGAAGCCTGTTTCTAGTATTTTTAAAATCCTGTGTTCTCATAAACTGTTCCATGTTATGCAAAGGGAGTCTGAGCCTTTGCTCTCCCCTAATAAGATGTCCACACAGGATGGTGCTGGGTTTTCTACAGCAGAGAAGTAGAGGGTTGAATCTGGAATTTTGAATGATAGGAGGATTTAGATACTTGAATGTCTTGGGAGGTCTATGCTGAATCCTTCGAGTTAAACTATAGATGTTACTGTCACAAGGCTGCCACATATAAACACAGGATCTAACTCCAAATGTCAACTCCTGATGTTGATTTTTCAAGACTTCACTCATTGATTATATTTATTCTTCACTAGCCCTGTGTCTGCTCAGTTACAGCAACAAATCCAGTGCAGCCTGGAAAAGGGCTGAGTAAGGAGAGTGTTTTGTAGTTGTCACTAGCTATCTTCACAGCGGACAAAATAGAGTTTTCCTTCCCCTTTTCAGATTATGTGGATTTAGCAGTTGCCATGATAGTTAATAACACTTATCAACGAGCCTATAGCATCAGATTTTTCTGCACTCATGTTACACAGGCATGCTCTTTTGGTGGTTTGATGGGCCAGAAGCAGCATATCCCCACTTTGCTTTACCCCTGCAACATTTGGCAGCTGGCTCACACAGCAGTGCCTTTGACCTGCCATCATGCACTGCTTCCCTGTCCTCTCCTTTTCCTCACTGCCCTCTTGTAGCAACATTAATCTGGTTCTGCTGCCATTAATTTGCATTTAGTTTTGCATAACTTGCATAACTGTTAAAAATTAAAACACGTGCTTAAGCACAGTGGGATGACTGAACCCAGAAATTGTTTCCTATGAGGCGCAAAAATTCTTCTGTTCCCTTATTCACAATTTCATTATTTTTATGTCTGTGTTCCTAGTGAAGAATGTATATATAGAGATGCAGGATTTAAATATGTCAATGCTCGGCCTCAATTCCTGATTTGTGGTGTTTTTTTCTAGGGAAACATTGTCTTTCAATGGACAAATCTATATATTCCAAAAAAGGAAAATATACTCATACCAGATCTAACATGAGCCATGTGTGCAACCATCCAGTGCAAGGCAATGAGATGTTATCCCAATCCCAAATATAGAGTCATTGTTTCTGGCTACCACTATGACTCGACTAACAAACCCTGGTTTTCCATGGAGAAAGTTAATTTGGTGTAGAACCACATAGGTGTGGCTTCAGGAACCAATCACAACTGTTGGGATGTTTTGTTGGGTTGGAATTGGGAGTTTTTATTTCCATCCATTGTTCAAGGTTTTGCAGTGCATAAATAAATGAACAATTCCAAAGGGAACCAAAAAGCAGATTGACAGAAAAATACTTTGATAATTTTTAAGCAGTCATGTGATGCAGTGCCATACCTCAGCTGGGCACGAATCACCAAGCTTACCTAGAGGAAATCAAAACCTTACTGATGGAAGCTATATGGCTGTGTAGTTCTAGCAGGTTTGCCATTACGTTTAATTTTTATTTTTATTATTCACCAGGAGCAGGTGCTGGGGGGCAGTTAAGCAGGGGAAAGAAAATATATCTCATCCTCTCTTCTCTCAGGAGTTAGAGGTTTGATCTGAGGCAATGACTTCATCTTCTCCTGTAGTCAGATTAGTAACTTCTGAAGAGCTTTTGATGACACCTACAGCAGGCTTCCACTTTGGGGTGAGGCAAGGCATCCTTTGATGGTGCCTGCTCTCCACTGGTTATAAAAGAAACCTGGGAAAGTCACTTCAATCTGAACAACTCCCTTTAGAAAAACACACGTTAAGCAGGAGCAAGAGAACTCAGGGTGTTATCCAGCCCTGGCTGCACAGGCGAAGAGCTCCAGTTGCTCCTGCTAGAAGTTCTGGGCTATGGACCCACATTCAGCCCCCTTTCTCAGGGGACTGGCTTTAGACACAGCCTGCTGGCTTGCTGATTATAATACAGGTGCAGCAGCGAGTTCACAGGCACCCCCTCCTGATAAAGCTGCAGCAATTGTTTGTGTTAATAGGGTTTTAAATTGCATCAGGGGGCACAAAAAGTGTCTGAGAACTGGAAACAGAGAGATGAAAGAATAATGCAAATATGGTACTATAATGATTGAATTTTACCTCTTCTCTCAGTGACCTTAACTCTTCAGACGAAACAACAAAGAATGGGAGCAATCCTACATGTTATACTTCAGTCTGCATGGGCTGTGTGAAGCTCTCACTTTAAGCCATGGCCCTAAAGATGTCTTTGATTTACATTATGGAGATCTGTAGAGAATGCCTTTCTCATTTTGATCATGATGGTTCAATCAGATTTAGCTGCTACCCAGCGGATGCTTGTAGTGTTTGTATTTCCCTGCACTGGCACATCTAATTTAAACAAAAGTAACTCCACATGGTACAAGGGTATTTCTAAAAGGAGAATGTCATGGAGAGAAAAGTATTTCTGCAATTTACACAGAATAAGGTGTTTGTGCTAGAGACATCTGGAAATGTGTCTCACTGTATGTCTGATTTATAGCATCAGAAAGAGATATGGCCTACTGATTAATGGGAAAATGAGACACTAATTCAATTTTTAAAGAATAGATGTTCAGAGATTTTTAGATTTCATTACTATATTCATCTGTTTCCTTTTGCATCCTATAATAAAAATCTTGCCAGATACTTCAGTGTGATGTATTTTGTCTGGGATGTTATCTCATCTGATGTCTTGAAGCTGAAGTCATTTATTTAGACACTGGGAACTAGCATCAAGCTAATCTCATTTCCTTTAATCCACTGCCCACCGATGCAGCCATGTTATATGGATCTAAAAGCTCTGCAGGTAATGTATATGTAGGACACATTAGTGATGCTGAACAAATTGATGTGAACCATAATTCTACATGTCAAATAGCACTCAACAAATAAGTATTTGCAATAAATATGTCAATTTCCATATTTCTCTAATTTTAAAGAGTCATTCAAACATGTATCCCAGGACAGCACTTTCATGTTTTATCAAGTACACTTGTTTGTGCTTGGAGCATGATTTTTCCTATTTTCCAGAAGAGTTTTTCCTTTTATTCTCAAACAGAAATGACAGGGGTATAGATAAGGTAGAAAAACATAATTAAGGACTGTGGTAAAAGCCATATGATATTTAGTAAGTGTCTCTGTTTTTTCTGTCTATTCAAGATTCTATTTTCCATAAATTATCTGATAAAATATTTCTGTTGCTTTCCGCAGAAAAGTATAATAAACCAAAATTTTTGAAAAAGCCTGCTTTAAAGGCTTTCCAGGCAGTTAGCCTTGTCCCCATGTGTTACACTGACAAACAAAATGTGACAACTTTGCTTAAATTAAATTCTTCACCGTGATATAAAAACATGAATCAATCAAAATGGAAGTGATGGGGATCATTATTATGCTGGATGTAGTAAGAAGAAAAAAAAGAAAAGGCCCTATGTGAAAGAGAAAGGAATTTGTTCCACAGTGACAGGATGAAAAGCAGGTTTGAAAGCTGAGCCTGTAATAAAGGAGAGCTTCCCTGAGATTTTTTCCAGTTATCCAAGGACATGCAGAATAGTGAGTGTTGAGTGTCTGAGCATTGTCTATGACTGCAGGTGCCATGGGTCTCACTCTTTCTTTCTATGTTGTCATTCTTACAGCCAGCAGGAGAATTGAACTACATGTGTAGCTGCAGTGAAAGTCAATTTCTGCCCAAACTCCGTCACTCTGGTTTGACTGGTGCATGGAAAGGGGGAGAAGGGTTGTTATCTGCATGGAATTTTCCTGGGAGGAAGGGGAATGAGATGGTTCCAGTCACAATTCTTAAAAAGTTTTGGGAAGCCTGACCCAAGCCAGGCTTTGTGATACTGTGGTAAAGTGGTTCACTTTATGAAAAAAAAATAAAAATAAAAAAATCAGTTTCTATTCAAACAATATTTGTCAGCATACTGAAAAAAACCAGTCCATCTAATACAATGGTTATACTGATTTTTATGGGAAAGGTTAGCCCACGAATAAAGCATGTCTCTGTTAAGTCAAATGAAATTTAAATTCATATTAATTTTTTGGAGGACTGACTAGTTTCATTCTGCTTTCCAGTTTCTGCTAGGATTTCTGGGAGCTCTCTTTAAGGCACCAGTACAATGCTGGAGTCAGGGTGTCTGACTGGGTGACATGGAGAGTGTGGAATAACTTGCTTTGTTGAGTTAGATATGTCCTGCTTGTCTTGTGTGTCTCTGGTCACTTCTGGGGATTTCTCTTGCCGTATTTGTCCAGTCTGCCCTTGAGCCCCTGTAAACTTTGAATATCCTTTGCCAGAGTGATTCTTTTCTCTCCTGTTTCTTGGTTACTCTTCTCACCGATCCTACTAATGTGGTATGATGTTCCCTACTTCTTGAACTGGTTATTCTCGCTTTGTTTTTGGTGTCATAGGATTACATTCCAGAGAGCTCCACGCTGGCAGCAAGCCTTGCTTCAGTGAGCTCATGGTTATCCCCACCCTGGGTGTATGTGGGGTGGGCGAAGAGGGCAGGGAGAGGATGGGAATATTCCAGACCTTTACATTGATGTGGAGTGTGTGTCCTTGGTCACACACTGACACAGCCCTCTTGTCTCCCTCGGCAGTGCTCAGCCCTACAAACAACTCTGCAGGCATTACATCTGGAAGGTCAACAGTCTGTTGATCACCATCTCGGCTTTTGGAGACGATGCAAAAAAAATTAGGGGTGTTACTTCAGTTAGAAAACAATGTCTAGGTTGACTGCCAAGTTGACAAAAAGTAACATAAAGCAATTTTCAAGCTTGTTTTCATTTGTCTTTTCTATGATATTTTGTTTGTTTTTAACATGCCAATCTTTCTTTTACATTTGCCTGGTGATCTTCCCTGTTGCTCTGGCTTTTGGCTCCTTTTGTCTTGGTCATTCTCCTCAGGTGAAACGAATCGTTCCATAAAGCACATTGTCTTCCCCACTTTTCTGCAGCATTTCCTCTTATTTTTTCATTTCCAATAAGGAATTATGAGTAACCATTCAAGTAGTGACTACATGATAGGGAAGTCCACTTATAAATCAGATCCAAGAGCGCTTTTGTTGCTGCAGATGTTGACTTTGAAGAATGGATTCTGGAAGGGTAACAGGGTAAAGTTATCCTTTGTATAGTGTGCAGTCATTTAAAGGATCTGCTCCGTTAATAACTTTCGTGTCACTGACTCTGTGCTATCAAAATGTAAAGCTCCTGTAAAAAAAAACAACTGCAATGGTCAGAGCCTACACGAGGTGGCAGTACTGGTATCACATTGCTTTTCTTTTCTGGGGGCTTGCTGGTTTCCAGAAAATCTCCCTGTAAATGAATTGATTCATGTCAGAAGTGGGCAAGCTTGCAAACAAGTCCATCTGGTAAGCAGCTTACTACATTTCTATATAAATAAAGAAGATCATCCAACTCTTTCAGGGTCACCCCGCCCCTCAGATCATGAGAAAGTCTGTTTTCAATGCAGAAAAATTCAGATACAGTGCTCCAAATGCATAACTGAGCACATCCTGCCTGGTTAGATGATGATAGGCAACTGCAGTGCCTGACAGCTTGGGGCAGAGTGAATCAAGCCTTGTAGAAAACCGAGCACGGATTTGCTAGGCAATCTTTTCAGCTTCATGGACATGGGGGTGAAGTGTACTTCTGTTAGACTGAGTCCCAGAGAATAGGCCCTTAGGATAGGAATTAACTGGGTTTTAAGCCATCTACCACCAAAAGAAAAATTATTTTCATCTCATGTAGGGCCCTATTTTCATGAAATGCTTTAGCTTTGTGGATAAAAATCTCTACACCAAAATCAGATACTCTTATTGCAATCAAAAAAGTCAATGGACAAAAATGAAACAAGTGGTTTGGTGCATTTTCTTCTCCTCCTATTTTCTGAGATTTTTATGCCAAATTGCTTTTTTCAGATGAGATTTTTTATTGCTACTTTTTAAACAAATGAACCAACCAGGGAGACTGAGGTCTGTGCTCCACCTAAAAATATCTTAAATGTGTTGCAACAAGCAACAAGAGATCCCCTGCATTTTCCATCCTTGTTTTACTATCTTTCTGTGAAAAAAAAAAAGTTAGAAATCTGAATGCCCAGGCAGATCACTCAAAGACTTTTTTTCCTGTGCCTCTCACTGTGCTGGCAGGATACAGTTTGGAAGACAGGAGGAGGTCTGGGCATATGAGAGTGGAAGTGGGTGGAACATGTCACCTGACAGGGAGACATGTGAGGTGGGCCATCCTTAGTAGCTCTGAAAATCAGTGACCCCCCGGCTCTGTGAGCCCCAGCTTCAAAGTGCAGTGGGCCAGGGGATCACGTCCACTGTCTTGATCCAGAGGGAAGCTCCAGGATTGTGCTGTGTGTGAGGAACAGACCCACCTGCAGGGCATGTGGAATGGATCTCAACCATCTAAGTTTTACAAATCTACCTTGGGACTGAGCTTATCTCATCCACTTGATTTCCTTGAGCAGCCCTCCTTCTGCTCCATCCTCTCTGTTCTTCCCTGGCTATTCCAGGTTGCAGAAGGACATTGCTATGGAGGACAGATGATGTTTATGGACTATTCAACTCAGGTCATAGTTGACAGACTCTTGGCTACCCTGAGAATTAACAACAGGAAAGCGCAGCAGCTGGTAACTCACCAAAACCCCTTCCCAGGGCTGAGGTTCTGCAGCTGCAAACTAAGTTAGCCAGCAGGAGTATGGTTCCCAGAGGAGATGCTTGGGAACAAGACTAGAAGGAGGGATGTGCAGATGGGTCAGGGACAGTGCTGAGGCTCTGTGATTTGAGGATATGGTGCATTCTCTTGGATGCCTGTGCTTTCCACCTCTTGAAAGTGCTCCAAGGTTTTGTGCTGTTTTTCCTATCTCCGGAGCAGCTTTAGAGAAGAGGCAGACAAATATAAAGGGACTGCAGAGAAAAAGTCCCAAACCTTTGGAGTTATTTGGAATCTGAACTTCCACTGAAGTCAGTGAGATAGGATCCTTTACAACCCTTTCATATTTTGGGCATGAGAATCTTTACACAGAATTATTATATTGCTAGAAGTAGAATCCAAACCTAAAAAAAATAGATTTCTTAACTTTTTTTTGAAAGATGGAAAGAAAAATAATAATTTTAAAATAATTAGGTGTGATCTTTATATTTTAAGCCTTCTCAGTGGGTGCAGATAAAACAAATGAAGCAGTGAAAGAGAAGCAAGTTGATGTTCTGCAACTCACCACAGGAGAGGGAGAGCACCAGGCTTGGCAAGGGCAGGTATCTATACTTTCACTTCAACACCTGGCACCTTACCACAGAGGTTCTTACAAGTCCAGTCAAACTAAAAGGCAAGGACCAAATAAAGAATGAGACCCTTTCCTGCCCCTTTTCTATATTTTCCTTCTAAAACAAGGCCTGTTTCTTGATCATAGTAACCTGAATGCTTTAAAATCTGTGCTCTGAATTATGACCTGAATTCACAGGATCATAAGGCCATCCTTCGTTATAAATGAAAAATGACCAGATAGCTGGACTGGCAGGCAGGGAGCAGACACTATTTTCATATATAAAATGTTTTTGCGGGATCTGTGAGTACAGCATATGTTGTGTTAGATGGTTTGCAGTCCCAAAGCCCTTTGCTAACCTGGGTTTCAACCAGTCCTTGTCTGCAGCACTTGGCACCGAGGCCCTGGCTGAGTGGTAAAACAAGATTATGTCACCCTCCCTCACATCTGCTGCTCTTCTTGGAGAATATCTAAATTCAGCATGATTCATCTGAAAAAACTCTGGTTTTCTGAGGAATGGTGCACTTAGGAAAAATGCTGAAAGAACTGATTAAATCGCTCTTAATAATTTTCCCTTTGTGCTTTGGTGGTCACTTGCAAGGGGAAACAGCTTCAAATTGAAATTGAGTAGGTTTAGTTTAGATATTAGGAAAAAAATTCTTTCCTCTGGGGGTTGTGAAACAATGGAGAAGGTTGCCCAGAGAAGCTGTGGATGCCCCATCCCTGAAGGTGTTCAAGGCCAGGCTGGATGGGGATCTGAGCAACCTGGTCTAGTGGAAGGTGTCACTACTCACGGCAGGGGGGTTGGAAATAGATAATGTTCGAGGTCCCCTTCCAACCCAAACCATTCTATGATTCTATGATTCTCTTATCCTCTTATCCAATCAAAGAAGGGCAATAGCTTGTTTGTTTTGGTTTTTATTTTATATAACAATTATAAAAAAGCTGAAATACCAGCCAAAAAAGGGATAATGCATTATTCATGCTCTTGTTTAATCTTTTCTTTGTTGCGCAGCCATTGAGGTGATCCAGTATTTCAAGCAAGCTGTTTCCAGTCTGCTTTTACAGTGGAAGATTTCACTGGGTTTGCAGTTACCAGAATACAAAGGAATTCAGCCTGCAGCTAAGAGTGGGGCTGGGAAACAAGAACTACTACACTGTTATCATTCCCTCTGAAAGATCCCTCCCACCTTAGAGCAGGAACTTTAGATAGCTGTTGTGTGTAGATACTCACTCAGATTATCTCACCCCTAGTTCTCATTTCTGTGATGCCGAATTATAGAGCTGACAAGCAGCAAATGAAAACATCCTGCTTTGTTAAATTAATGGCTCATGTGTTGCTGCATGTGTTTCTTACCCACAGGTGCCACCGAGATCATGACTGGTCTCTTGGTGGAGAATTTGGGCAGGCTTCCAGGTGTGACTCTGATGCTGACATTAGCCTTGCAAAGCTGTCAACAGGCACACAGCGTTTCTCCTCAGTATGTTACCGTGCAAAATACAGCATGTCAGAGCTCCTTTAATTTCCCCAGGAAAACTATTAATTCTTAATTGTGTCTATGTCCTTATAAACACATTTTCAAAGCATCAGCAAACACAAATCAGGATCAATATGAGAACTGACAAACCACTTTGTTCTTAGGGCAGTGCAAAAGGAAACATCTAACAGGTAAACTCGAGCCTGTGAAAATGTTTGACAAAGTCTACTAGCAAGTGCAAAATGTAGATTACTGACTCATGAAATCAGATTCATCTTAGTCACATGGAGAATCTGTGATTTTTGAAGTTTGCTTTTTGGATAAAGTAGTGATGGCAGCTCTTTTTACATGAAAGTAGGAAAATGACTGTGCACAGAAAGAAAATTTCTTATTCCCTGAGCCTGACAGCGTGACCTATTGCAGCAATACAACAGAGAGATTGTAGCAATAGGAATTCCTGCCTCCCAATAGAAGTGTGTTATGCAGCCACTGTGATTAGTCCAGCCTATGGGGCATTGGGGATTGCTTCCTCCAGTAACAGCTGCCAAAGTGAGACCTGCATTTCCAGGTTATGTAGGGGCAGCACATCTCTGAACTATGTTAAAACATTAAGCACACCAAATGCGAAGTGGTAAATTTGATATATAGTTTGAATGGACCAATTTCAGCTGAATTTTCCTTATTTTTAAAGAGAGCTTTCTGAGGTTGAGAAGGATTTGAATACAATAAAATATTCAATACAAAAGTGTCAACTACGTTATAGACCGCCATAAACAAAGTGTTGAGAAAACACTTCATTTTCTCTCAGAAATGAAAATGGTTCTTTTCTCTGAGGCATAGTAGAAGTACCCAGGTGTGAAAGAAGTAGTAATCCTGAACAGGGCAATAGCGAGATAAATTTAGCTGTGACAAGGTGATTGCTTTTTGCCTGCATGTTGCAGTAGGTAAACATAAATCAGTCAAGGTATACAACTGGTCGATCACTGAAAAACATGTGAAAATACCTAAAATTGTTTTTCCACTTACAGCTGCAGCAGGTACAGTTTTTGCAGAGCTGCAGTGATCTGCACTCCACTATGTGCTTTCAATGCCATGAGCTGGGCAAACAACAACTTTTTCCAAGTTAAATTTATGAGAGGATTCATACACCTGCATTAACAGCTGGGATTCTGTTTGAGGTTCGGACTGCTAACCGTTGCTGTTTTCATAGAGGTGTCAATATGTGTGCTGGCTGCCTAAGCTTCCTTCCCAGTCAATGGCAATTTAGCCAGGACAGTCAATGGGGGTTCGAGAGCTCTTCAGGTGAACAAATGATGCACGCTCTTAGCAGCTTTGGAGAAGGCATTGGCTGGAAGCTGCTTTTAGTTGTCTAAACGCATGCATGTAATGCAATTTGGAACTTGTCAAAATCATCATCCATGACCTCCAGAAGGATCAATTCACAAATGAATCTCCCAGACCTGTGTCACATCTGCCAGACCTGTGTAGACCCCATGGACAGCAGAGGATATCTCAGGTCATTGTGGACAGCTGTGTTCAGGCACCTGTCCCAACTCCAGTGACCACAACAGGAACTTAGAGGTGTACCTCACATTGAATGCATGGATATGCACATCCCTTCACACACGGGCATCTGTGCATGTAACCTAAAGTGTAGATATGTATATAGGCATGTCTAGGTATAATTGCAGAGATGGATACATGTGGAGGTGTATGTGTATCTACAAAGGCTTTTCCCTGTATGTCATTTGATCATATACATTTATATAAACCTCTAGATGCTTATATGTGCATCTATAGGGGGCTATATCTAGGTGTACATGTAGTGTATATATATTGGTTTGCCTCTACATGCGCTGCTTAAATTTTGCTTCTTGATCCAGAGCAGATGCTGAACCTAAAAAGCTGTTTCCTCTTACTTTCATGAAAGCAAAATTTCCCAAATGAAACCCATGGTACATGGAAAAAATCCCATCTAATACCCCCTTTTCTCACTTGGTAGCAGTGGGGCTGCCTAAAGAGCTAGAAGTTGTTGCTTAACAGTAAAAAGATTTTGAGATGAGCTACTTTGAGGTCACTTCTGAAGCTGTGATATTGGGTTGTATCAATCCAAACTTTTGAAATTGGCAGCCCAGTTCCCTGCTGCTCAGTGCCTTATAGATCCATCAGACTTCTTTCCTCACTCTCCACGTTAGTGTGTTAGATGTGCAGCATGAGTGGGCAGTCCAGTGGGACTGTTTATGTTACTTTACAATATCAGTTCATTTCTGGTGCCATGAAAGACTCGACTCTCCTCTCCTCTCCTCTCCTCTCCTCTCCTCTCCTCT
>VWZT01001708.1:90013-117986 GCA_013397055.1 Pachycephala philippinensis
TCTCCTCTCCTCTCCTCTCCTCTCCTCTCCTCTCCCACTTCCACTCCTGGGAATACATTCCACTTCCAATATTATTTTTTTAAATTTTCACAATTTACATATATAAACATATTAACATCTCTTATAACTATTTACTCATTAAAGTACTCCTCCCCTGCCAGCCCAGAGTTTATCTGTGTCCTAATGATCTCCTCTGGTTCCAGGGTGAATAAATGAGGAATGCCACTTACTCCTTCAGGAGCACTAACTTTGGCAGCTATGTTTACTTTCAGTAATGAGCTTTAATTACTTCAGCAATTACAAGTATTTGACTGAATTTCCACTGACTGCACACAACATCTGTACTGGTGGGACTGTGCACGCTCTCTGATCTCTGCCCAGGGCTCCCTAGAACATGGTACCAGCTGTATTCCATTAGTCTCTAAAGCAGTAAGCAAGCAGAAGCCCTCCAGATTTACACCAGTAGATTTAAACTAGTACCTCTTGCCTTTCATGTCCAGCAGAGATTGAAACATCCTGGATACTGCCTTGTTTCTCAAGTGAGATAATGGTTAAACCATTCAATGTAAACAATCTGTTCACTGCATGGCTTCCTCTGCCTTTGTGTGAAAGACTGTCAATGCTGTGTTCCGAGCAGAGGTCTCTGGACTGGTGTTTATTGATACTTTTGGGTACAGTGTGTCAAATGGCCTTTCTACAAGTGCTTGCCCCATAAAGTGTGTGCTACAAACAGAACCTCGGCAGAGATCTGTTTTCTTATTGAATTACATATGGCTGTTGATACTTCAGGAATTAGGAAGTTAAAGCTTATTCTAAGGTTCGGTTACATTGTCTTCTTAAAGATGCGCTTAAAACTGTGACAGGAGATGCTTGAACACCTCTTCCCCCTGCCACATTATTTGCAACCATTTTCTTCTAGTGTACATGAACTAGATAAAAGGATGGTTATGTTTAAAAGGTGTGCACTCAAATGTTAGGGAATGCCAGAACTGAAGCCGCATGTCTAGCTTTGTGCCTCTGGAGATATTTTTTCTCCCTTACTCTCCAGTCAGAAGGTCTGTGACTGGTCTACAGCCTGAACCACAGCTCTTGGATCATCTTCTTCAGTGTGTCTGGGAAGCACTGAACCTGTGGGTGTGTCAGCAGGGATCATGCCTGTGCTTGCATGCCGTGCTCCCAGACAGTCCTCGGGAGACTAAGGAGAAATTGTAAAGCAGTCCTACCTAGTCACGAGCTGGGAGTGCTGGTAATGAGCTCTGCAGGTGTGTGGCTTGCTCTGCTGGGTTACCCTAGCTCTGTGTAGTCCTTGGTGTGGACAGATGTCAGACAGACTATTTTAGAAGGGATTACTTCATTAAAGTTCTAGGAATGCCAGGACAATATGTAAATAGCTTTCAGGTCTTCAGGAGCAACGCTGCTTCCTGCAGCACATGACAGTGTTGTGTGCTGTGTGCAGCTGAGCTACCTCTGCCTGAACTAGTCTGGGTAATGAGAACAGTCTTTATGGAAAGTCAGATAAACCGGTCCTTTTGCAGAGAAAACTCCTTTCAAAGGGAAAGGGACAGGAATGAGCCCTGGGAAGCAGCAAGGAAAGCAGAATTGCAGTGTGGCATCTATTACAGGATCCAGAGAACGAATAATTCCTGGCTACCCTGTCATCTCCAACAGCTAAAAAATTGCTAAGTCACAAAAATCCCTTCAAGGTGATTAAAGATTAAATGGAAGAATAACCAGACTGACTATAGCCGTGTCTCTCCTCCGCTTCCCCGCTCTTTGAACATAACCGTGCAGTTTTAGGCGGATGCCAGAAGGGCCAGGTGTCCTCCCTTTCCCTCCTGCCACTACCGTCAAGTTTCAGGATGCCTTTCAGTGGTCTCCTGGAGCTCTGCAGCTGTGCATTATGGCTTGTGAAGGGAATTGGCTACATAACACACTTTGGCTCCTCAAACAGTAATTACTTCAATGGAATTATTAGCACAAAGGAAGATTTCTCAGGTGAATGAGGACAGCACAAACATGCAGGTTATATTTCTGCAGACTATAAATAGAGGCCAATCATTCATGCAATGTAAGTCTCTTCTCCCCTGCCTTCTGAAGAGAACTTATGGGGAGGGAGAATAGTTTGTTCTCATAAATATATTTCCACAGAAAAATTAATGAGCTGTGGAAACTGCCAGAGAGATAGCTGAAGAGAGATTTTTCAGAGAAAGACATATATTTTTTGCTACTATAAACAAAGATCTTTGGTGACTGAAGCAAAAAAAAGTGAGAAAATAATCTGTAAGACTGACCAGAATGTACATAATTTATAAAAAAAGAAAAAAAATCCGAGCCCAAAACAGCTGATCATGCTTTCTTTTTTATTATTACATATATGAAAGGAATATCCTGGGTTCAATTCACAAAGCTACTGGAGGAAGTCATGTAGCCTCCTCCACACTTCTTGGAAATCTCATCCATGGTGAGAGAGAGCTGGGTCCCCAATCAGGTCTTCTACTCTTTTGCCTGAGGCTGTGATTTGACATGACAGTGGGTTTGGTGACAATACCGCACACGTTCCCACCCCTTTGACTGCTCCAGCAGTTGATCCATGACAATTTGTACAGTCACACTGTCACTGGAATCAAGGATGGCTCTTGCAGAAAAATCACTTGGCAAAAAAAATGTACCTGATTTTTTTTTATCCTAATACAAATGGGTTTCTTATTGTGGTTCATGGCACATCTGGGTGGGAAGACAGCAAGAAAGACTGAACAGATTTAATTGGTAATTAACACTTTATTGCTTCAATTACGATCAAGAGTGCCTTTATGTGTATTGATTTATTATTTTCCACTCCAAGAGAAGTTTATGTGAATGGAAGTCATGCACTGTTTGTTAGACAGAGCCTTATACTCACAGCAGGAGTAGTAATTGAAATAATGATTTCCTACTATCTTCATATTTACTTAGAGTTTCAGAAAAAATCTGCAGAAATATGGGACACCATTACTGCCTAAAACCAGATATATTTATTAAAGGACAAGGGGACTGACGTTTTTGAGAGATTTCTCCCAGAAGAGCAAAAAAGTATAAGTGTGGCTATGAGATTTAGCACGTCTTTAATTCTACAGATGTCCAAACCAGCACAGAAGTGCTTTCAAAATGTGTATTTTGTGCTTCCTCTCTTCTTTTCCAAATGGTCACAGATCACCAGAAGTCTTGAAACCATTTACAATTAGTCTCATGACTCCCAATATTTAAAGATGAGTTCAAGACTTCCACTGATTGATTTGACATGACTTGGGAGGCCCACTTACATTAAACCAATGCCTAACATTTTTGCAATTGTAGTGGAACAGGAATCTGGAGAACAAAATATGGGGAAGTTAGAACAAAAATATTGTTTGTTTTCTAACAGATGACCAAAGCTGGGTGTACTCTCTGGAATTTGATATCTAAGTGAAAAAGGTCATAATAATCAATCTTTAAAAAAACCCTCTGATATTAGATATTTTAATTTAAAAGTTTCAATTACATTTAAAAATTTTATTTTGTTCCAAGAAAGTTACAAGGGCACATCCAGGGAAATTCATGCTGCCCATGGTTATGATTTTTCTGTAGACGCAAAGGAGGATTTTAACAAGAATTAGTCAAGATCAGCAAGTTACATGAAATTCTCTGAAATATTTTAACTCCCAAACTGTTATTTCATGTTTAGTTAGTATTCAGTTGCGTGGCTTGTAGTCGAAGAGAATATATAGAGATAACTGATCTTCCATATGCACCCTCTACAGTAACAGGATCTGTGTACTGTGAGACAGTAAAAAGAGTGCATTCCTTTGTCTTATGCAGAAGACATCCAAATAAAATACCACTTTTTCTTTGTCTAATTTCTTCTACTTCATTTTTTACAGAGTAAGTTTTTTAATTTTTTTTTTTTAACTGTATTCTCTGCTCATGGTGATTTCACACTGCTTTATCTTCACCGACTTTGGAAGAATTGCATCTGAGTTACATGGGTGCGATTTACTGGGAATGAAGCCCATTATAGATAATTAACTGTAGTGCATTGTTATAATTCTTTTTTATTTAAGAGAATTTTTTCCTCCCTTTCCCCAGGGTGTGTTCCATCTGCTCCAGGATAAGAGGTAGAAAGGGAAGCTATTTTTCATGTTTTTAAAGGCACAGAGACCATGAAGGTTGTGAGGCCTTTTTTTTTCCTATACATTTCTTCCTGATACTGTCTGGATTGCTGAGGCACAATTATTGTGGCCAAAGACAAGGTCATCCTGGAGATCAACAAGCCATTAGAAAGAGGCTGAGAAAGCATGAGAACAGATTAGACACTTAACTGAGGCATGGACATCATTGCCCCAAATCCCTTCTGAGACTTCTGCAGGCAACCTGAATCCGTGTGCAGCCTTTCTGCAGGCAGTGGTCATGAGACAGCAGCTCAGAGTCCAAAGCCCATCCCTCCCTTTCCGTGGTGTGAGGGATGCCCCAAGGCAGCTCCTCACTCCATGCAGCTGCTGTTTGCTGGGTTTGTCAGGGCAGTCCAGCTCCTCGATGCTGAGCTGTGTACCTCAAGCACTTTCATGTTCAGTCCCTTTGTTCACCTGCATCATGCATTTGTGTAAGAAAACATCTTGAAAAGTATCTCAAAAGCTGGCTTGGACGATTGGACTCATGTCTGACCTTTGGGACTGGGGAGCATTGTGGAAAGTGAATGTTAAAGCAGCTCTTCAGGGAGGGTGTTGTTTGCTGACTTCGGGGGGCTTACTGAGAAAATTGCAAGGCTTTTGCCTTTGCCGTAATAACAAACATCAGCTTCTTTTTAAGTCTGTCGGTCTGAACAGAAAGAAAGGCAAGGCCCTGAAAGACAAAGCCCTGAGAGTTAATTTTGATACACTTTTCGTACGTCTGAAGCAGATATAAAGCATTCCAAAATTTCTCCCACATGTTGGTTTCCTGTGGTTGATTTACAGGCTGTGACAGAAAATCCATTTCTGTTCCTGTAGATGCTAAATTCATTACCTTGCCACAGAATTCAGATTCTCCACTTCTCCTTGAACTTCAGCTTGTTACTATGGTAACCAGTGCCAGACAATATATTTTTTCTTCTCACTATTTTCCATTGGCATGGTTGCATATTGCAGTAAAAATAGTATCCTTTTGCAATATTAATAAAAAAAAAATCACAAAAATTACTGGTTTTTATGAAAAAGTTTCCCCCTATACTGTGATTTTAGGACATATATTATATATGCAGAATAAGTCTGATTAATCACAATAAAATAAAAAACTTTAAAAATTAACAGGGCATATTTTCCTTACAGCTGCACTCAAAAAGCTTTTTTTTCCCTTTCTTCCTTCAAACCTTCCAACAGATGGACATTTTAGGTTACAGTAAAATGCTTTTTGAAATGGCTTGCATTTTTCTTCAATAAATAATTGGTCACTGTTCCCTGTTTCAGATGTTGCCTCCTCTCTACAGTTGTCAGAAGTATTGAGGGATTAGCTTGCCAGTAAAAGTCCACGTCATTTTGAGCTCGTCTCTCTCTGAAGTCTTGTTTAAATTCCAGATTGGTTTCTGAGGGGGGTGTCTGTTCTTTGCTGCAAGAAATCCAAGGAATGTCAGGAGGATGGAAATGAAATCATTCAATCAATAGGTTGCCCTTGCTCTCCTGAATGAGATGGAAGGCTGATAAACTAAGGCAAGTATTACATGATTAGACTGATTGGCAGTGCTCTGGCCATAAACAGCAAAGTCTGTAAAAATGAATAGAAGGTATTCAGGAATTCAAGGTTTCAAGAATAATGAAGTTGGGACTAATTTATTAGTAATGGCTGACATACATTAACTGAAAAGATGCTTATCCGTACACATAATGCTTTGTTCAGCCTTCCCTTACATATATTATTTATTTAAACTGACGGATTCTTAGCACATGAGTGCTCTGCGTGAGCCTGAGACTTGTACAGGGAGTTACACTGCAAAATACCTACGTAAGAGAAGTGTTTAAGTG
The DNA here is from genome assembly GCA_013397055.1 of Pachycephala philippinensis. NCBI lineage: Eukaryota > Metazoa > Chordata > Aves > Passeriformes > Pachycephala > Pachycephala philippinensis. The sequence continues at coordinate 96,022 of VWZT01001708.1, forward strand.
GCAGAAGCTCTCGGTAAACAGGGTTTTTTGCTCTTCATGCTGAGCATGGAATTATGTTACCCTGCATCTACCTTTCCACATGTCTTCCATGAGTGTTTAATCTTTCAGCTGGTTTTGCTGCACCATTCTTGCTGCAGTGCATAAGGGGGAGACAACTACTAATAGATGGATTTTCTTGACAGCTCTCTGAGATGAAAGCATACTGATATCCAGGCTTGTGGATATGTCATCTAAGTGACTTAAAGCCTAAACTCTACGAGACAAGGCATCCAATCTAAGAAGCCCATGGACTAATTTACAGAGCTTTAAGATTTTTGTGTTGCACACCCAGGGCACAGGCATTCCCTGACTGCTCCTACAGCTGCAGATCAACCCTTTAACACAGCTTAATTAGCAGCACAGCCCTGATGACTCACATGACATGACACCATGTGCATTAACTCAGGTAGGAATCTTGTAGGAAAAGTTGTAAGATGATCATGATCTGAAAGTTCATATTAAAATACCTTAAAAAAGTACTTAATTGATGTCAGCATATCCTGTTTAGTTCTTGGAGTTCCTAATTTTTGATTACTTATATATGAAGCTGTATTATTACTTTTAGGCTTTGTTAATGTTTTTTTTTTTTTCCTTTTTTCCCCGCCAGGCACTGTATTTAATCTCTGGTGAGGTCAGGATGAACAGTGACAGCACAGAACAGACAAGATGGACTATTTCTCACCTACCACTTGACGTTCAAAGATTAGACCTCTAAAGCTGAAGCATGCACATCCCTTGGCAGCAGATGGGGAGAAATGCTGTCCTTCAGGGTGCCTTACACCTGAGATCTGAAATAAGTTGAAGCAAGAATAAGGTCTTTGCTTTACATTTATCATTTTGAATTTACCATGAACATCACTTTTTTTTTTTTCCCCATGAGGCAGAAGGATGTTCTTCAGGGCAGATTTAGTACCTCACACATTTGGGCCCAGATTTTCTAATCTTGACCCTCTCTTACTTTTTATTACTCTATACTGATACAACTATGTGACTGTGTCATTTTTGCACAGTCATTTGTGGGAATGTTTGCATATGAAATGAAAATTATAAACTTTCCTGGAAAGAGACGGCTTCTAGACATTTCAAGCACTTACATTTCACTAGCAGTTATATTGCTCATTTTTATTCAATAACTACTCTGAAATTGAATGTTCCGGAGTTTGACACTATGCAAATAAATGCCACTGAGAGCAGTACATCTGGTTTCAATAACAACAGCAATAATTTCCAATATTTGTTTTCATAACGAAGGACCAGAGTCCAAGAGCATTACTGGTGAGAAGAGCACTGAAAGTGAGAAGGGCATATAATTTATTGCACATACAAAAACTATGTTAAAAGAACATTATTAAGGTTGTAAAGTCAAACACTTGAGACTTAGGAAATGCCAGAATTAAGGTGGTCTGTGCAACTTTAATTTGACCTCGTCAGTGTATGCCTCCAGATAGTCTTTAGTTACACGAATGTATGTGATTTCTCTCCAAGACACCCACCTCAGTCAGTGCACAGAGAGTGTAAGTTGCCCATTTAAGGAACAGCTATGCAATACTTATTTTCCTTCTCGTGTCTGGCATGTGATACTTCTGCTTTGCACCACGCAAACCTTGCTCTGAAGGAAAAATGGTTCATTTCCTCTCATAGAGTTTGCTCTTTCTCCTCACTGCTGAAACCCATTACTTTGTCGCATCATTTCTGTGGAAATCTGTGTCTGCGTTAACGAGTCTGTGTGGCAGAGAGGGGGCTGATGACCTAACGCTCACACTGCGGGGGATTTGCTACTTCTTGTCAGCATATTTTGAGTACCGGTGAGCAGTTGGGGGACATTAGGTAGAGGCACCAGCAGAGCAACCTTCCAGTTTAATCTCACCCAAAGAAAACTGACCTGTGTGCTGCAGAAGAGTGCAGGAATGCAGACCAAAGCATGGCAAGTGGGAATGACTGGGAGATCCTCTTCAAAACCTCACTGCAGCTCAGACCTAAGAGGCTGTGTTAGGCACATCCTGTGAGAGGAGCATCTGTTTTACAGATGGAGGAACCACATGCACAGAGGTTAAAGAAAAAGCTTCAAATAATTTTGGGTGTGAATGTGAGACAACAGAAATTCAGTCCCTTCAGACTTGCCACTTAGAGCAGTCCCTTCTCTGTCACTTCTGTGCCATTGCCTTGCTGCAGTCACAGACCCATGGACCTGATATTTTCCTGTCTTAGTATTTCATCCCTGTTTTAATTCAAGCTGACTCCTCACTGCACACTAAAACCAGTAAGTCACATAGCCTACTTCTATATTAGAAAATTACACACAGACGGGGCAAGGGTCATAGCTCAGCTTACTTCCATACCGCTTTATTTTCTCCCTCCCTCTCAGCATTCCCAGAAAGCTCCATCCATATTGCTTACATAGTCTTGCTCATCTTCTCCTCAAAGCTGTGACTGACCAGCTATTCTTGTTGGGACTATTTTCTTGTCTTTGACATGGATAATCCTGCAGTTGCCATAGAACAGGGACTGTAACTCTGTTTTCTTCCCTTACCAACATCACATTTCCCATATGGGGACTATGAGCTCATACTTTTTTCCATGTCCACAGAGCTTGAAATAAATCCAGCTGTATATAGCCAGGAAATTCCAGCACTTGGTATTTCCATTTCCTTGAAACATTCTATTTGTTTTATCTGCATTTAATTTCATCTGGAGGTTGGGGCTGACAAGTTGCTGATCTGTAAACTTTGCTTGGTTTCATCCCCAGAGCACCATGAACTTTCTCTATGAAGGACAGATGCATGCTCATTAATACCCATGCAGCTTGCACATTCCCCACAGTGTGGGAATGTGGATTTCCTTGTCCCTCTTGCACAGATCCCAGTGGTACCAATGAAAGAAGAAAATTCTTTATAATCTAATCAGTGCATTTGCTGCCACATTGCTCCAGAACAGTAGCACATCTGATACTACTTTGAGTTTGGACTTGACATTGGACAATCAGTCAGATTTTCCAAATGTCCAGTATGAGGTATGCTGATGTTTAACAGGCAGTCAGAATCGCCTATCCCAAAACAAACAACAAGTGGCACATCTTATTAAATTACATTACTTCAACTCTACTGAGCTGCTTCTTTTAAATCAAATATCATAATGCCAAAATAATGACTAAAAGGAAATTGTTAGAAACACTTTCTTGTCCTGAACATGAAGGAAAATGTTCAAGTAAATGAAAATCTTCCTGTCTACAAACCACAGCAATAAAACACCACCACTATTTTTCATAGTGGATCATCATGCCATATGGGTTTTTAAAAAAATATATCACCTAGTCCAAACCTTGGCTATTGCTCTTATCTATCATTTGTTGTAAAGACATCAGACATGTTTGATTTTTCTCATTAAACTGAATCCATTCCTGTCTTTAGGTTATTGCTCTTTCAGAATCACATCTACCTCATTCCCAATTGGTTTTAATTATCTTTCTTGCATTCTCTTTTTCAATATGCTTTTTTTCCAAATGTTTTAAATTGTTTTATGTTGATAGCAAAGCATCTTGCTGGGGCAGGTTTATTGAAATATGCTACTGAAGCAGCTAATTAGAGGGTAGATTATCTTTTTCTTTTAGCAAATGCATTTGACTATTTTAATTTTTTGGCAGAAAGAAATAATTAACAACTATCTTGAATGCCATACCGTGTATATGTGTGTGACCTTGGTGAATAGATGCTAAAGGTTCATGACCCTGCTTTGGTCTCCCTTAGATAAGGGAAGACCTTTAATCACTTTGGAAGGAAAGCTTGCATATGTTGTAATAGTAACAAGGAAGTAGCAGATTATTCAGAACTGTTTTGTGAGAAAGATATATATGGAAGGCTCTGTATAAAAATTTAAAAACTTGGGCTAGTTTCCAACCTGATGTAAAGCTGTGTGGTGTGGTAGACTTAGTCAGAATTTACTAAGATTTACTCTGGGAAATATGACCCAGATGGCATTGTGTCCTCATGTTGTTCTCTCTTATTTTTCTGCTCATTTTCCAGCCGATTCTACTGGTGGGTCTTTCCAAACAGGCAAACATGGAAGCAACCAGATGGGAAAAAAAGCAGAATGTTAACACCCCAAATGAGGGCAGCTGAAGTTATTTCACGAGTTAAGATGAAGATGCTTGGCAAATGCAGACCACTGACACAGGGATTGGAGAGGACTTAACGTCTTGTTTTCTGGTGGTTTTCTCTAAGTCCTACTTCTTTACCTTTTTCATTATACATGGGAAAGAAATCCACCTTTTCTTGCCCAGACCACTTCATAAAGAAGACCTTGACTGCTATTTAGCACATCTTCAGGGAATGAAGGAGATCTCAGTGCCACATAGCAAAGAGCGGGAAAGCTCATGGTGAGAACTTTCTGGAGCTTTAAGTGCCAGAGTATTTTTACACAAAACAAATCCTAGCTACCTCATACTGTGGGTTTAATGCTTGCTATTTTCAGCTTTCTCCATTTTATTAAAATAAGTGTCCCTAGTATTTTCGGCCTGTCTGGTTTTAATTTTCTCATATATTCAGTTTCAAGAAACACGGAACCAAGGACAAAACCTGATTTTTTTCACTGAAGTGTTTGCCTTTTAGGGCTAGGTTCAGACAGCTTACTTTAGGTGTTCAGTTCAAATGTTTTACTGCCTGAAAAGGAGTCATCCCGCCTTAATGGATGAATACTCAGGATTGATGTGCATGCTCACCGGAGGGACAGAACATGGCAGCATCATGGTAGCTGCACCTCTCTGAAGCTCAGGAGATCGAATCAGAGCTGTGCATTGCATGATTCCCATCACATGGGGTGCAGGGTGCTGAGTTTCACGGAAGGGTAGGTGTTTGCCTGCTGTGCTTGCGTTTCTTTGAAGTGGCCGTGAGAAAAGCACAAGGTCCTTCCATGCCACATCACTCAGTCATGAGAGGGCTTTGCAGGAGTGAGGCAACTTAATGGCTCAGACAAGGCTGCCTTTATGCACTTGCGGGTGTCTAGGTTGGGGTATGTGGGGGATTTCATAGACCAGCCTCAAACTTGGTTTTAGTCACGTAACAAAATATTTGCTGTGCCTACTTAGCACTGTCATACCAAAAATACCAAACATGGAAGCAATGAAATGCTGAATAGCAGAATAACACCTTTTAAAGCACATTAATAAAGTTTTCAAAAATAAAAGTAAGTGGAATTCATTAGTCTAAAATACAACCTCTAATCTTTTAAAGGCTGGCATAAGCCTATAACCATAGATTTTGGAGTACTTAAATGATCGTATAATACCAAAATGTTTATATGGGCATGCATACAACTAAATTTTAGACCTGTTGTGCTTTTCAGTATGATCTAATGGCTGCTCCACAGAAGCTGTTGTTAGGACTCATAGGCTCTGTTTCTCTTTTCTGCCAAGATTTACAGCTAATGAGATGCTATTTTCTTCAATCCTTGGCTAGTGCAAAACTGTATTTGTTAGGCGTTGTTTTTATGATCTAAGATTTACAATTTCTAATGATCATATGCAAAGAAAACCTTTTATTCACTTAAGCACCATGGGAGACTGCATGTAACAAAATCACCATGTAATTTTCACTACAGAAACATTGTTGCTTTATAGCCACTGTGATTTTTTAGGCTTACACAAAGAACCAAATCCTGATCCCTTGGCTTGTGCTAGGCAAAAGCTTTGCAAGCATCCCTGCTGAGTAGATTTTAATTTTCATGACTTTGGTGAAGCAGAAGTAGTCTGAAAACTGATAAAAGTGGAACGAACATCATTTTCCAGGAACGAACATCTTGTTTTTCAATGCCAGGGAGCAAAGTGGTCTATTGTATTCAGGTGTGTTGAATTCAGTCTGGTTACTTGAAAATAGAATTACTATTCTAAGTAAAAGTATCAGAAAACGTCCCAAAGAAAACAACTTTTTTCATGGCAAAGCCATAAAAACCTCATATTGTGCCTGAATTCATGTAATTTACAGTAACTCTAAAATCAGCTGTAATTCAAAAAGAAAGGAAAAAAAAAAGCTGTTTCTGAAGTTCGATGATAATTCTGAGAACTCACTTTTCTTCCTTTTCTGTATTGACTCGCTGTTTGGAAGTTTATGCAATGATTTCAGCTCACATATATAAGATGTAATGCTTGTTATGTTAGTATTTTGAACAGGTTTGGCATAAGTGAATGGGTAGTTTTTCAGTAAATTGCTCAGGCTGAAATTAAGATATTGAATTCTTGTGATTTCTACACATTTTTTGGCTTGTGGTCTCAGCTCTAGAGGAATGCATGCTTACATCTTGTGCATGTCTTTTTGAGCAGACAAACCAGTAAGAAAGGGCAAGAAAACCTCTGGGACATTGTTCTTGTGACACCAGATAGATAGTGCTGTACCACATTAATATCCAAGATAATGATGCAGTATTGACAGTACCATCACCTCAAAGGCCAACAACTAATATGTGAATGTGCTACACCATTGTAGGGGCTCGAGTACTTTTAATCCAAGGTACAACCCTCATAGGCTTTTGTTTCAATAAGAGTAGAGATTTACTTAAGTGTATCTAAAGCACTCATGGTTTTATGTTCTTAATGATTGCATGTGGCAAGAAAGTAAGTTTCTGGACCTGGATCTTTTACAAATATTTCATTTTGACTATCACACTCTCCTTTATATTGTAAATAACTTTAATGACGATGCAGTGAAGATTTTCTTTCACACAGGTTTAAAATGCTAGTTGGTCTCAGCTGTAATATGGGCCCTTTACAGTCAGCTGGTATAAGTCATTCCTCTGGCCATGTGCTATAAGCCCAGGCTCTTGGTAGAGGTTCTATAATACCCACCTGACCAGCATATTTGCTTCCTGGGATACCTTATACCTACTAACATGATTATTCAGTAGTTGAGGACAAGTTTTCAGATGATGTCTGAGTCTGACAAGAAACACTATCTAATGTACTAATCCTGTGAGTATTTTGGTTTGTGTTAAACAAACTCACTTTATTTTTAGGCAGTCACTACTGTCCTTACGCCTGCCTTTGAGCTTATCCCACAGTTGCAGCCACTCTGATGAGAGGAAGAGCACGTTCACAAGGTGGAGTGTGTGGGGGGGCCAGCTTTGCTTGAGGCACAGGGGACAGTCAGGTGGACATGTATGGGGGCACCACAGTCATATGTTAAATTTTCTGAAGGGATGGGATGGGCCTTTAAGACCATAAAGGGACCACAGCAGAGAATTTTGTGAATTTCTGCGAAAGAGCAAAGACAAAAGTCTATGTCTTGCAAATTGCAGCCAGTGCAGAAGCACAAATGACCAGAGTGTTGTAAATATTTGGAACACTAAATATTCTGCTGGCCACTCTTGAGAGAAACAAGGCAAACACATGCCCCCCAAAACCCATAAAAAACTCATAAAAAACCCTATGGTTGGACGTATAAAAACATGTCATACCACGTGCTACTGCTGTTTTTGTGTGTTTACGTGTTTTTAAAATCTAATTCAACATTTTTTCTAACAAAGACAAATGTTGCCTCGCTGATTCTGAGAAGACAGCTTGTTTTATCAAAGTTTGTAGAACACTGAGTGAAGTTTGAAGTCATGGTTTATAAGGCTGATACAACCAACCAAACAACCACCCACCCACCCAAATAGAACTAATTCAGACAGCTGTTTCCCCTTTATAATTTATGCACATGTTGAAAGATATATTCTATTAAAAATCTTTACTCATTGATTTAGGGTGTGTTTAACCTACAATCACAGAATTTGCCAGTGCAGTGTAGTGATTTCTGAACTAGCTTTAATCTAGATATGGCATGGATAAATCAACCTCCACAATAGAAAGCCTGTGCAAGAAGTTGAATTAAGAATACCTTGTGTGTCAGTACTTCATACAGCTGTCACTTCTTTGATTGTTATGTAGTCATTGTCTTAACTGTTTGGCCATCATTTATACTAAAATCATTCATATCAGTTCATCAGTACAAAAGCACATTAGTGTTGCCTCCATGTTGCCAAGACCTGGCCTCTAAGCTGGGAATTCCTGCTAAAGTTATCAGGAAGAGATTAAACAATACTGACAAGTGGGGATGTTGGTAGGGACATACCCTGAGTAGAATAAATTGGTACAATTGTACTGCTGCTTACCTTCAGCCAGATGGAAGACATCTCCCTCACAGAGCTTGCTGAGCAGGAGAGCAGAGTTATTGCTGCATTGCATAGCAAATTCAAGCAAGAGGACAAGTTACCATGCAGAATGAGGACAGGAGTTTTGGTATAAAGGTTCATGGATCTCTGCAAACGAAAGCACTCATATAGCAGAAGACAAAAGAGAAATTTGCTCAGCAGTGCAGGGAGGGGCAGGATATGTGTTTGTGAATGTGGGATAAGATTCAGCAGCTGAGGTGTCAGTCATTGCAGGGCACATGGAAAAAAAAAAGGTTGGACCTTGACTGTCCAGTTCCAGATGGCAAGTGACCCATGTACTAAGATATCAAGATACCCAAATCCTGGAGAATGTAGCAAATGGACTCAGGCCCACTCGGACTTCTGGAAGGAACTGGGAGATTGTGAGAGGAAGTCAGGGGGTGTGTTTTAATCCTGTCAGTTCTCAAAAGAGGGAGACTACTAGGTGAGAGCAGGAATGAAATAAGCACATAGACAATCTTGAGTTCAACCCCTTTGGACTGCTAATTTTGTGACATTTCTGGATTGTCCATAGGATTACTAGAGCTTCATACTTTTAGATCACCAGCATTGGAGAATCCAAAAGTAAGGTCCTCATTCAGCATACTGAAAGGCTCTGCCCTGCTTTGACTGGATCATACTTCGATTTTCCAATTTTTTATAGTTTATTTGGTTTGTGGGTGTTTTTTGGTTTTTTGGTTGTTTGTTTGGTGTTCCCACATCCTCAGCTCTGGCAATAACAATGATATTTGCTAATTAGATGCCAATTACGTGTGATTTTCCAAGGGCAGATAAAAATATCAGCTTTGAGAAGTGCAGAGAGCCATTGCACATTTCAGGGAAATATTAACCTGAGTTGTAATTGGGAAAATTAATGACTAACAAGGTGCTTTCGGCTAGCAGGAGAAGTTTAAGAAGCTGGGTGAAGAATGATCATTGTATGATTAAATTTCCATTTGTCTCTAACGTGAGCAGCAAAATTCTCATTCCAGGGAGATGAAAAATACCTTACTTAAAATGTACTTTCACTGAACCTGATGGTGGTTCTGCCTCTGATTTTTGAAAGGGCCAGTACAGCCAGTGCTGTGGTTTTCCAAAAGAGCTAAGAAGCTGGTGCTGTTACAGCTTCCCAGTGCACAATCACCTTTCACTAACACCACTGTCTTAAAGAGCAGTGCCTTGCCTCCACCCAGCATCAGACTGGCTGAGCCCATGTTGGCAGCCTGAGCCTGAAATGCATCTTTTGTCATACTTCCAAGCTTGCTGGGGAGGTCTCTGGGGCAAGGCCCTTGCTGGCCACACCCTGTACACTGCCAGGGAAGAGTAGCAGTTTCTGCATGCAGGGAAGAAGGGAAGATGGTGACGGCCCTGTGGCTGGTGCAGGAGAAATCTGCTTTTTGTTCCTGGGATCCCTTTGATGGCTGGTTTTGGTGGGGTGAGGTGTAGTCACACTGGAGGGGGTGGGAAGGGAGTGGAAAGAAGAAAACGTTTATGTGATACTTCTGTGTCTGCAAGCGTTGGTTCCAGATAATGTGCTGCTGCTTTTGAATTTTAAAGATGCAGGAATGGTATAGATCTTCCTGCTTCCTGCTTTCAGTAGCCATCTTTTCTGAGTGAAAATCCTCTCTTACCATACCACAGAAAGTAACCTCGCAAGCTTTGGAAATTTTGGTGCATTTTGTCATGCCAAAAAATCCACGAAAACATCACACATTTTTCCAAGCCAGGAACTGCCAAAGATATTTTCCTTCACGGTCGCAAAAAAGAAGCTTTCAAGTGTAACTGAGAATTCTCCCCCTTTCCCTGGCTTTATGGATGCAGGATGGCACTTGCAACAACAGCTCATCTTCTGCATGGGAGCCTCCGTCATGTTTTCACTCTGTGCCAATCCATCCCCCGTGGAGTGAGTTTATAGCAACCAACAATAAGTGGAGAGGATGGAAATAGATGTAAATAAAAGGCTGGTGAGCATTTTTAGTTCAAAACAATGAACTGTGATCACCTGTTTTCTAAGCAGGCTGAACGGCAGAGCTTGTACTTCTTCTTGATCATCACTAATAAAATAAAATGTTATTAAAATGTTATTAAAATGTTTTGATTGTGAAAATTAAGTACCTGGCCCCAAATAATGGTGGGTGCTTCTTGCTGTTCCTTATGAGTTACTTTGCATGCTGATTTTCTCAAGAACAATCAGTATGTCAGATATTTTAGACTGATATTATATTTTATGGTTTAAATGTGCACAGATGTATTTAATATATCTGATACAGTGAAGTTGTCCATATGTGATGCATTATATATGATAATGCATATATTAAAGAGTCTTTTATAGTCTCACATTGTATTTCCATTGTGTAGGATGATGTATTATTTATTCACACACTGATTTCCACGTACATGTGTGCAGAAGCACATTTGCATATGTCGTCTGTCTGATATAGTAACAAGCACGCACAAACACATGCTTTGAGTACAAATGGATAGATATTAAACATTTTCTAATATTATATTAGCAACAGCGTTTTGTTATTGATCACATCACAAATGTGAAACACTTACTCAGCATAAAACATCTCTGTGCTTTCTGCAGTGGCTGCCATCTATTTTTTTTCTTTTTTCTTCAAATCCTCTGACCTCCCTTGGGAAGGCTTTTATGCACGTTCAGTATGCTCACACAACTATTTCTACCAGCACTGTTACCATAGAAACCAAGTGATTTCTTTTTTTTTCCAACCTCCTTCCTGTCAGGATTTGGACCTAGTGCCAGACCTTTACGCTGTTAGCAATAATATTTTTTCAATATTTGGACAGCTCTTTTAAAGAAAAAAATCTGTTTATATTTTCAAGATGTGGTTCTTTGTTTCAGGATACAAATTTTCAGGTACTAACATCAGCCAGTTATTCACATACTTCAAGGACCTAAATAGCTCTTTCTTTTGCAACATTTAGACCATGACATTTTGTAAGGAAGATGCCAGATTTGCTTATTAATTGTAGACTTCAACTCAGAATGTGAATGAAGGGATTTATGTAGTAGGTCAGTGGACTGTGTCTCACGTTTTCATTTTTTTAGAGCTCATTTTCAACACATTTCTTTAGTATACACACAAATAGCTTCCTAACCACAAAGAGAGACACGTAATTAATTATGATTTAATTTGAAAGTTATTGATTGTCATAATTTGCAGTCCTGGCATTAGCAGCACCCTAATATAAATTTTTAAGTATTTTAATTCTCTGACTACATAACATATTGATTTAATTAACGAACCTATGCTGAGTTAGATAAACAACAGTATATATTAATTTTATAGCTGTTCTATTTGGGTTGAATACCTTATTTCAATTAACATGACATAGACAACATAGCTTTGCACTGAATTAACTGGTAATAATTGAAGTGTAATTTGACTTAAAACACACTTGCACATTAGGTCATATCTACAATTCAACAGAGATATATACATCGGATAATTTTTAATTTATATAAAATACTGTACTGAAAAGCAGAATCACAATCACACATTTCCCTGCCTGATTTCAACATCACTTTATCTTTTGGATGCAAATATTGTGTTACACCAGCAAAACGCAGGAGAAGGGAGAGCTAAGATGATTTGAAGGTGCATTTCTCTCTTATTATCAGGCAAGCACTGGACTTGCAGACCCTGGTCCAAAGCAACCGAATCTCCTGTAACAAAATTTTCAAGTGCAAGGCCACCAGAGTGGTCTCTGGTCGTCTCCTTTCCCTTTAATACCTCTTTGGCATGAGAGGTAATTATAATCGTGTAAACATGAAAAACAGACTGTAGCATGTTCCAAGTGCATTTATCCTTCAGTGACAGAAGAGGGAGCAGTTCTTCCTTCGCACTGTCAGAGATCCACTTGGCACCCATCCCCCCCGCCCATGCCCCTCGTGCCAAACGCAAACCTGCTCGATCATAATCCAGACACGGCTGGGTTTTGCTGTGGGGGCAAGCGCCAAGACATTTTGGGGTCGAGGGTGGAGGGGGGACAGACCACCCACTTAGTCTCTGGAGGAACAAAGCTGAAATTCTTTCTGGCTTGCCACTTTCCCTAAGGATATAGTTAGATATCAGGATCTTTTGTGTCTTACTGTATATTTTTATTTGTAACAATGCTTTTTTTTTTTTTCAAAAAAAAATTTTTTTTTTAAACTTGCCTCATCACGCTACAAAGAAGCCATGGTGGTGTGTAGTCAACTGGAGTGAATGTGTGCATTCTCCAGGTCTTGTTTTTGTGAGACTTTGTCCTGCTGTTGTTCCCACTCTGAGCTGAGAAGAAACCACGCATGTCTGAATAACGGGGCCCTTTCTGCCTGTTGTAATCCCGAATTGTTACAGTCTAGGGGCCAGCCATGCTGTCACCGTCACAAATTGATTTAACCATCAATTGCAGTGGTCATTAAAGCTGCTAGAAGTCCCAGCCAAGCTGATGAATTGCAGCTGAATGTGAAATGAGCCTCCAAGCCCGTTTCCCACCATCTCATATCAAAGCCTATTGTGTCCCTCCAAAGTAAAGGGTCGGAGGTTCAGCCTGGAGTTCAACAATGGGCTCAGTCAGAAGATAGAGCCCCCTTCGCCCTGGTATTCCCAATTACAGTTTTCTTTCCATACCTTATTGTGTAGTATTTGCATCCAACTAATACGTGGAATTATTGACATACCCCAGTGTCAATGGAGCTTTTGAAAGGTTTATCCCCCAAATATATGGAATCCCAAGCATCTGGTGGCTCCCCAGTAATGATAATGAAACGATTCCCCGGTTTTCTCCCCTGGCAGTGTAGTCGACTGATCTGAGCTGAAAGGCTATCTTTACTCAGCAGAGATTAGCTGCTTCCAGGCCTCACACAAAAAAAACCCCTGGGTCTGCTTCTGGAAGTCCCTTTCCTTCAGATGTATTGTTCCCTGGACCTGTCTTGTTACTCATTTTTATATGGAACTTAAATCTGCTAGTCTTTTGCTTAGTGGCTGCAAGTAACAGGGGAAAAAAAAAAAAAGAATAATGAAAAAAATCTAATGTACACCACTTTTTTTTACTTTATTTTTTTTTTCTTCTTTTTTTTAATTCCCCTGCTGTGTCTTGCATTTTTGGTTTGTTATTGAACCACACACAGTAACACAGTAGGCACTACTAGATGAAATCACATCTGATCTGTTTGGGGAGATGGTGTTTGCATGCTGGGCAGACAAAAGTTGGTTTTGCCTGGAGCCTCTGTCCTGTCAAAGGCTTTCTCTGTGGGCAAGGGACTCTATGGCACAGGTGACAAGAGGAGTGTGAAGAGAGATGCCATGGCTGTGCTTGTGAATGTGCAAAGTCCAGGAGGCCTCCTGACATGCGCACAGACAGGAAAAAGATGTGGGAGGGAGGGGGGAAGACTCAGTAAAGAGGTCACAGGTCCAGACTATTCCGATGTATTAATAATGAGTCAGTAGACAGTTCTAGGCCTGTATTTCCCTAGGCTGTATTCATCATAGACTGGATGTCTCCACTAAATCTGTGTGGAGATGCTGTTAGCAGAGGACTAACCCACTGTTGGCCTGTGTTCCTCAGTGACTCCCAGGGAGATCATCAGATGCCTGCTCTTGAACTGTTTGCTGTCCAAAGACAGGATGGATCAATGGATAAGTAAAAACATTCACTTTTTATTTAATAGATTCTTTAATTCTGATTGTGTCACAGAAGAGCAGCATTTTTGCTGAACTCTCGGATCTTTCTTACCTCTGGACTTTTCCACTGCATGTAGCCATAAACTTTCCCTAATGGAAAGTAATATCATGGGTGATTTAATTTTTTTTTCACATTACATGTTCCAGGTGAAGCATCTGAAAAGTCCATCAGTGTATACTAGCACCAGGTTGTCTCCACAGAAAGCTGGAGTGAATGATTAAGAGGTTGAAAACCAGAGTGATATTCTGTCTGTCCAATTAATGGCCCCAGGTAGTAATTTTATGTCTCCACAAGACAGGAATCTGAGAATCTGTGATATAAAAAAAAAAAAAAATTCTCACTCTCCACTGTGACAAACTCAAGAATTTTCACTTTTTTTTTTCTTTTAAAACCAGAAAACCTGCCCCAAATACACAATAACATGGCAATAGGAGTTTCCTCTGAATTGAAGATATCCAGGTTCAAAATCTCTCAATTTTCTTCACTGCACAGGTAAGTATGCTACCCATTTGATAATGTAAAACTATTCAATAATAATTTCCAGTGGTTTTCTCTCAATTTCTTTCCTAAGTAGTTATTTTTTGGGCCAGAGGCACAAACTTGCGTTCTGCTGTGATCACTAAGCAAGAAAGCAAGGCACTCTTCTGGCCAAATAAGTAAAGGGGTAGTCTCAGCCTGCCTGTGCAGCCTGAGTGCCAATATTCAGGGAGAGAATGATAGAAAGAGAAAACTGCATCTGACATCTTGTAATCATGCTGTTCTCTGTACACATGGAAAGTGTTGAAACACTGCAATGGAAAGCCTGAATAATAAATAGAACAGAATACAGATTACTGTCCAAATTTCAGTAACATTGAAAGGTGTGAGGGAAACAGCTCACAAGTACAGGTACTTATTTACTTTTGTGACAAATTTGTACTCTGAGACCTTACTTGCTTCTCTGCTTAGCTATTGCAAATATCTTTCTGTCTGATTTCTACTAAGTAGTAATCAGTGATATTGGACCTCTGCTCATGCAACTTTCTCAGTTTATCCAAGCCCTGAAATGGGATGCTCGGGGTTCAGATAACAACCTTAGCCCATCATCATTGTCCAGTTCCAAGGGAGCAAGGCTGCATTGAGATAAAATTTTAACAGGAATAAAGTTCCCTTCAGCTCAACTGTCTAAATTGCCTCTGTGTGAACTCCTGCACAAATCAAAACTGAAAACAACACAAATTCCCAAGACTCAGAGCCTGCTTGCTTTCTCAGGACCTGGAAGGCTGTCCACTGCACAATTACCTGAGGGATCCTGGCCCTAGAACATTTATAGTAGTTCTTGGAAAAGGGGTTGTTTCTTTGTGTGCTGTTGAGACACAAAGGAATCAAGAGAGCTTCCATTCTGGTGTAGAATAAAGATGCTTATCTTACAAACTTGCCTTCCACTGAAAAAATCAACCTTGTCCTAGCAAAATTTATATTCATAAATACATACATACATAACATTGGGTTCACTGATAGATGAAGGTAGCTTTTGTCCTATAGGGCTGGGTCCTCCGAGTCCACTGAGAACAAAGATTTTATTTGCAATATTCATCTTCTGCAAGGAGCAGACTTAGCTGTGCACAGAAAGCGATTTTTTTCTGAGAGCATTGGAGTGGAAGAAATTATTCTTCTTACAGGTTAATGTCCTAGTGCCTCTAAGCCACCTCTTCACAGCATCAACCCACATTTCCTGATGCCTGTGATGGTACTTCTACACATCAGGAGCCAGAATGAGTGTAGGCAGCCACCTATGCACACCCTGCTTGGCCATCTAATATGAACAGCTGTCTTATGTTCATGGCGTGGCAGCCCTCATTCACCTGAGCTGTCCTGTCTGCTGGCTAGTAACTTTCACAACACTTCAACAGCCCTGCAGACTTCTCCCCTTATATAAGTGATGGAGTTAAAATGGGCACAAACTGAACTGCAGGAAGTTCCCTCTGAAGATGATGTCCAGAGGTCCCTTCTCTGGAGACTGTTCTGGGATTTTGTAAGTTTCAAAAGTTATTAGCAGGATAGACTGACAGGCAGACACACTATTCCTCTCAACAAATCCATGACTTGTTTTACTATGGCAAGCGGGGTAAAAACTTAAAAGTCTTTTACAGAAGAGTTGTCAGGATGCAAAAGGTAGTTTCGTAAGTACTGAAATATAGAGATAATGAAATTATTTTTGCAAGGAAAGGTGCTTTCAATAGTGCTTGTTTTTAGCTGTATGGCACCGAAGATAAGCTAATTTTTCCTCAAAGTAGACAATTACTCTGCAAGTGCAACTGAAATTAATGCCTATATATATTATTAACTTGATATGATTAACTTATTAACTTTTGTAGTAAACCTTTTCTGAACTATATTCACTGTGCACTCTAGAGTTCATGGTTAATTGTACAAAGTAATATATTTGTCATTTGTGTTTTTGTGATCAACAAATGTAAATAAGAGTTTAATAAAAGCAATAATGCCACATTAAAGAACAGGTATTTTATACAGAAATCTATTTTACATATGCAGTGTTGAGGGAATAAAAACATTTATTTCACTTTACAGAAATTTTTTTTACTTTTCAGTTTTTCACACATGGAACATTGAAAAGAAAAAGCACTGTCAAGACATCCTTAAGCCAGCTACATCTGGAATGTCACAAGAAATCTAGAACCTTAATATATTTTTTAATTTTAAGATGTTAAAATAAGAACTGAAAGCCTTTGACATTAACTGTAGCTGAAACCAATCATTGAAGTATTTACAATTCACTAAGTCAAATAATATGCAATAAGTGGCAATTGCAAAGGCAGATTTTCCCTGTCTTCCATGCCTGTCTGAGCATGACAACCATTTGGTGGTACCTGAAAAATTTACAAGAAAATTTCTTTTTTCATTGTTTTCATCTGATCCTGAGATCAGCTCAGCTGGTCAGACCATGGTGCTAAATCACCAAGATCATGGGCTGATCCCTGTGTGGGCCATTCACTTAAGAGTTGGACGTGATGATCCTTGTTGTGGCCCTTCAAACTCAGAATATTCTGTGATTTTGTGTATTGTTAGGTTTTCTCCTGAAACCTGGAGACAGTTCATCAACTTTCAACACCTACTCACAATTCAAACATGACAATTGGTGTTGCAAAGCTGTTGCGGAAAGTGTTCATGCTTCACAAAACCATGGGCTTTGGTTTGGTTGCTTACATAGACCATGGATAGTCTCTGTCAGCTCCCTGAACCTAACTGATCTGCAGGACTTTGTTGGACGTGTCTAAACAAGCCACTAAACCCCTTTTTGTTCTCTTACTTGTTAAGTGTTTGTGGCTGTAGAAGTGTGTAACAACTCTGACAAACAGAAGATGAACCCACGCCAGCCTGGCTCAGTGCCCTGTGCTTCTCTGAGATCCCACAACATGCACATCCTCATCATCCTGTCCAGGAGGCAAAGACCCCTGCTAACTCTGACAAAATATAAGCAACCTATATGGCTCTAATTTTTGAGCCTGGCCTAATGCATTACTTTTAGATATTAAGCCACCACAGTGTTTCAGTGTCTATCCTTTTTGATTATATTTGTTTATGATTCTTTTTTTTTCATATAATTTTGCTATGGCAAAGCTGTTTGATAACATATTTTTATGTATAACACTGGGGCTTATGTGTTTTTAATTTCTTTTTTTTCCCCCTACTTGTACTGTACAAGCAGAATAATAATTACTCCCCTCAGAAGAAGAAATTATTATTTCAGTTTGGAATCCAGGAATAATTGAAACAAAGGTTTTGTCAAACCACGCCCACTGCCACGTAAATAAAAGTCAAGTCAGTATGGCTGTGGCTGTCCACTTGCTATTAAGAAAAAGGCATATTTCTGGGGGCAAGGCAGCAGGACCTGAAAAACTTTGCTGCTTCTATACATGCTCAAGGTAAAAGACTTAATAAGTTGGGGTTGTTTCCCAACAGACATTGCAAAAGGCATTCATACTTGAATTCATGAAAGCAAAAAACACACTTAGTCCTGTTATTTCCTTTCAAAATATCCAAATGATTCTGTGCTGTTTAAATCATTCTTTCAGGATTCTGTTGTGTGTACACAGCCAAATTCAGCATCCTGCTTTCTTTGAGGTGAATTCCCAAAGCAAGAGTGGAGGAGACTTCCCAGGCCACCACAACACAGAGGGCTGGCACCCAACCCTAATTCCAAACATGCACTCAGAGACATGTTTTGATTTCCATTTCTGCTGTGTTTCATGTGATTCCCAGGTAGCCATGGAGAGGTTTTCCAAATATATGGTCTCGTTATGGGTGCAAGCCAAAGCGTACGAAAGGCTGTGCAGACACTTCCACTGATATTCATGGTCCTGTTCCATCTGCTGCACCTGAGGAGCCATCCGTGCTCGCCACTTCTGCATTTCCAGGAAATGCTGAAGTAATTTGCCATTTATATTAAAATGCATCAAATGCAAGGGAAATGGTGTATCTAGGTTGCCAAAAATATATTATGTGCTTGGCTGTAAAAGTAGGTGGTGGGCACAGTAAATGGGATTACAGTATTCCAGTTTTGCCGTGGTGCCATTTCCCCCTGCCTCTTCAAGGAAAGTAGCATTAAGCTTTAATAAATCGATACGATCTGTAATTAAAATATCAGACCCAATTGGCTCCCGAATGTATTACTTGCCCAGGGATAGGTTCAGTGATGTGGTGACTGACATCATTCTGCCTTTTGAATGTAGAGGGATTATTTTCTACTTCAGAAGCCTGATTTTCAATAAGACTTCAACTCCTAAGTCGCTTGGATATTTCTGAAAAAGTCATACTCCCTCTTTCTTTTGGAAAGGAAAACACTGCAGGAAAACACTGTTTTGTAAGAATACAGCTGATTAAAAGGCATGGAAATGAAAACAAATAAATAAAACTCAATACAGATTTAGACTAAATAGAAGTGTTGGGATTGAGTTTCTCTCTGGAAGAAAACCCTGCTGGCATCAGTCAGCTTAGAGCAGGAGTGAATCTATCCCACGATTTCTCGTTAACTTACAAAAGCAGGAGAGATTTGTGGAAACACACAAGGGAAACTCTCATAAAGGCCATTGTAGACTACTAATGAGATAAATGTCCCTGACGTCTCCTGATAGCCCATGGAGAAAACAAACTTTCTCCAGAGGGTTATTCAGAGTGAGTGTAGTAGAATCTGGTCCTTTCTCTGGAGAATCCTCTTTCTTCCCAGGGACTGCAGGAATTGCTCCACTAGCCCCAAAGTTGCTTTTGGAAATGCCCACTAAAAAGCACAGACAAGGAACTGATAGGAAATAAATAAAAACCAACAATTTCAAAACATTAGTTCTGAAGAGAAATGAAACCACAGTAGACTTTCCTGAGCCATGGTGCCATACCCAAGGCAGGCTCAGAGGGTAGGCAGGGCTCTATCTCCTCCTTAACTGGTCTCACTCAGAGAGTAGATATTTTCCTGGTGGAAATCCCAGTGTTTTCCACTTGGTAAATCTCCAGTTCAAATTTCCAAAATAGTGGACTCTCTGCTATAGCTAATTCTTACAGCTTCCAGGCCTGTTGCAGGGAAGCTGGGCAGTCTCTAGTCCCACAGTGGCTGCTACTCTCACTTCTCCATAACTACCTCCACTTCACACATGCTGTTGCCTCTCTTTGAGCATCTGCTCTGCATTTGTCTGCTCACAAGGTTCTTCTGTATTATTTTGGTCTTCAGTAGCAATTGGCCCTTTGGTGAAATGACTAGCATAAATTATATAATCAGGGTTTCCTGGAAACTTGCAGGACTCCATGGTTGGCCCCCTTCCATCTGTTTTCCAGAGTTCTACCAGGCTTAGAAAACAAATCATGAGACTATAACACTGTGGTGACTACCACCAAGGGCCCCTTGCATCTTCTGCTCTATCTCAGCAAGAGGTCAAATTATGCAATACTTTGCTGTGTTTTTCCATTTTACTCTATGACATCAGTATTCTTGCCATCATAAAACCAAATCAAAACCAAGTTTTCCTCTCTTCTCATTAAGACATGCACTACATATTTAAGATTGTCTCTCGAGAAAATTTTATGGACAAATACTACAGAATATAGAGCAGATGTTTATGATCTCTAATTCCAAGCAAGTTCCAGCCTGGAAACTTAATTGAGGCACATTTACACTGGTTTCAGGGGAGCTTTGCCCAGATGGGTGTTGCCAGTTCCAATCCATATTTGTTTCTGAGCTCTTTAACATTTACATTAAGTACAGATGGACTTGAAGAGAATCCAAATCTAAATCAAATCAAAGTTTCAATTACCTGTCTCCAAATACTCAAGCTTTTCTTGCATCTTAAAGGGAAGTAGATCATGAGGCGAAAGTGTTTCAGAAATGCTCAGAACTGTCTCCAATTTTACTAGATGTTCCTGGGGCTCATTGTTTTTTTTTTAAGGGTGACATTCCTATAATCCATCTTGCCTAAATGGGGGTACTTAGCAAAAGTTTCTCTCTTTGTTGCCCAGAAAGAGAAACCTAAACCCAGAAATTCGTACGTTTTGTTTATATATATGATCACTAGAGGAGAAGAAGAACAGCCTATTTTGAAACTTCAGACACACTCAGAGCTAAAACACTTCTCTGACAAATCTTGTCTGTTAAGGGGAAGATGGTTAGAGTACAAAAGGATGTGGCTTAGATTTCTCTTACCGATATAAGCATTTTTCCATTTACATGTAAAAATTTTATAGGTTCTTGCCTGCTTGAAAATATAACAGCACATTTATCTAACAGAAAGGAGGGGTTTTTTTGTACAAACTGTACTTTGGAATGATCTCAGCATCAAATGACATTACAGACTGAAATGAGACGGAAATAATGAAAACAGTAGCAACAGTTTGTTTGCCTTTCCCAGAAACCCTCCACTGGCAGCTCCAAATCAGAGCTTTAAAAAAAGTCTTATGTAAAAGTAATAACAAGGTCAAGATTTTGATTTCTGTAATTTGATCCATTTTACAGAATTATTTTCTTTTTCCTCATTAGAATGTAAATATTCTGGAGATTTGTTTACACAAGCCTGCTTTAGAATGTATTTACAACTAGTGGTGTCAAATCTGTTCTCTGTTGGTGGGAGTTAGAGAAGACTGTGATCTATGGATAGTTAATTCCATTTTTTCAACTAGTCCTGTAGGAATGTGACATTCATGAGTGGCTTACCTCCAACTGCACAGGCATCTGCAGATGTCTTTAAAAGCAGTGAACAAAGCATCAGTGCTGGAATAAGATGGCAGAAAATCCATGGATGGATACAGCTTACAGAGTGCAGTTAATTATATAGATGAAGAAACCTCCATAGCTTCCACTGCTTTTACTGTATGCTCTACTTTTGCTAAGCAGGTTATACTAGTGCTCTGAAATTCAATTTCTGTTGATAAATTCCTAAAAAGCCCATGCTAAAACCAGTACATCTCTTTCAAATTTTTTTCTACTGAATATATTATTGGCATGAGAAGAGCCATGCTCTGTCATAGCTGAAGTTCATCAAGCTCATTACCCCGAGTTAACAGTTGTCAATGAATTACTTAAGGAGCAAATGTAAAAAATGAGGAACTCAAAAGCTAAATAAGCTGTTGCTCCTGGAGGTAGACTAGGGGAGAAGGAAGCTGACTACAAAGGGAATGATGGTGAGTTAGGAGTAAGGTAACGATGGTGAGGGAAGAGAGTTATGATCCTATATTTCAGGAGTGGTCATCTTAGGAGGGGTTTCAGGAATACTGAAAGAGAGAGTAAGAGATGAAGGGACCCCCAAACCTGCATAGAGCCATGTGACACCTATAATTTCCTGCAATGTTCCAACCTCAGCTGACACCCTTCATGAAACAGAACTCCTCAAGCTTTCAATCCATCTCAGTCTTTCTTTACTTTCTGAAACTTCCCATCTCCAAAACTCGTGCTGTTTCTCCTATTCCTTCCCACTTCCTTCACCAATGTATCTTTGAAATTCACTCTGATGTCACCACAAAATTCAGCTTTTTGCCCCAGAGACGCAGATAAGTAAGTTTCTTTGTTTGCTTGGTTTTTT
>VWZT01001708.1:124902-175978 GCA_013397055.1 Pachycephala philippinensis
ATCAAGAGGCCAAGGAATCCTTCATATTTTTTTAAATGAACACAAACATATAATGATACTGTGATCATCTGTGTATTAAATGATGAACCTTCTCAATAAAGGTAGCCAAATGTGTTTGCATCCTTCTTCCAAGTGGGATAGACAAACCTGCCTTTCTAAACTGGAGGTCCCAGGCATTAAAGTCACAACACTCCTTTAATAACTTTTAAGTTTCTTTAATTTTGTCTTGGAGAAAACAGAGGCAGTATATGGCGCTGGGACAGCCTGAATTTTCAAAGTGGGAAGAATGAAAGCTGTGCCAATGCAACATAAAATGCATTTATCTGCCGAGACGGGATGGGTGATGTGATATGCACAAACACACAGTGCCATGGAAAGGTGTTTTGCATGACCAGCCTTGCTTTTGAGTGATGTGGCTCTGACAAACTGCAATCTCATCATGTTCACCTGGTGTGAGTCATTCAACCTTTCTTTTTTTATGTTATTTCCCACTCTATTATAAGCTACAGAATCTCCCTCTCTCCCTGCGTACACAACTTCGTCATCATGCACTGAATTCCCTCAGTGATTTTTTATTCACCAAATAGCAGTGCATTGTGCTGACTTTCTCATATTTCCTCAGTATATTATTTTAAACATTCTGCTGGGACTGTCTCAATATTCAGGTTACACCATTTGCTATCCTCTTTTGTCTCAGCCCCCAAGGAAGGTGATTCTTCCCCCCATCAGTATGGGGCAAGAGAGAATCACTGTTTGTTTCTATTCTTTGGAGTGTATTTCACAAGGGATATTCTGTGACAGATTGATTTTGCCTCAGATCACAGTTCAGGCTCTGGAAAAACCTTTTGATGAAAAGGGGAGGTTTGACAGGTTGCTAT
This sequence comes from Pachycephala philippinensis, assembly GCA_013397055.1. Classification (NCBI taxonomy): domain Eukaryota; kingdom Metazoa; phylum Chordata; class Aves; order Passeriformes; genus Pachycephala; species Pachycephala philippinensis. The sequence continues at coordinate 125,781 of VWZT01001708.1, forward strand.
ATGAATTGTAGGTACCAGTCTCACATTTGTGTTTCAAATTTTACAACTCAGTGAATTAATAGGCAAAATAACAGAGCCTTGCATCTCTGCTAACAGATATACAGGAAGCTATTCAGAAATGAGTCCCCTCAAAAAAATTAAACAGTTTTTTTTTCACACCTAGTTGATAAGTATATTGGTTTCATGTCCTTCCCTGAATTTCCTGCAGTGTTGTGGAACAACAGTTTAGTTTAAATAAATGGCTCCTTTGGGGCAAGAAGAGGGAAGGGAAAATACTTCAATTTTTTTACGCTCAAGGTAGTGTTTACATTACGATTTACATTATCTGGTTATCCTGTTGCAACTGCTGACAAATTCCACTTGAGAAAGAAGGATTAATTTGTGGAAGTCGTAGCTGAAGGTAAAAAGCTGGCATAGTCTTAATTATAAACAGGCTTGTTTGTATGCCATATTTAAAATACATAGCCTCTTCTGCCATTGGGTGCACTGACCTGTACCTCCTGCCCCTTAATGCTGAAGGAAATGTCTTGTTTTTTTATCTATTTATTGCCAAAATAGTGGTCAATTTTTGTTCTTGGTGTATAATTTCTGTGACTTCATCATCCTTATTCAAGAGCCAAACTGATTCCTTTTACAGTTTCCTTGATAAATTATGTATGCGATTTTTGTGCTCTTAAATGGCAAACAGATTACAAACGTGATAGGTCTCATATAGATATGCATTGGAAACCTGGGGCTGAGATTTCTCTAAGCCTGACCCACTGTCCACACAACATGTTGCCCTTCAGCTTGTCAATAATATTAAAAAAAAATCTTGGCATTAGTCATGAACCCTCTATGTCATTAACACTTAGACAACTGACTAGTCAAAGGAAAAAAACTAGCAGGAGGCATCAGAATAAATCAATGCCTTTGTTTCTTCTACTCAATTACCCTTATTGCAAATGAAAGACCAGTTCAGCTTCAAACAAGCCTGTAAATTTGTTTTGAACAAAACTTGCTCTCCAGAACAGGAGCAAATGTACTTATTTTCTAAGACAACAAACTAGATTTGGTCTCATTTGCAATTACACATAAGCCTTTGAATATGAGGCAGCTTTTGGCTGTCTTCTGGGTCACATGGCATGAGGCACCTCAGTTTCCACATGAAAGGCTCCACCCTCATTGCTCAGTCCCAGCAGACTGTGCCCAGCAGGCAGAGGCTAGAGATGATGATTTCATCAATGGAGTTGCTTCGCTGTTTTGCAGCTGGCAGAAAATCGGCAGCTCCTTTCTCTCTGCCTCATTTTCTCTTCCTTTGTAAGCAAGTAGTAACACACACATCATTACTGGAAAGGCTATTTGTTTAAAGTCTGTGGTGCTTATTTTGCCCCTTCTCCTCCTAAGAGAGGTGAGAGCCTCCTAGAACACAAGTTGCCTTTTGCCATCTACATTTTCAGCTCATTTCTCTCTCCCATCAAGAATCAAATTTTAAAAAGTCTGCGAAGCATTCTGAGGAATTGCTGATTTGTTAGACTGCCTGTGTCCTGTATTTCTTTCCTATGATTTTAGTAGAACTGGGAGCACTACCTTGCAATCTTATGGCTTGAGTGTTTTTGTTACTCAGTAGCTGTACCCAACAAGAACAAAACCCATCAGCTTAGCATGACTTTACATTTATTTTACTCTTTCTAACACAATACAGCACTGTCAATAGCTGAGCACATCAGATCTAGCGTATTTGTCAGGATATTCACCTCCTTCCTCCTGTTTCTACTGCATGACTGGTCTGATCATAAGCAAAGTACGTAGCTGCCTAGGGCATCAAGCTGAAGGGAATGAGATTGCTGCTCTTGCCCTCAAGCTCGTGCTGCCTTTTGCAGATATCTGGAAATCCCCCAGTTTGCTGTGGGTGCTGCCTTTCAGGGAGGGTGTGCTGGATCCTGCACCAGTGACAGCAGAGTCAGCCAGCTTTGGTTCTTGCTCTGCCCCCCATAGCATGCACTAACTAGAACTGAAGTTTACTTTTACTCACAGTACTCTGACATCTCTGCTGTCTTCCCTGGCAAAAAGCAATAGCAGTACAGTATCCTGGGACTGCATTCAAACTTCCCTGTGTTGTGTTAAGTAGGTCAGCACTTTGAGTATTTTGAAGGCTTTGTTTTTTATTTGTTTATTTACCATATTTCATTATCCCCAAAACAGTGAAGATCCCTGTAGCAAAGGCCACAGTGTTTTTTTGCAAATAAAGGAACTTGAGATAGAAGCTTAGTTTGAAAAACTTCCGCATGAATGGTTGTGATTTTGACACTATTATAGAACATGACAATGTTACAAATGATAGGATACTTCTAATTCTGACATATATATTACTGCAGTGGTTTTATATAAACATACATATGTACATACATACATATGTACATGCCTGGATACATACATATATATACAGACACACGATTATTTAACCAGGATGGCTAATGGAGAGACAGAATGCTTTTCACAAGCAGCTTTAAGTGGGGTAATATGATTCTTGAGGAATAAAACCATTACAGATTCTTGCAAAACTGCAGTCAGAGTGGAGCAAAATGCCAGAGAGTCCCCACTTACCTTTATGCTGGTATTTGTTATGTGAGATTGCCATGATCAGGATCAGTTGTTGGTATCCTAAACTGGCAAGACTGTACGATGGAGCTGGGGAGCTGAGAAAATACAATCTTTTGAAGTGTAATTGGAAGTACTCTTACTACAATGTTTAGTATCTGGATCAGAGCATTTCCACCCCAACTTTGGGCTATGTATGGCAGTGTGGGACCTTTTTCCCCCTGGCTTACACTCTGCTATAAAAATAGTTAAATCTCAGTGTAAAGTTAATTTAAAAAATCCGATCTGCTCCATTCTTTTATGAAAAAATCAAATAAAATAACATATCTCTATTCACACTTCTGGTGAAATTCCAATATAATGAATTCTGCTGATGATGAGCTACATTTAATTTCAGTTTTGTGGGCTCAGTTTCTTGTTAAATTGCTCTGTTAAACCATTGAAATCCAACAGTGTGTGTGCAATTTCAAATACTTTCAGTACCAGATTAGACTTTTATATCTTGTTTTCCACAGGGGGTGACAAAAGAATTTAAAAACAAATGCATTCAGATGAGTTGCTAATGAGCTTCTAAAACACCTCTGATTTTTTTGTTTGTGTTTTTGTTTTTTGTAGAAGGGAATTTTATGTTTACCAGACAGTTATACCCCATCCTGATACTGCACTGGGCTGCAAGCATCTGCAGGGGCTGTGTGATTACTGGAAATGCACTAAGCACAGTTAACCAGAGAAACAATTTGGCCATTCATTTAATGGCAGATCTGACAGGAAATTTTAATGATGATTGTGGGTGCAATGTGACAATTGTGGCACAGACTCTACAAGAAGAATTGTGTGCTGTTTCGGATGCACAACCTCTCTGCTGGAATAAATGAAGACTGTGTGTAACAGTGATAGGGCATCTTCCCCACAATTCCATCTTGGAGCTGTCACTAAAGACCACTGAAACAGTGAGAAATGCCAGAGACCATTGTATCAGAATAGGACAGGAGGCATTGCTACATTCGCTCCTAACTTCTACCTGTTTCATCAACTCAGCCAACAAGGGAATCTTAAAGGTGGCAATCGCAGGTTTTTAAAACTGAGCGTTGCATATATTTTTAAAAGCATGGTTATCTACAGTTTAGGAAGAATAAATTATTCTTTTTCCTCGAGATAAATATTTTCATCAATATTGGACTAGGCTTATTGAATTTTTATTGAGTTCCTTTTGAGACAGATGTAAGAAATATTTTTCTACCTTAGAGCTGGCAAGGTAACTTCGGCTACAGACATCCCTCATTTTGAATGGTATTTTCTACTGTGCAGACCTGCAGTTGCCTATCACATGAACTATTCTTATTTCAGAGTTCTTGCTGCAGTGTCTTTTACTTAATACTAAATAATTTTTGAACTTCTTAGTACTGGAGGAAAATATTGACTGGTAGTGGTAAACAGACTTGTAAACAAACAAGTCTTTTAAAGCTACTGCACTAGGAAGACATTTCCTTATCAATTCAGAGTAATTGGTTACAGTCTTTAAAAAAATGCAAACTCTGCAGTGCAGCATAAGGCAAACCTCTCAAAATGTGTTACGAAAAGGTCATTTGAAAACATCATCTCTCTAACCATTTAAATTATGTGAGCACTGGAATTCCCCTGCTTCACTGCCAGCTCCCAAGTTGTAAAGATGGGTGGGGAAAATATTTTGCTAATAACAGTGTTTCCATTGAAATTGCTATCAACAGTATCAGCGCAGTGCCAAGAACTTGAAGTGTAACCTTCCCCCGTGGCTGCCCGCATGTAGCAGGAATGCATCCTTCTCCCCACGACCGTCCAGATGCTCATTACAGCGCGATGATCTCTCCACAAGTGTCCATTGTACCGTAATGAGCACCACAACTCTCCCGCAGAGGGAAGGCATCAGATAAGGGTGTGGGAGGACTGGGAGCGGCACTGTGACCATGACTGCTTGTACTGCAGGTGCTGGGAATGATACGGAATCTGCTCTGCAGCACGAAGGGGCAGCTGTGCAACAGTGGTTATGCCGTGCACTCCGCAAGCTTTCCAAGACATTAGTCTGGTTTTATAACATTTTTTTAAACACCCGTATGGAATCATTTCTCTGTGGGATTGTTCTGCTTGGTTCAGAAATAGGGAGCTAGGAGAAAAACTGGAATTTATAGTGTAAAAATTGGATTTTGACCTGTAGTGAGTTTATGTTTATTGCAGATGAGGAGGAATTTGGTTAACAAGACAAATATTCTTACCAGTATAAAACAGAGTCATCTTGTCTACTGGATCTTCTGATCTGTAAGTTAGCCAGTCAAAGCACACTTCTTTTAATGAAGCCACTTTTAGAGACCAGAAATGATGGTCTGTTACCATCTAAAAATGCAACAGTTTCCATTATTTAAATGCCAGCTGGACCTTTCTCAAGCAATCCCAAAGCTAGTGTAGGTCAAATATATTTTCTGTATCCTCGTGTAGGCTTTTCTAAGGTGACCTACCTACTCTCTTTGTAAATGCCTCATTTGCGTTGGCTTTGCAGGTGACAAAAGAAGAGCTTTACCAATACTTTTTCTAATATTTTTGAAATAGGAATATCTGAGAATTTCTTTGTAGGTGTGTAGGTATGGAGAGTGGCTTGGAGATCCACAGCTGGCTCCCTCTGATACATATTGGCCACATTCACATTATCCTTCTGGAGGGCCAGGACCCATAGGAAACTTCTCTAGGAAACTGTTAGGGGCTTTCACGGATTGCTGGTCTCAAATCGAGACACTCCCTGCCCATAATGTCTGCCCAGAGTAGCTCCTATTAGCTGAGGCCAGTCTCCCTCCCAGAGGCAGGAGCTGAGTAATGTCACAATGTGGCTACCCTGGTTTTGGCTGGGGTGGAGTTAATTTTCTTTGCAGTGGCGGTGTTTGGGGGTGTGTTTTGGCTCTGTGCTGAACACAGGGTACATAATATAGAGATATTTCTGTTACTACTGAGCAGGGTTTGCACAGAGCCAAGGCCTTTCCTGCTTTTCATGCTGCCGCTCTGGTCAGGAGGATAGGGATGCACAGGAAGCTGGGAGGTGACACAGGTGGGACAGGTGACCCCAGCTGACTAAAGGGATATTCCAGACCATATGACATCATGTTCAGTATACTAACTGGGGGGAATTAGAAGAAAAGGGGGGACATTTGTAGTGATGGCATTGATTTTTCCAAGCAGCATAACTATGGGTGATGGGGCCCTGCTCTTCTGTAGATGGGTGAACACATGCCTGCCCATGGGAAGCAGTGAAACAATTCCATAGTTTACTTTGCTTGTGTGCACAGCTTTTGCTTTCCCTGTTGAACTGTCTTTATCTCAGCCCTTGGGTTTTTCTGGCTTTTTCCCTTCTGATTCTCACCCTGAGCCTGCTGATGGGAGAATGAGAAAGTGGCTGTGTGGGGTTGGCTGCTGCCTGGGGTGAAATGACGGCAGTGCCCAAATGAGATCTAGAAGCTCTAGATAAGTAAGTAACCAGAAAAAACAGAAAAATGAGACAAACTGGAGGCCTCTGAAGAGCTAGGCCAAGAGACTTGCTTTACTTGGACTGTGGGATCTTTCAGTTTCAATGGAAAGGAGGCCTGGATAAGTGCCTGCAGAAGCCAAAGTTGTGCAGAAAAGGGTATTAAAATTCAATCTTGCCATATTTGTGGTAGTTCAGAAAAGGAAGTAGTAAGCTTGGCTTCTTTCAACCAAGTCTGTGACACATCCTTCAAAAGAGATGAACTGTGCTCCAAAAGAGGATTGTCAGGAGTCCGCAGATCTCCCTAATCCCCGTAAGCCAAAAGACAGATGCAAAAGATGTTTTAATAAACTAGTGATCCCTGCTGCTGCTAACCTGGTCCTTATTGCTCATGTACAGAGGTGTACAGCCATGACATCGCTTTACCTTCTGAAGGGCTCCTCTCCTGTTGAGTGATAATTGTTGTTTGATTGGTGTATTGATTGGAGGCCTGTTACCTGTGGCCCATCATATACTTATCTGCCGATGTTATGTAAATAGAGGGTGATTTAGCTTGTTATCCAGTAATCGATAGCTGGATACGCAGTAGCTGATCTTTTTTAAGCACACAGTGTTGAATGGAGTTGAGCTAATAAACCACACAACTCCAGTCAGTTTTCCAAGGTACTAATCTATAGTAAAAATACCACACAGCAGAAATCAAACAGCATGAAATAGGATGTTCCAGTGTATTGAATAATTTCTCAGTACAGCATCAATGACATTTAGAATAGTGAAAAGATTTGTCTGAGTGTGGCAAAAAGAAATATTTTTATGCTCCTTTGGCCTGCGCACATTGAGTTTGACAGTCTGTTTATATCCCTTTCTGCACTCCCTTGAGTTCCTAAAGAAATAGCAACGTGTGAAGTATTGACAATGGACAAACAAGCAAAACCAGTTATTTGAGTATTCTATTCAAAGACACTTAATTTTAAACTAAATCCAATTTTGTTTTATTCATCAGCATATTTGTGTTCATTTCTCCTGCTAAAGATTTAAGCTGCTTTATTGGCAACACCTGTAAAGAGCAGATTTCAAGAATTCCTTGAAGCCAGGTGTCAAATTGCCCATTTACTGCCATGTTGTAAATCAACAATCAACATACTATGCTGATTACTTAAGAAAGCCTGGGATGAACAGGGTAGCTGATTTTCTGGATGGATGTGGAGGCTGGAGGATGTTGTGAGGACCAGAATACGTCACATTAAGTAGAACTACGCATATAAAGTTCACTCCATGTTGCTATGGCTGATCTACAGGAACCCTGGCTCCCTGCTAAATGCATGCCAAGGATACTGGGCTGGGAGTCAGGTGAGAAGGGATTTAGTGTTGGTTTGATGACTATCCTGCACTGTGGCCTTGTGTGAGTCACTCCACCTTTCTTTTTGATGTGTAATTTATTGCTTTATACCATATGATCTTTACGGCAAACACCTTGTCTTGGATTCAGGAAAGGACTAGGATACCTTAAGCACCATATCCCGGGGAGGAAACCCAGGGTGGCATCCATCCTGTGCTGGAGGAAACACAGGGTCAGTCTCAGAAACAAAGACGGAGAGTCTCTGATGGTACTGCTGTGCTCCTGCTCTGCTCTCAGAGCCCACACACTTTGAGTTATTTCACCTGCATTAGCTGGACCAGACCTTGCTGGATCAGATTCTGTGAGGTTCTTGTTATAGGTTTGCATGCAGACCAGGTCAAGGAGATCCCAGTCTCAGCAGAGGCCTTGTGGGAATATGAGAACACAGACATCAAGCAACAGCAGGGTTTTCTCCATCGTTCCTTGAGGGGTTTAGCAGGAGCTAAATGCCTGACAGCTTCTGACCCTGGGCCATTTTTAGTCAAGCAGGATGCAGAGACAATTTGGATCAGGAGGCAAGATGTCTAATGACTGCAAAACCCTCTAAGGAAAGAAGAGGAAGAATATTTTTGTATGGGGCACTTTTATTTGGATCTCAATTTTCCTCCTGAGGACCTTTTAGATTAACTGTTTTTCTTGACTCAAGATTAATTCAAATTCTCACTTGTCTTTTATTTTAGTTCTATGTTCTATTTTTGGTTTAAAGACACTGATTCATAGCTATAACAAAATCTTATGTGCTACAGTTTTCCTGCAGTGATTTAAAAACCAGTATGTTATGTCAGTAAAAGCAAGTGGTAGCTGCTGACCTAGTTGTAAGAACAAACTAAACAATCTAACAGAAAATATTTAATTTTTTTTTTTTTTTAAGACTTTTGAGCTTTCAGAATAAGTATGTCATGCAATTGAGAAGCTTAGAAATTGACTCCTTGCTATAAGCTTAAGGAAGTTTGATGAGCCTTCCATTGCTCTCTGTCAGGATACACAAACAATGCTAGAAGTAGTCATGGTTGAGATCCCTCCAGAGAGCTGTAATGGAGTTTTTCTTTTGAATGTCCTGGACTTAATAGTTGATAGGTTGAGATCAGTGTTAGGTCTGAAATTCAGCTTTTTCAGTTAACCTAAGTAAGTTGGTTTTTTCTGTGGTTTCTTGTTAACTTCCACCAGGCAGAAAATTTGGGAAATTAATGTGATTTTCCATTTTCACGTATAGCTGCAAAATCACATACAAAGACTTTTTGCCTGCATCTCAGCAGCAGAGGCTATCTCCTATTCTGATTTTCCTGCAAAGCTGTCCCTTGTGCAGAAATCAGTTTAAATATCTGACTTGATGCGAGTAGAAAGGAAGATGCCAAAGTAATTTATGCTGGAGAAAAGGGGAAGAAAGTACAGTTATGACAGAGGACGTAGATAGAAAGAAGGAATGAATAGACCTGTGAATGTGTGTAATTTTTTTACTTGGCTCTGCCTTTAATTGCTTGTGACATCAGCACAGAGAACTGGATCTGAGGTTCCTTCAGGTAAAGCTGGTTCACCTGGCACACTTGTCATCACCAAGACTAGTCTCTCCAAATAAAAGAGAAAAAGTGCTGTGCTTGCTTCCATCTCTTGAGCACACCTCTGGAAATCTCCAAATTTCAGGCTCTATGGAAAGCTGAGCACGTTGTTGTCGACTGGAAATGGGGCTGCTGGGAGAGCCTGCCCTGCACTGTGCCCATGCACACTACCTTGGGCATCTTCCAGCTGCCTCCAAGGCAGTGCTGCAGCTGTGCATCCCTGAGAGCTGCAGGAAGGAGTGGGGAGTTGCCCCATTTCATTGGGTTGACAGCTGAGAGCTGCCCAGTACAGTCAGGATGAATCTGTTACTCAGGCTACATGTGAATCTGCACTGATTTGTCTGATAGACTTTAATAGATTGCTCATCCCTTCATGCAAAAAAAACCGTATAGGCAAGATTTTCTTTATTTTCTTTTTCTATATCTCCTCATTCTCCACTACTTATTTTATATTTCCTTTTATGACTGTCTTGGTATAATTACTTTTTAAAATGTTTTCTATTTTACTAAATAATAAATAATTTTTTTTAAAGAATTCCCTGTGCTGCACCTACGCTATCACACCCCAAATCCAGGTTTTTGTCAGAAAACTCTCCTTTCAATGTACTTGCAATATTAAAATTATTGTATTACATAAAGAAACCTGGAAGAAAGCAAAATCAATACAAGGGGGGAAAAAGGTAATCTTAGACAAACAAAATCTCACTTGATGAAATTACTTTCACTGGTCAGGAAGAATGAAGCTTCATTAGGATAGGAAAATATATCCAGGCTCATATTTCCTCTTCTGTTCTTACCTTCACTGTCTTTGTGCTTCCTTTTATGGTTGCTTTTCCATGCGGAGCACTTTGATTTGTATCAGATTTCTTGCAGAAGGCACTTGCCTTTCCTCTTCGTGACCCCTTGATGTACATTTCTGCTGTGAGAGCTGGAAGGAACCAGCCCAAATCAGCAGTGGCTACTGACTTCCTGAAGTTGCTGAATGTGAAGAGTGGTTTTAAGAAAATGGTTGGTTTAAGAAAATATTTTTCCTTCTTGCTGGAAAAGATGCCTGATGGGCTGGTGTCTGGCAAGGACTCCGTCTCGGGTGCCTCCCTACACATTTGATAGAAATACACAAGTCCAATATTATGCTCATTGTAGCTCCTGGGTGGGTTGTTACCTCCAAAGGGAGAGAAGATTTTTAAGTCCCCGTCTCCACTCAGCTTCTTTCTCCCCATCTCAGGGCTGAGTCCTGACATCAGCTGAAACCTCCCAGCTTTCACAAGCCCAGCTCCTCAATGTGATTTTCTGAATGTGCATAGAGTAGAATCATAGAATACTCTGAGCTGGAAGGGACTCAAAGGAGGATCAGAGAGTCCAACTCCTGGCTCTGCACAGGACATGCATCAAACTGGGGGAGGAGAGGCTGCCTCTTATATTGCACTTGAACCAAATACAGTGTATAGTGGCCTGCTGGCACAAAAGAAGTACAGTTCAACATTGCTGCAAATGAAAGAGGCTTCCCAACCTGAAAACCTAATTTTTAATTGCTACACTAACATCAACAAATTATCTTAACAATTGTATTGATCTGAGTTCACGATTTGAAATTCTGCATTTTTTGATGCCCAAACATTTTCATGCCTGTATGAAGGATTTTTACATTTGTTTTGCATGGATAATTCTCACAGCAGCTGGAGTATGGATTTCCACCTTGTGTCCATGATTTACAGTAGAGAAAAAACCTACAAGGCACAGAACAATACAGTGATTAACTAGATGCTCTCCAGGGGCTGTCATATCATTTCGCTGTCATAGCATGTGCCTGTGTGGAAATTAATTTCCTGCCAAGCATCAAACACTATTTACTCTATCAAGCAATTTACACAGCCTTTTTACAGCTGCATATAGACCAAGTTTCAGTTACTCTTTGCTTCAGTAGTTAGTCCTATCAGAACATATCTTTCACTAGAAGAACTTGGTGGTCAATCATATCTAACTACCTTGCCTTGCATTCGAGAAGTGACAACTTTTCAGTTGTCCTTTTGAAATGTTAAGAAAAGAATAAATGTATTTTCATTACTAAAACATATTAATGAATTAAAGTACTGATACAAACATCAATCACTCACATTGATGAATGAAAACTTTGAAGAATGTTTCTCAAGGGAAAGGAACTGGCCTGTATGTCTGCCAGTGTTCATTAATGACAACAACCATGCAAAGCATCAGCTTCACTTCATAGCATCTTCATAAAGAAAAGTGGAAAGTATCAACACAGAAACATTAAGAAAACAGAATTTTGTGTGGCCCAGTTACTTAATTTGCACTTTTATCGGTAGATAGCTCTGAAAATCTTCTCTGCTAGGTAAGGTGGGTATATCTGTTGCTACTTCTACTACTAAGCCTCAATAAAAGAGGTCATGCTCTGCTTCTTTTATCTGCCTTGAGTCTCTATCCTCTCATTTTTTATATCATTTTCAAGCCAGAGGCTCAGTCAATAGCTGATATGGCTTATCTACAATTATTTTTCTTATTTTAGTATCTTGGAAAAAGCATTTCAGTTCAATCAAAAGGTCTCTCTTGATTGTGTTTCCCACAATGAATTAAATTTGATTTTTCAGGGTCTTTATCACATATCAAGAGCTTTTTGGAATTAACTACCACCCTGTCCTCCCCATCTCCTTCCCATATACTGTGTTTTAAAGCTGGTGGCCATACCATGGTGAAGCCTAAGTTTAAGTGTTTGTGAGAACATTTTGGTTAGCTTTAGCTGCTCGCAGTTCTTGATGCAGTATCTGCATTGATGGCACTGAAGACATTTGGTTTCCTGTACCAATTCAGCTCTTTGTTAGAAACATCAGATCCAGAACTTTACTAAGATAGATACAGGCCACAATTCTCCTTTGAAATGTTTGTTCTAGCTGAATCCATAACTTAAGTTTGGATAAAAATGAGTATTAATTTATGAACCAAGCTGACCTCTTAGGGTAAGAAAAGCATGGTGAATTTACCTTAGTGTTTCCTACAAAATTAAATTATTTTTATGGGTTATTTCATCTCAGTACAGATTTCATGTCCTGTAGATACAAGACCTTGTAGATATAGATGTTGAAATGCTGTCCATCTGAGAAATTTCTAACAACATTTTGCAGGTAAGGGGGTAGTGACACTCTCACTATTCATGTGGTCAGCCTGTACACTTGTGCCTTTACAAACAATACTGTTCAGAGTCTGAGTATCTGAGAAGCAGGCTACTAGCACACCATGAACATACTGCTTTTAAAAAAGTATTTCAAACAATAAAAGAAAACTACCTAGAAATGTAAAATGTATTTCTCCTCCTCTGGCCACCTTCTTCTCCTTGGGAAAACATCAAAGAAGTTGAAGATATTGCTTTTCAGCCTATATGGCCATGAGGCTTTTCTGTGTTGCTCAAAACTAATATTAATTACAATCACACAGTTCCCTCAAACTAAAAAAGGAATGATCCTCTTCTTTCATGCATAAAGTCCTTTTTATTTCTGCTGGTACTTGACTCAGAGTACTTGTATGAAATTGTTGATGAGATTCATAGGAAAGCAGGGAAAGTGAAAGAAAATATTTTTTTTTTTTCATTTCAAGTGAACCGGAGGCTGAACAAAGGCATGAATATTTTTCTTCTGATACACATGTATGGCTTAGCATAATATGTTGCCAGCCTTTCAGCATCATTCTTTCTTTCACAGAAATCAATAAGGAGTCCTCTGTACTGTTGGGATTGAGCTGCCAAGAGATGAAGAGCTGTGTCTGAAGACAGAGGAAGGGTTGAGCAGAAGGCTGTTGCAGAGCTCATTGCCTAAAGGACACTGTAAGTGCTGAAGTGCACGTGGGTGACTAGTGAGCTCAAGAAAGAGAAATCTATGTAGCCAGGTAGCTGTGAAGTGGCCTTAAAGATTCTGGTTTTAGACAGGCATTTGCAATACAGAAGGTTTGGGTTGAACAGAACATTTCTATTCCCCCAGGGCATTTGTGTTCTTCAGTTATTGTCAGTTGCTGAAGAGATTGATGGAAAAAAGGGGATTTACCTGGGTTTACCATGGTGCCACCCCTGTAGCTTTTTTTGTTTTCTTTGAGAATCACCTCTGGAATCAGGGTCATTAAAAATGCTTAAATTATCTTTATAACCTCCTGTCTGGAGCTGTGATGATTTCTCTCTAGCTACAGCTCAGGAACGTGGGTTTAAAGCGTCTTACTCTTTCTAGGGCAGGTTCCATGTAACCAGAGCACATAACATTATTAATGCAAAACTTAAGCATGTGTTTAAGTGCTTCTGTGGATGGTGGCCAGAACAGTCAGCAATTTACACGCATAATGACCAAGTCCTTAACTGTGCTCAGTCAGGGCTTCCTTCTACAACCTAAGAAAAGAAAACCAGAACAGAAAACAAATATCTCATACTTCAAAATGTGTTAGTTATTGCTGTGAACTCAAAAGCTAAAGTTCTCAGGAGATACAAACCTCCTTACGAGGAGTTTTTAGATGTGGACCACACTGAAACTGTTGGTCAGCTCACAGCGTCAGGTCTGGGTATAATGTGTAAGACTCCTCTTTCCTGTCTGTCTCTTCTGTCTAAGGGGCTGAACTTTCTATATCTAATGCAATATTTGCCATAATTTACAATTATTTCCCTTATCCCCCAACCTATGGAGAAATCATTGAAATTCTAGAGGATTTTTTAATACATGCACTTGAACATTAATGGAAAATGCAGTAAAGCAGAAATAAGGGGATATATGCACTGAATTCTTATTCATCTTTATTCCATCAAGGTTTGTCTGGATTTCCACAATTCCAATTGAAAATTCATGGAGTTTAAGGGCAGAATTGATGCAAAAACTTTCAGTCAAATTTTCAAAACCAACCTTCCTCCCTTCCTCCCTTCCTCCCTTCCTTCCTTCCTTCCTTAATAACAATAAAAATGGCAAGAATGGCCAAAAGTGAATTTGTGTCATCTTTGCACTGAACTTATCTCAACGTCTTTTTTATCTGTTTCCTCACTAGCAAATTTCAACGATTTTCAGATTCAAATATGTAAATATGTTTACAGTCTAGGGCACTATGTGTTGTAAGACATCTAAGCCTCATCAAGGAGCTGGTGGAAGTCTAAAACATCTATAGCCATTTGAGATCTGGGGTGTCCCATCTGGCTTCTAAATGCTACTTCTAAATGTCACCCATAAGTCCTGCTTCATAAGATCTAACACTATGCAATCATTGTGGGTAACCCTAGGTGTTTCAAAAGTAAATTCTGATATTTAGGTAGCAGACAACTGCATTTTCAATGTCTGAATGGCTGAATCTGGAGTTGGATCCTACCCTTAGAATCCCTTTCGTCTCCAGGTACCTCAGCACTATCATACTTGGGAATGCGGCAGTAGGAGGGATATATGCCAGAGGATTTCCTGAGTACACCCACTCATTGGCTTTGGCAGGCCAAGCCTGATGCCTCTCTTGTGCCTCCTTCACATCTAAAGCAGTGTAGGAAATAGATGCATGGTAAAATGTGAGCTTTCCAAAATAATTAAATAGTTAGAAAACAGAGATTAACTGTGTAAATAGAGACAGCACTGTTGAATGGAAAAGACAAACACTGTGACCCACATTAGCTGCAAAATTGAAGCCAGTCAGGCTGACAACAGTGGTTTAAAAAGAAAATCATACTCTTCATTTACACAGGAAACAAAACATCTTCATTTTCACAACCATTTTTCTCTAAAAACATTTAAGGGGAATAGAGTCACACCTAGTAAGAAACAGTTCATAATCACAGAGAATCACTGATTACTGCTGTTTGATGCTCTTTTCCCAAGTGTTGTACAAAGTAGCCATGCAGACTACAGCTAATTATCTATGTCAGTGTTTTTCTGTTCTAATAGAAGGCTTGAAACATCACTGCACATGGGTGATAGTTAAAACAACAAACCAGCCTCAGAACCAATTTACAGTAGAATGGCATTTCTGCACTGAAATTGTAAACAAGATGCCCAGCAAATTAGCACCTTCCATCTTCAGCCTCTGCAACTGAAGTGCAGCTGGAAAGGATGAGCTGCTGAAAAAGCAGGATTGGGGGGACGGGGTGAATGGTTGTCACTCACTTTTTGAAAAAACGAGTGAAGCACAAACTGAGCAGCACAGGAAATTGCTGCATATGCTTCAGAGAAGCTCAAAGGTTTGACTTTCTAGGGGAATGCCTGCCTGGAGCCTACCTCACCCCTAACTTCTGTTTACCTTGGCACAGCATCTCCTGCCTCCACCCTGGTGATGACTCAGTGAATCACATGGGAATTGCTGCATCTTAGGATAGCTCCAAACTATTGCTAGTCAAATATGCTGAATTCCTCGCAGAGTGAAGTGGCAGAGGAATTGGTCTTCAGCTTCTCCTAAGAACCCTCAAGAAAAAGAAGATCTAGAGATTTTAATTTCTATCCTCTTCTAGGTCATCAAGAACCCTGTATTCCCTCTGTGGTTGTCCAGCTGCATTTGGCACTAGTTTTACTGTTCTGCTTGTTAATAGCTGGGGATTCCCCACTGAGGAAGAAAACAGCTATCAGATGCTGTTTCATACCAACTCACCTCCTTTGATAGTCACTGGAGGTCAGTTCAAAGCAGTTTGAGACGCATATCCTGAAGTCCATCTAGCACACAGAGAGGGTGTGGGTCTCTGATGAATCATGGGCTAGCTTTGCAAGCCCCAAATGGATGTTTTGGATACCCTGTGGTGTCTCAGAAGTCCCCACGTGCAAATGTGTGCGCATCTGAGACCTGAGATGTTTATATAACCCTGGCTCTTTAGTTTCATTTCCTCCAGGGAGACTGTGGCCAAAATTCCAGCTGGAATTTGAAAAGTGAAGTGAAAAAAAGTATGTTTAGTGCAAGTTTGTAAAACCACCAACTTAGCATTTTGATAAATCACTCACTAATACATGGCTAAATAACCAGTGAAAATACTTTAAAGACTGACTTTACTCATAGCAAACACATAGTTATGTTCGCAGTCATTCTTGGATCCTGGACTGAAATGCTCTGTAGATGGATGACCCAGCTGTAGTCTGCATTTTCTGAGTTCCCCAAAACATCCTTGTGTCAATACTGTCCATGGGCTCTGATGCAGCTGGGATGGATGGAGCTCTCTTTCAGCCACAATGCTAACCTCATGTGTGTGGGAAACCACTCTTCCAGCTTTTATGGGCCAAAGCATATCTTTCTTGGCACTATGTAGAATGACACCGACTGCATGACAGTGAAACAGTTAATATCACAGTAGCAAATTCTTTGCCACTCTAACTTGCACATGTAATCACTTCCCCATCTTCTTGGGGCTCTCCTCATGAATGACAGTAGCTGTTGCATAGCTGATTCAAATCTCTCAGAATCCCATTATCTGCAGTTTCATTGTAACTGCAGAAGTTATTTCCAATAAAGTAATTTCTTTATTAATGAAATCTAGCGTTACTGCACTATAAAATTTGAGCATATACTTCTATGTCTCATTCACTGCAATAGCAGTCATCATCTTTAAAAATTACATAGAAGAATGTGAGTTTCAATTATAAGACATCTCAGTAAAAATAGAACATGTAGTTAAGTGCAGCTCATTCAGTGATAGGAAATAGTGCGATTATAGGGAGAAAAGAGAGTGTTCTTTGCTATGGTTTCTTTTCTTTGCCATTCAAATTGCACTCCAGATAGCATCTCAAGCAATATGGAGATAACCTTTGTCACTTCTCCTTTACTCTTACAATCACCATTGTGGATACTCAGCCCTTGCACATGACATGGTCTAATGCAGTTCAAAGCCAGTTTTATTCCTTGTTTTTGCTGTGTTCCTCTTGACAATGTAAGGAAAAACCAGAGGCAAATCATGTGAAGTCAATCAAAGTGCTCGTGTAAATGTATTAGTCTTCACTGTTTCTATCGACTTTAACAAATCACTTGCATTTGTTATGTAGCCAAATGTGTTATTGTTCCATCAGAAGCTCATAGTCTTACACAGCTAAAGCAAGGAAATGCATTGTTTTAGGGAGTATTGGGTTTCTTTGGGGATTAAGAAATCCCAAAATATTTCAACATTCTCTGGACTGTCAGATGCAAATGGATAGTAACTATAGTAACAGCAAACTCCCCTGAGAAGCGCAAGAGTCTACACCCACTATGGAAGGTTGGTGTCTCTTTCTGGGTCTGGAATTTCAGTTCTGGTTTCAAAGCCTCTGGTGGGATGAAATAGAGCCATCACTTAGATGCAACTGGGCTCACCAAAGTTGGTAAGAGATGAGAGATCCACCTCTGTTTGAGGCAGAGTGGGGATTGGAACCAGAAGCCACTTCCTGAGCATAAAAGCCAGGCATGTAGGTAGGTGTGAGGGACTCATTGTTTTCATTGAAAATCTAGCAAGTGGCAGTGGTGCTATGCTGTCCCTAACACATCATACTTTGACCACATGTGCACCAAGAGGACAACCTGGTTTTCAGACAGTAAAGAGGTCCATCAAAGTTTTAATTTATTTATGAAACACAAAAAATAAATAGCTATGGAAGGAAGACTAACATTAACCTTAAACAAATTACTGTTACAGTTAACAAAAAACACCTTGGATTCTTTCCAATCCCACACAAAGATAAAAACAGACACTTGAAGACAGGCCTCTGTGGCAAAACGAACCATTCCTAACTATTACTATTGTACTTTACAGAGTGCTGAAGATTAAATGCATATGAGGACTGCCACAGCCTAGGCTTCAAAGCCAAACAATCATATTGTCATACATGAATTCATCTAGCAATTATACTTGATAGAAGACAGAAAATACACACATGCCATTACACGAGAACAAATATATACAAGACTTAAATCAGTGTAAACACCCCCCTGCCTGAAACTGGATACTATGAATGCAACAAGCTTGAGCTTTCTCCTGGAGAGCTTGGAGCAGGAATCCCAGCAGTGGTGATCTCATGCTGCTCTAAGCAGGTTGGGCTGTCTGTGGGGTGCAGAGCAATGATCTCTGGAGAGGTGAGGTTGGGCCAGGAGCAGCACAGCAGTATTGGGTTGATGCTGTCAGCCTAGCTAATGAGTCTCCTCTGCCCTGGCAGCAGGCCAAGCTCTGTGCTGTGCTGTTTTGCACAGTGGAGACAAGATTTCATTGGTGCTTTTGAAACCAATGGGAAAAAGAACAGACGAATTAGCCGAGCAGAGACTTTCTGGGCCTGCAATTATTCAAGAGGTAAAGGATTCAAACAGCTGCAGTGTAGCTGTAGTGTGAGCAGGCCAAAATAGGATGTCATCAGTATCAGTCTATGTTACCTGCTGGGCCAGCTTCTGCTCCTGGTTATGCCCATTTGACCCCTGAAAGTGCAGGTAAATTTGACATACTCTTTACAAAATTAGTGAAATAACTTAGAACTCAATCAGTTCTGACTAGGATGAATCTGCACATATAAATAATCTTTATTTTACATACCTAATGGAGAAAAGATTAGCAAACTCTTTCTAAAGGCTTGGGCTTGTCTTTGATTACAGGAAAAATTATCTAAGTCTCATTCATCATGCAGTGTTTGACAGCTACACAAACCTGGAATAACTATAATGTCTTCTGTTGTATTGCTTCATATTTATTTCAGAGTAGCTGAGAGCACAGATTTGATTCACATTGTTCAAATGTTGGAGTAAGGCTTTTTTTGCTGTACACCTAGCTGCCTGCACTCCATATATATATACTGTGAAAACTGTGTGCAACTGAAGGTGAATTCCATGCTGTAAAGGCTAACCTGCTGCCCTGCCAAAAATGTTTGCAGTGGTGCTGCAAACATGTTTATCTTTCTAGCTATGTGTGCTTTCTGTTTCATCCTTCAGCTCTTTCCTTATAAAGTGGATTCTTTCCTCTAATTCCTGAGGATTTTGCTTTTAATTTTCATACCTGTTGCAGCAAAACTATGCAAACTCCAAGCCTCAATATATCTGGCCGATTTGATTTAGCTTCTTCCCAACCGCATTAAAATGGCTTTTTGTGTATCATTAGCACCTGGATTCATTTCTTCAGCCTGCTACAGTGCTAGCATCACATTGCAGCTGGCTCGACAATGCAGCTGAAATCCAAGGGGTCACTAATTTAACACAGAGCTGCAGTGATGGCAGCACTCCTTGCTGGGTGCATGTTGACAACCTGTATGCATAATAAAGTTGTTACACAGGTATCCTCCTCTTTGCTATAAATCCTTAAATTGTACCACTGAATTCACTAAAATTTGTATTTGTGGTTTTCTTTGTGTTGCCTCTGTCCCAAAGACAGACGGATGCATTGGAGCTCACCTGGTTTGAGTGTCCTTGCACCATAACCCGGGCATTAGTGGTTATTCTGTTTCTGTCCTGCTGCGTGGGTAATCTCATGTGTTTGCTCTGTCTCAGAAGCTGCAGTAGCTTTAACCCTTTCTCTGTTATTTGGAGGTATTTTTCAAATTATCTATGTCTCATCTCTCATAGAAACTAAAATCGTACATCCTACCATCATAATAGGAACCTCACAAATTTTGAGTTCCAGAGTCTCTAGCTATTCTGTATAGTTATCCCTTTCTTCCCTTTTTTTTTTTTTTTAATGCTATGAGAATCTCTATCTTGTTAAAAATGAAATGCACAAGAATTTAGTGTATCAGCAACAACTTCACTTTCTTTAAAGCTGTCCTGAGATTTGTTTCATTGGTTGTTCCCCTGGCAAAATTTTCCGTGTAATACACTAGCCATGTTCTGGAAAACACATTTTACTCCCTTGGCATTTTTCCCCCTCAATAGGAGAGTGAAAACCAGCCAGCAAAAGAAAAAACAAACCTCTTTGCAAGTCAGTACAACAGCAACAAAATAGCTCCATGTTTATTATCTTGTCATTATCTCTCATGGTCAACTGTGTATATAGAATTAAGACTTTCTTGCACTTCTTCTAATCTGCAAAATATTTTATACACGTGTGGATTCCACAGGAATCAGTCTCTGCAGGTTGGTTTGCTCTGGTTCTGCTATGTTTACACCTTTTAATCCCTTCGGAGAGTCACTCTAACAGTTAATATCACATTTGAGATATTGCAGATACTTCACACTGTGCAACAGCAGAGGAGAGCATGTTTATAAATATTAGCTCTTTATTAAATGGTGCTTCAGCAAACATTGTAGCACTGCACACAGCCTGACTTCTGGGATCCTTCTCAAAAGCAGTTCTGTGCTGCAAACCGTGTTCTCTCTAGTGTACTACAGATCTTTTAAGATACATCCAGAATTCAGCAAAGTGAAGAGATTTCCAAAAAAGAATGCCAATATATAAAACAGGAGAGAAAGTGAGGACAATTCAACAGAAATGCTTGAGGTCAAGGGTCACGTTTGCAGTTAGGCCACTCAATATTATAACTTGACTATAGATTTTATTTTTAGGATTTGATGCATTTATTTCAGGAAAGAATTCTTTTTAATTGTATTTGGATGGTCTAAGGATTACTTGCAAGTTTCTGTAAGACCAGAGAGGGAATCAAAGAAGCCACAGCCAGTGTTTAGTGGATGACTTTCTAAACATCTCTTGTGATTGCAGCTTCACTCAAGAATTTATTTGAAGAGTCATTGCTAGGCAAGATACAGTTTTTGTTGGTGCAGGAACTTCCCTACTCTTTTGTCAAAGAAAGCTGTACATGTTATTGTTCCCTGTAATTGCAGGATGAACAACCACAAGAAACAGAAAATTATAACATGGAAAATACACCTTTTCTCGGGTATTCATTTTTCTAGATCGTGGTCTGAAATTAAATTTGTAATTGTATCATTACTGCCAAACTTTCATTAGGGAAACTTTGTACTAGTGAGCTACTAAAACAAAAGCTTTGGAGCTGCTGCAAATGGAAAAAAGAGGTCTGAACTATTGTCCTATGACTACTCAGCTTATTTTGTGATTCTGTGACTCTGTGTGACTATGGTCAAAATTTTAAAAGAAATCATCTCGGTGCAGTGCTTGAACTTATGTCCCAGGCTCAGTCATCAGAGTCTGAGTGTGCTAAGGCCACTGTCTCCTTATAAGAAATGGAAATTCTTCATGGGCTACAGCTAGACCTGAGAAAATATATCAAAGGTGAAGTCTTTACAATTTTTCCTTTTCTAGTTTCTCTGGAAAATGTCTTATAGGAAGATCAATAGCTTCTAGGTTCTCATTTTCAGGAGAAATGATCTCTGATGTGTCCTGCTTGTCACAAATAGACTAAAGGAGTCTAAAACTTTGAAAAATCTCTCAGCTCTATGGCCTGACTTTTACAGGTTGTAAGCATTTGTTTCTTCCAGTTCATTGTCAAAACGTTTCTTATGATGCACAATTCTTTTTTCTAAGCTAGGCTGTGTAGATGAGAGTTACAAAGGGAGCTGCTCTAAATGACAGGTCTGTCAGTCTCTGAGATTCCCATCATCACCGTCTCTTTGCTGGCTCAGATTTGGTGGCAGAGAATTGCTCTGCATTGGCTTCTACAGGCTAATGACACATCAGCTCTTCCCTTCTGTCTCTTCCCACCTTGTGCACAATGGCTGGAGGCTTAGTCATGAATCATTTACCATCAGTCCTGGCTAACCAGAGGTCCCAGATGACTGGAGGTCACCAGTGGGATGCTCACCTACAAGAAGAGTAGGAAGGAGGATCTGGGCAACTACAGACCTGCCAGCCTGACCTCAGTGCTGGGGAAGGTCATGGAGCAGATCATCCAGAGTACCATCATGTGTCACATGTACAACAACCAGGGGATCAGGCTCAGCCAGCATGGGTTTGTGAAAGGCAGGTTCTGCTTGACAAATCTGATCTCCTTCTGTGACAGGGTGATTCAGTGGATGAGGGAAAGGCTGTGAATGTAGAGTGGCCAGCAGGACCAGAGCAGTGATGATCTCCCTGTACTTGTTGCTGGTGAGGCTGCATCTCAAATCTTGTGTCCAGTTTTGAGCCCCTCACTACAGGAAAGACATTGAGGTGATGGAGTGAGTCCAGGGAAGGGCAACAAAACTGGAGCACAAGTCTAACAAGGAAAGGCGAGGGAGCTGGGGTGAGAAAATGACCCTCAGGGGAGACCTTATTACTACCTGAAAGTAGGTTGTAGTAAGGTGGGGGTGAGTCTCTTCCCCCAAATAACAAGAGATATGACAAGAAGAAATGGCCTTAAACTGTGGTAGGGGAGGTTCAGATTGGATATTAAGAAAAAATTCTTCACCAGAAGTGTTGTCAAGCAGTGCAACAGGCTTCCCAAGGAAGTGGTGCAGTCACCATCCTTGGAGGCGTTTAAAGGACGTGTAGATGTGGTGACAGTTGTGGGCTAATGGCTGGATTTGATGCTCTTAGAGATCTTTTCCAACATAAACTACTCTATGGTTCTATAAATCCTGCTCTGGCCTCAGATCCAGATCTCTCTCAGTTGTGGACAGGAACCACCAGCAGACCCTTGCCCTCCAGAGGGCAGAGGTGAGGTGTCCTGTACATGCTTAAATCCCCAGCAGCACTGAAAGCATCGTACTGAGGCACACCACAGATCAAAAATGGTGGGTTTGGCTTCAGCTGATGCAGTTGGTGGTTTGGACTGGGTGGTCCCCGAGCACTTTTTGAGCTATCAGTGGAATTTGGCAAATGTCTCATGAAGCGGTATTTGCTTCTAAAGTGGTTTTAAAATGCATTGGTAAATAAATCTGTACCTCTCTAGAGCTTTTCTATTTTTATATATATATTTTAGGAAATATATCTATATCCTTCTCTCTCTATATGTTTATTTCAATTACTAAAATACTTACTGTGATCATAACTGATAACTATTTCATTACCATTCCAGATAATATAATGAAATATATCAGTGGTTCGGTGGTTTGTATATATTGTGTGTGGGTGACATCAGTGGTTTTGAATAAGTCTCCTGCAGTTGCCATAGAAACAGGATTTCCTCAAGTAGCACAGCGGAGTGGCGTGATGTTGAGTGGGGAGTTCTAACATTTAATTTTTAAATTAAACTGTACAGATAACCAGTAGGGAATGGCACAACCTCCAATTTAAAATTAAAATGATGATGAGCTCTGTATTTCTGTGTTGAATGTCACCTCAGTAATACCTGACCTAGCAGCTGGCAAGATGTAATGACTTCTCAGTCTGCAAAGATGCAGGCTGACAAATAATTTTCATGCTTGCAAAGCAACCTATAGATAGATACCTGTGAAAAAGAGACCAGCTTCCCACACAGCAATGCACTAGCATTGCACATTTTGATATGGGCTTATTTCCATAAAAAATAACGTTTCACGTGTTAGTAACCAAAGTATTTTCAATTAACAATAAAATATTGCCTGTAGATCAATATGAAGTATTTCTAGAACCTGATGTTAAAGCATATTTCACACGAATGACAACGACTTTCAGGGCAAATGGGAGCTGCTTAGTGGATCACCATGGTAACTGTGGTGATGGTATATGCTTGACTACAGTATTAGTTTTCTACAATCTGATCTATGGCCTGGTTTGAAGAATCATTGCTTAATCATTTGTTCCTTTAATGAGGAAATAAAATTGATTGGTTTTGCAACCTTCTTCTCCAGCACAGTGCCAGGGTTTTACACTGTGTCAGAGAAATTACTAAAAACTAGGGTTCTTCATCTGCATTTAAAATCTCAAGGAACTGAAAAGCAAACATCACAGGGGAGTTTTTCTTTCTCCTCAGTTCTTCTAGTGAGTCTCTGCTGCTTTAATCACATTAATATCAGATGTGATTAGCATGAGGACCAGTCTGGAGAGAATTATAGCATACGTAACTACTTTTCTTTTTCTTCCTTTTTTTTTTTTTTTTTTTTTTTTTTACTTTCCCAAGATCTGTCCTTTTTTCCCCCTGTAATGAGAACTCTTGACCATAGAATTTAGGATTTGATCCTTAAGTTCTTGTTCCTTCCAGTAACTGTAATAGGCATTGTCCACGCTTGTTTACTTCTGGGACTTTATGCGTCCTCAAAATGAAGTCTGTATACGGGGACAGCACACAATTTGCTGTCCCAGAACAAATGCAGGTGTTGACCAAATGATGTTTTGAGGTTCTTTCTCTATGACACAAATAGTAGAAAAAACAGTTTCTCAGGTATAGACTCACATTTAAATGCAAAATCACCTCTAAACCACTAAAAAACCTCAGGGCATCAATAGCCATGAAATGAAAATTCAGTCCTGCTGAAACGGTTTAGTGTTTATAGAAAACACAGTGGGTGGAAGACTAACTGTGTGTTAGATAGGAAAGTCTAAGCTGCAAACACTGCATTCTGTGGATACTGTCCTTCACTTCAGCTGCTCTGCTCAAGAAGAGCCTGCTGGTTTGGAGATTAATCCAGCCATGAGGAGGCACCCTTTAATTAAAAAGTTTCATGAACCATATTGGTTTTTTCTGTGAACCTTTCGGTGGTGAGGAAAAAAACATTTCCTCCAAGACCCCCTGTCTGATTTTTACATAACTGCATATCCCCCTTTAAAAGCATATGCTTGCAATCAATCATTCCTCTCATTTGAAATCCCTGAGGAAATAGCTAGCTGCTGTCACTTATGAGCAACTTGGTTTCACAATATATCACACGACTTAAGCGCCTACACAGTGCAGGTTCCTGCCCTGGGG
Organism: Pachycephala philippinensis; assembly: GCA_013397055.1. Lineage (NCBI taxonomy): Eukaryota > Metazoa > Chordata > Aves > Passeriformes > Pachycephala > Pachycephala philippinensis. Next base: position 150,453 of record VWZT01001708.1, read on the forward strand.
AAGTAAATGACCCTGACAGGCTGTGGGGTGGGGGTGGCCAGGGAGCAGCTCTGTGGGATGTACTGGTGCCCTAGAGCATCATGAGCCATGCAGAAACCAACAGATATGAGGCAGCAGGAGCACGGTCCATCCACAGAGGTGTGGGATTATCCCTATCTGCACTCATGAGACCATGGAGAGATGCAGTGCCTGGGTTTGGGCCCCCCTCAGTATAAGATGTGGGGAAACTGGTGTGAGTTCACCAAGGGCTCCAAGCCAGATGGGACTGGCTCAGCCAGGGGCTCCGATGGCTCCAGAGGGGCTGGCAGCAGACAGAAACCTAACTAGAGGCTACGGAGATAAGAAAATTTCCTTAGGTCTCTGAGGGTGGAGCACATGCGAGGAATCATCCAAAGGGCCTAGTCTGGAGCTCAAGGGTCCCTTTCAGTTTGTTCTACTTTTGCAGGAGAATCCTGTTCTTCCATTTCTTCCCATGTGGATCTGAGCTATGCGACTGTATTTTGAACAGCTATAAGAATAGTTGTAATCTTGGTAAACGTAAGAAAAAGAATTTTATAAAAGATTTCACATCTTTCTCATGTATTTTCACAGTCCTAAGTTACATAAAGTTGTTCCTTTAAGGAATGAAGTTTAACTCACCCTGTTAACATGGAAAAGCAAAGTACATAAAATTCAGGTTACCACAATAAATAAAAATATAGGTACAAAAACTGAAGTTTCCTCCTTTTAGTTCTTCAAGAGCATTTCTCTTGAATCAGAATTTTATTTTGCTGCCATACTATTTATCCTAGAGGGATAACAATGAAGTACCTACCATGAACTTTAGTAGCAGTTTTTGAAAGAAACTGTACTAGTACAGCCAGAATGCTGTTCCAGCAATATTTGCTTTTTAAAGCCTTTAAAATAGCTCTCTTGTACTGAGGGCTGCAAATCCCACTCAGAGAGAAGGACAGGTGGCAGCTGTCATTAGAAATTGGGATCAGGTGAAGTCAGTGCAAGCTTCTTATTCACACTGTTACTTTCCTGTTCCTATCTTGCATATCCCATGACAAGTTTCAGCTGGGCTGTCTGCTGACTTCACTTAATTCATGAATTACACCTGACACAGCTCCCATTTACCTCCACAAAGATCTTTCTGCTCTTTTCCTTTTTTTTTTTTTTGAGGTTTGGAGCAGCTTTTACAGGTTCCTATATAGCCAAGGAGGAAAAATATATATAATGGTGAATTCAGTCCAGGGAAAGCACTCCTTAGTGTAAATTTTAGTACAGGCCTTTTACAGCTGAGCCTGCTAATCCAGTTGAGACCTCATAGTGAGCTTGTCATCAGCAATGATTCAGAGAGAAGAAAGACACAGTGAGGGTAAGCCAGATGTGTGTGTCTTGTAGAGGTCAGCAAAGCCCAGGGTGGATCAGCAGGGGTGGAGGGGAAAAGATGCCCTGGCAAACAGGGAGGGTCTGTTTTGTTGCAAGGGCATTTCTGCCAGTCCCCTTTGAAGGCCATCAAAAGATCCCCAGTAGCCTCTGGAGCACACCCAGTGTATAAAAGAGGGTAAGAAGGACAAAGGAGTGAGTGACTGTCTGAACTACTGACCCTTTGACCATTGTACATATTTTGAGGCATTTCAAGAATTTCTTTGACTGATAATGAATGGAGTTATGAACAGCGTGCTGGCCAAAGTGCCTGAACATAGCACTGTGAGTTGTAGAAAATGTAATAAGTCATAAATAAAAATGTTGTAAGAATTCTGAGAAAATTTAAGGAAAATGGAGTTCTAAAAAGAATTAGCTCTGCAATTTTTGATGGTCTAATGTGTTTTAACAATATTCTTGGCAGACTGAAATATCTAATCATCTTTGGAGCTCCTAGAAATATTAATTGTGCCTTCTGATTGTGTCTGAAATAATTTAATTATATTAATTATACAAGAAATCCAAGGAATGTTAATGCAAATCTCAATTCTTGGGCAAGCAACAAAGAAACTACTCCTATTGATGTATCAATAATCCGTGTTTTGTGCTGCTGCAGTTTAAAATGTCAAATGTGTATGAATGACTCCATTTATATTGCAGAGCTTATCTATTTTAATCCTTCCAAACAAGTTTAAAACAAGTTTTTGATCATTTTAAATAGTTCTCTATTTCATCATTCCTCTGTGCCATTCAATTGCCCTTTCTTTAACCAAAAAAATTTAGAGCTGTTTTTGGTCACTTCCAGTGTTCACATAATTCTCTCATACTAATTTCTTTGCTGTAGATAAAGGCAGAGATGACTGTAATTTCCATTCCATGAGCAAAACTTTTTATGTGGCAAATTTGTAAAGGTCTAAATTTCTCTTTGAAGAAATATTATTAATATATTTTTTAGTTATTATCATTAAACCATGGGTTTTTAATGTTTGAGAAAGAAAAAATGTATACTTTTTTTGTCTTGACCTATTAAAAAATGTTTCAAGCCTCATAAATACTACAGCAGTAGATTTATTTTTAATTATTTATATCATGCACTATCATGTTGTACCTTATAACTTCTTTGCTTTACTGTATTTTAATAGATTAAAATATCTTTTGGCACTGAAATCTCCTGTAATATGTGTCTCATCCAGGCTAGTCTTTCCATCTCATGCCTGAAGACATTTGCCTCCTCATTTTCCTTCCTATAGGTAATATATTTAGGGTTCATGTGACTTATTTTGTGTCAGGAGACAAGTCTTTTACAAGTTCCCTATTCAAAGATTGAATTTTAATAAACTGTGCCTAAGATTGCAGAGGAACTTTCATTTCAAGTGTCCTTCTTCAGACAACTATGGCTAATACTGAAAAAAACGTGATTCAGGAATACTCAGATATGAAATGTCTTTTTAATTTCTGACAAAAAGTATCCTAGGAAAGGGCCCACCCAATAGGAGCCTCTTACAGCTGATAGTGATGGCTTAGGTACTTCCTGAAAAATATTGTAATAGGAAAATTTTAAGTTAAGAATTAAGATTGTTCAGTAAGGAAGAAAACCAAGAAGATGAGCCATTTAGACAATCAGATCAGATTAAATTCAAAATACGTATTTTTTTATGATGGGCTTTTGACAGCTGAAGCCTCAAACCGATAAAAATATATTTAGTGGAAAATTTCAGGAGGGGGGAATGACTGCATGGTGGCTAGCTCCTAAATTGAAGAGGAGGTGAAAGTCAATAAGCAAATGAATATAAATAATCCAATCTGCAATTCTTTTTTAATTTGTGAAAAGAATATCGCTTTGGGATTGCTTTCAACACACATTGGTGGCTGTGATTTTTTTTGTTTGTTTGGGGTTTTTTTGCCTTTTTGTTTTTTGCAGAGTCAGAACAAGACTACCCAACTAACCTTTTTTAAAATTCCAGACATCTATTTTTCTCTCAACTCTTGAGCAAATCTCTGAGGACATGTTTTTCACATCAAACCCTGTATGAAATTCTGCATACAAGATGCGATGTAGTATGACAGATGTCCATGTGGACAATGCTAATGAAATGTGATTTTGTCATGAGCAGTAAAAACCTGGACATCAACTGCAGTGCCAGAATAGATGCTGGTGTGCAGTAGATAATGCAAACAGATAAGCAGCTCAAATGCAATATGGTAACAAAGAAGGGCAGCAAAACTTTGGTTTATGTAGGCAGAGGGATCTTATAATGGATTTGGGAATGCTAAGTCTTTCTGGGCAGAATACTTTTTCAGTCTGATCATTAAATATCTAGTCTAAACTAATAATCAATTCGTTCTCTCTCTTTCAAAGAGAGAATATGTGCTTTATGATTGACTCAATCCTCCAATCTCTGATACCTATCTGTATGAAATAGCCTTTTGAAATATCAGTATTTCAAAATTAGTGAAGACCGGAAAATTAGCATACTTCATACTATTATCTGTCTAAAACTCTAAAATTAAAATTAAATCCATGTGTGCCTTTATGCATCTCCAGCATCAGGCCTGAAATAGTTTGTTTTGCTCTGTGACCCTGACTTCACATCCACATTTTGGAGAAGTCACTTTGTTTATGTGTATAGACATGGATATAAGCCCTCATCTTTGGGTATTTAGCATATGAAAGTGTGACAATTTGTTATCTGTGCTCTTTTTCTAACTAGCTAAACATGGACTGTGATTATGATAATGAATACATGGGTATCCCTTGCTTCTTCAGTGAATCTAGTTTCCACAAAGAGCTGTCAAGGTGGACATTGAAGAATTTTGGTTGAGGACAGTGTTTTATTTGCGCAATTATTCTGTTGCTGTTGAGTTTTCTCACAAACATTTTTTTCCCAGATGTTGTTTTTCATGTAGTTTTAGAGAAAATGAATACCAAGGCAGGGATCCTGGATGACTAGGTAACCACAGGACAATAACACAGAAATTAATCCTGATCTTTTATTCTAAAAGATATTCCAGGTATTTTTTTTTCAACCTCCTTATTTTTTCTTTAAAGCATGTGAAGTTTCCCAGTTTCTACTCTCCATTGTTTATCAATAGCTGACTAATAAATAGAATTATTTCTTTATAGATATATATGTGACATATTAAATAATAATTATTTTTTTAAAGTCCTCCAAATACATTTTTGAGCACTAGAAAAACATCTTTAGTATTCCCAGACTAATGTGAGGCTAGTAGTTAGGATTTTAAGCTAGATATCATATCAATGAACATTTAAGCAGGTGTTGGGAGTGTGTTGAAAGAGCAAAGTGGAGGTGGAGTCTGTCAAAAATCAGCCTTAGGTGTCATCTTAATTATGTGTAATAGCTCAGTGAAAAATGGCACCTATACTAAAATGAGAAGAGCCCATAATAAGCAGAAAAATATATCATTTAATATTCCAATTTGTAGTAAGAACAATAATTTGTTATTGTCAGAAAGATACATCCTCATGTCATCAGAATTTACCCTGAAAGTTCTACTTGTGGGGTTACAAGAGTGGGCGGCAGGCAGCCTTGGCCTCATGGCTTGTGGCTGAGTCCCTGGGAGGAGGGAAGGCCAGCATTGAATGCAGGTGTGGTGATTCCTACAACAAGAAGCACGTGAGTAGCCCAAGGGATGATGGATATAAAGGGCTGTGCTGTAGGATCCCAAGGACAGCAGATACTGAGCTGAGCTGGAGCTGACTGGGTGGATGCTGAGCTGGTGTCTGTGGATGTCTGCCACTGCCTGCTGATGCCTTCCTCTGCCAGCTCAGGCCTGCTTCTGCCTGCCACCCGCCTCTGCCACTGCCTGCCTCTGGTTGCTGATGCCTGCTAACCTACGCCATGCTGGACTTTTTGGACTCTGGTGTCTGGTGCCCCGTGTTTGCATGTATCCCGGCGATAACTGGCTGAGCCTTAGAAGCTCTGGAAGCCTCTGGCAGTATGAGCCTCACGGACTGCAATCCACTTGGGGGAAGTGGAAAAGCCGGCCGGCGCGTAATCCCTGGGCGGGGGTGTGCCCAGGAGAGCCGTGAGTAGCCTACGCATGTAAGTCCAGGATTGGACTGCCTTGGGNTGTTGGCCTGGTGTAAGGCAATATCTGGAACTATGTTGCCCCGGTGTACGGCAACATCTACTATCACTTTAAAATGTGCGTGGTGGATCCCACATATTTAATCATAAATACTTAAATTCAGTGGCAGTGTAGATCCCTTGTTCGTCGCTGAGCTGGTACTCAGAGCTCTTCACTACCTCCATCTTTCCAGCTATTTCAGATGAGCTGGGAACAATACCAGCAAAAGGAATGATGATAATGATTCAACAGAGTGTGTAGATAGGACTGTAGCAATGAACTGTAGCTGACCTGTGGCTAAATGCAACTGTTGTACCCAATTTTCTCATGTCAGAAGAAAAATTGCTGACTGATTGATTACTAAGTAGCTAAAAATGACTGACTGATTGAAAACATAGCCTGGTATCAGCACTGAATTTTAGCACTGTGACACAAAAGGGCCGTGGCTGGAACTATAACTGCAGGAACTACTGGGACAAAATAATACAGTCAATACAGATATATTTCAGCATTACTTTTTCAGCTGGCCTAATTTTGCACATGTGGAAGTTTGACCAGATGTGACCACACTACTACACACAATTATGCCTCTGTTATTTTCCAAATTACATTGAGTTATCATTACATCATTTCTTTTGTAAATCCAATGTAGATATGCCTACAGATTGTTTATGACCCGTGTCATTGTATAGATTTTATGTGACAAAACACAGCCTGGGCCTACATAGTTTTCTGCAGAATAATTACCAGTTGGCATACCAGAACGAATGGTGGGAGGCCATCAAACAACTCATCCAAGCCTTCCACCCATCTGTCCACTTGCTGTTTATGGAACATGGAGTTTTTATATTTAATGATTAAACAGTTTCCTGTATACCACATTTTCAGTTTCCCAAGCAATGCTTGCATGCAACACTTAGTGTTCATTTAATGTTCATTTCCCAATGTGTAACTTTGTGTCTAGCTTCAACTAGTTAAAAATAAGAAACAGAATGTAAAATATTTATTTGCTACTTCATTTTCTCCTAATTTTCATCTGCACTGTCCTTCCCTAAAAACCTCTGTGTTTTTATATATAGAGAGGGGTTTTTTTCCATTAGGGAAAAGCTTGGGTTGAATATTTTTAAGAGAATCTTGTTTTGTCTGCATTGATAATAATGTAGCTAACGAAAAATAAGTTTGCTTTCAGGTACATTTTTTTTTGAGAAATTTATTCAATTAGTAACAGGTGATTTAAGAATTAACCACTGAGAAAGAAAAATGTATTTAAATTGTTAGATGTGTGGTAACTGGATGTGTTAAAACATAGCAACATGTACCAGTGTCTGTATCTTTCTCAGTATATTTAGAATTAAATATTTTAAGATCTGCACTTGCATTTTCTCTCCTGCAGATACAGAATGCCCAAACCCAGTGGATGCTGCAGATATTACAAGTTACTTTGAAGTCAAAGTTTTGCTTTTTCTGTTTGTTTCCTGGTTTGTTTTCTTTTGTTAACTTCAGTGAATTAATACTCCTGTGCCTTGGAGATGGCTCTCTGATGTAAAGGGTATCACCAAAATACCTGACACCTGCTCCTGAGCCCATTGTGTCCAAAGCAGGCACGAAACTTCTCCACTAAGCTCACTTCCTCACAAACTCTGTTTAACAGCAGTATGTGTAGGACACTCTCTGCTCCAAAAGTCAAGCTGCACCAGGCAGAGATCTCCCCACCCACCCTGTGGGAGGCTGTCACCTCCAGACACTGGCTCTGAGTGCCCAGTCTGCCGCTGCACCTGATCCTTACTGTGGGGTGTCATCATTTTTTTCTTTTTCATATCTTCCTTGTGCTCAAGGGAAACTGGAATGTTTCTGGTCCCTCTTTTTTCTCTGTTTCCTTGCAGTGTCTGATCCTATATTTTCAAGTTGCTGAACTGAGATGTTAGACTCATGGAAAATTAGGCTGGGTGAGGCCATGGTAGATCATCCATTCCATTCTGTATTTCAAGGTAAGATCAGCTAATGAAAGTCTTTCCTTATAGGCATCTCTCCAACTTGTTTTAAAAAATGTCAATCCATGTGAGTATTTGACTACTTTTAGAAAGTGAGCTTTTTTCTTGCTTTCCAAAAGTAAAACTTTAAATGTATAGGTGCAACAGGTTATTCTTGCCCTGGTGGACACATGAAATGGTTTCTTCCCTTTGGATTTGTACCCTGCTTTGTAATCTTTGATACCGGGGTCCTTCAGTCATCTTAGGATAAACCTTTCTCTTCACTTGTGTATCATAGTATACTTTCTAGACTTTGGACCCTTCCTTCTCTCCATGGAGTCTCTTCTGTTCACTTATGTCATCCTTGAAGTGTGGTGCTCCAAACTCGGTGATGTATTTCAGAGAACTTCCTGTTGGGACAAACTATATTTCTGATTAACTGTGATTCCCAGACTTTATTGTACTAATTGCTCTTTGGTCAGCTTTTACTCATTTTGTGTTTGCAGTTGATTAAATCTGGTTTTACTGAATTTTTTTTGCTTATATCCATGCAAAAGATAATCTTTAGAAGAGTAGGCCCCAGCAACAGGAGCTGGCTGAGAATCCTACTCAAGATTAGAACGGTTTTTTGCAATGATCTGGATTTCTCCATCACCAGCTCTTCCCAGAAAGCCATTACTTTGTGTCTGCATCTGCATAATGACTTGCTGGCCTACAAAAGCCTGGCTGAACTTAAGCTAAAGGTGAGAGATCAGCAGCTCATGCACAGTGGCACCAACCAGCCATCTGTGATGTGAAGTACCTGCAAACAAACTGTATGAGGGCATCATCTTTGTCTGCAGAACCGTGCTGCATTGTGTAATCAGGGTCTCTGAAGCAAAATGCTTGTCACAGGGGTAAAAAGTGCAGCAAAAGTTTAATTTGTCTCATTGCTTCTGAGGTCACAGGAGTCAAGTATTAGTCCTTTTCTTTTTTTTTATACATTTGGTTACTATAAACTGTGGTGAATTTATACCTTTGCTGGAATGAGAAAATGTATTTGTGTGCACACACGTGATTACACACTTAAGAGAGCAGCATTATTATTAGGCAGCATTCCTATGTGGTCTACACAGGATAAAGATGGATTTGACATCATGCAGGCCTGTAAAATTAGCATGAAACGCATGAAATATGAATGCTTTATTTCTAATGATCTCAGTAATTGTAAGCTAATGGGAGACTATGAAAAGGGCAAAAAAAACCCCGAAGTTTTTTGCTGGGTGGGAAAATAGGATTACTTGGTGAAGCTTTCTGCTACAGTAAGTAGGAAAGAATTTTCACAGATAATTCTTTGGCTGAGATTTCCTGGCTGACTTACAGATAGAAGGTGACATATGCAGCTAGGATTTGCCTGTTAGTCTCAATATGAAAGCAGAGCTCCTCCCAAATTCCACATGGCACTGCTGCAAGCCTCTGGGAATTATGTCTAGCTCTACTATTTTGAGGAATCATTTTGTCCTGGTAGATGCATACTGGCTGTGCACTTTAATTTTTCTTTACATCTGACCAATTTTTGGAGATACTGTAATATTCAGTGAAATCAGAATCAAATGCTTAATTTGAGCTTTATATTGAAATTTATAACACAGACAAGTAACTCATGACTCAGGCATTCTTGATCAAATAAATCAGTAAAACAAAAAGTGGCTTGTCTCATTTTGTGAGCAAGCTCTTCTGGGGTTTAAAGGTTCTTTGTCTTATCTGACACTTCAACAAGGCGAATCATTTAGTGAATTAAAGAACGCATGCATTTCCCTTGCAGATTACTTTTAAGTAATGAAGTTAGTGTTTGGGCAAAACAATCAGCTTTACTTAATGGTGCTTTGAAATGAAGTCTCTAAGAAGAAGCTGAGTGATTTCTGCATGACTGCATTCCATGTCATCATCTGGTATGAAAAATGCATTATACTCTCACTTCCTTCCTCTGTAAGCAAACTCAATTTCCAACACCTGTGATTTGAATAAACTGTACACAGACTCCTATAAAAGAATTCAACTGTAAAAAGGTTATGGATTTTTAGAATTGCATTTTCAAGTCTGATATACCCACATTATCCAAAGGGAGCATGTGAGGCCAGCAAGCTGTAGGAAAGAAGTCTCTCTGTTCATGTAACACAAGTAACATAGTCAGTAGAAATGCTGCCTTGTGAGGCAAGGCAATGAACCAGAGAGGCAACGAAAGTGGTCCTAGGCAGGGCTAGCATCTTTCCCCAGCTGGAAGGAAGTCTGGTTGGGATATGTGGTGACAGCTTTGCTGTTGTTCTTATCCCAGGCTGGCAGTAGCTAAGCAGTTGTCTACTCCAAGAGAGGGACCTATGGGTCACTCCTTTCAGGCATGAAGACAAAACACTTGAAGTGCTTGCTTGGTTTGACCTTGAGCTGCCTGGTGTCTGGGTACTCTGTCACTCTCATACTAACTCACTTTTGCTCTCTTGTTTTTCTTGTCTCTCAGAAAAACTTTCCCTAATGCATTTTTTTGAATGTGCACTAAACCAGATATCATTAGGCTAACTTTTACCAAGCTATCAGTATTGTACCTTTCATGACTGGGGTTATTACTCTTTTCAAGATTGGATATTTTAGGTATCAGAGTGCCACAGTTTTGTGGAATGCCTAGTGTGCTGGTCTTCTTCATCATTGTATTGTGTCTGGCCATCTGATCACCTCTAAGTTCACTTTTTTGTTATTCTTTTCAATTTGGACAGTAATTTGTGGTAATGTTATGTATGGATCTTGGAGTGTTTTGAAAACTTGAAATCATTATCTTCCATAAGTGAGGAAAGAATTGATGGCTTGGTGTTACAGAACAATAAGCTAAGCCTTTAATTATCAACTGATTAAAATTAACATGCCCTTAACACCAATAAAAGTGCTGATTGAATTTTGTTAAAAATCCAGTTTTCTGAGTTGTGTATAAATTAAGGGGAGAGTGTGAAAGCGGTTTAAGTGATTTTAACAAGCATACTGGTATCTCACATGTATCAATAAAGAGTTTTTCTGCTTCCCAGCGTTCTTCATTTTTCACATGAATATTTTAAACAAGAATCTCCAAAGTGTTCACAGAAATATTATTCTGTAGAACAGATTGCTTAAGTCAATTAAATGAATTAATAAAATTAAAGATGTCATTTCAAGATATGTTTTCTGCATTTTTGCTGCTTTCAGCATCAATAAATTTTCATAATAGCAGTACCTGGTTCAGGACTATAAGTAAATTAATTCCAGAATATATGGTACCCACACTATTGTAAATCCCACTATGAAAATTTGATTTCTTAAATCTCGGACTTGATTGTTTGGCATTTTTCTTTATCTAAGTAGGTTTTTTTTTTAATCTCATTGCTTGCATTCTGACATTTTGAGATATTGTACGTGGTTAACTTACCCACTGCACTTTAGGAAGAATGGCACATTTTTCTGATCTCCTTCTGTACCTGTCAACAATTATTCCTGCATACCCTGTCGTTCTTTTGCTGCATAGATCCAGTCAAGTTTCAGAAACCAAATGTCTTGTGACTTCAGGATCTTGTCATGCTCAAAACAGGCAATATATCTGAAATAAAAGCAACAGGATTGTATTCCCTTCAAATTTGAGTAGATGTTGCTTGTTTTAAGATAAGAATACCTGTGTGAAAAGAAGCAGTTCTCTTCTGTTCATGGACCACTCTTGTAGTTGGAACTCATGCTAGACTCATGTATTTATACATTGTTGCTTTGGAGGCATGCAGTGTTTTAAAATGAAGAGGAAGGAGAATTCTGGCAACAATAAATCAGTCAGTCTCACTTTGATAGCCAGCAGGATACCAGAACAAACTGTAATAAATGCATTTATAACTACTTAGCAGATAATGAGGCAATAAATAAATCAATGAGCAATTCAACTAACTGGCCAATCAACCAGCAAGATCTGATTTGGCAAGCATTTCACAAGACAGGATCATGATTAAAAATGATCTTGACAAATAGAAGGAATAAACAGAAATCAAAGTGGGTCAGAGAACACATAGCAGTTAGTAGTACAGGACTGATGAAGAGAAGAAAAACTTGTTTTGTCATGTTTTGTTAAAAACCTATTAAAAAAGGTGAGGAAATTTATTAGTCAAGATAGTGCCTGAAAAGCCTCACTTGGATACTGCTTCCTGGAATTGCTTCCACTGCAGTTGGAAAGGATCTATAGACTAGTGGTGGGAATAAGAGCTTTGGGAAACAATTTGCAAGGAATAATTGAAGGAATTAGATTTTTTTAATACCTAGGAAATAGAAGACTGCATAAAAAGTGGGAGATGTGGCAACAGTTTTATACTGTGTCGAAAGTCATAATGAATAGGGTACTGGATGTATCTGTTCTGTTGATAGAACAAAAGGAAGTAGCTGGCTCCCAGAAAGAGATAGCTAAGGTTACACCTGTAAGGGTTATGAAACTTCTTCAGAAGGTTATGGAGTTTCCTTCCTAGACAAACATCTGTCAGGGATACTTAAGGTTTATTTCATCTTGTCAGAATGTGTTGGGATTTGTTCCTGCAAGTTTGGCACCTCTTTGTTCTGTATGTTGCTGAAAAAGTTGTCAGTTTCATGTGGAGAAGAGTACCAGCACTGTAATTCCATCAGGCCTTGTAGCTAGTGGGGGTGACTCTGAGAGCTGGATGAACATCTGTCTGGTTTATTTCTATTAAGAAAGAGCAGGCTCAGAGTTTACCTTTATTTTTGTGTGAAATACCATATGCAGTTTTCAAAGGATGTTCATTAATTCTGTTTTCACCTTATCATGTGTGATTAACAGATTCTCTTTTCTTAGTTCTTGTTCCTTTCCAAGTTTCTCTGAATAATTAAGTGGAATAAAGATAGATTTAGGCTGAAAGATCCTGAACAGAAGGAAAAGGTAGTCTTATCCATCAGATAAAAAAACTGTGAAGAGTATTGTTAAGTTGAAGTCTTCATTTATTTATGTGCCCAGGAAAAGCAAATGCAGATTGTCTTTTCAGAAGCAGATACTTCCCTGTTGAGATGGGAGATCACCTCTTGTACATTCAATTTTGGTTCACAAAAAATTTTGACTATTTATCTTTAGCTGCCATTTTCAAAATTAAAGTTCTAACTCAACACGACAGATGAACAAATGCTTCCATGTTTTTATCTGAGATTTCCTCACAGAAGTCTGTGCGCTTTCAACATGTGTTGCATGAGGATATGCACGCTAATACTATGTATGATATGTTCTGAGTCTGTTGGATTTTCTGCTGTGACCAGAGGTACAGGTGCAGCAAATCCTGCACATCTGCAGCTATAGGAACTAATTATGTAAGCACTATGTGGTGGACTAAAAAACTTAACCTAAGATAACCTAATTTAAGCTAACCTGAGACATATCACATTTGCTTCTTGGGCAGAGCATCAGCGCTTTCCATAAGTGATTGAATTTACCTAATAAGTCATAGACACTTATGTGGACATACACCATGTACTGATATCAGAGACAGAGGCAATGAGTGTACAGACAGATATCCTATATATCAGCACGTCTTATTACTGTTTTTTATGTAGTCACAGTTTTGCCTTCTTAGGCCACTATAAATCCAGGCCTGTAGGTTATTTATGAGTCAGAGTTGGAACTAATTCTCTATTAAGAGTAACAGCAAAAGAGATGAGTAAGCATTATTTGAAATTGGTGTTCAAAGTGTGCCAACAGCCTGAGTGAGCTCACAGCTCTACAGTAGACCTGCTGCCTGGGAGCACATTTAAGTTCTTAAACAGAAAATAAAAAAGGCTTGCTCTTCAAACACATGTGTGGTAGAAATTCACCAAACAACACCCTGTGATGTTCTTTGCACAAAATACCCCAAGCTTGTAAGTAAATCTACATGGAAATGAATAAGAATGTTTTCCCCTGCAGCTCTCCATAGCCAATATACATGAGCTGCACTATTGAGTGGTTTTCTGCTGTGATATGGTAAGATTATGTTCAGAAGCCTTTGCTTCTTGTGAATGGACATGGATGGATATTTCTGTCTACTATAATTAGAAGTTTCCAGCATCCACTGTACTAACTTGTGATCTCCAACTATTTGAAAATATGTACATATCATTGGCAAAACTTTCAACTTCCCTGCAACTTTGAGACGATTCTCAGTCAGTTTCAAATAGAAAATACCAAAAGAGACTCTGTTGTCATTAATTAACATAAATAGGTATATATCTCTCCAGGATGAGAAGAGTTTTCGTTGTTTATTTGTCAAGTTAAAAACAATGGCTTGGAAGTATAAGCAAAGAATAAGGGTTTTAAAAATAATGAGATAGACGTCCTAGATTGCTGAAGTGTGAGAATATTTTGCATTATAAAACCCTTGTCATTTCTTCAAACACACATGAATAGAACACACAGACAGTGCTTTAAATTCTTTTCCTTAGCATTCGCAAATGTTCCTGAAAGAATTTAATCAAGTAATTTAACAGTGCACAGCTTTCAAATGATGATTTTTGTATAATACAGAATTAAATTAAGCTTTCCAGGTTTCATGCTGCAGAGTAGACCCCATATTTCCAAACAGGAAGGCATGAAGATCCAACTGAAGCATAGACTAAAATATAATAGAGAACTTAACCCCCAGCTTTGAATTTTGGATTATTATGGGCAGGGTGAGGGGGACTTTTTCCTGTTTATTATAAATGATGAACAAATATTGGCAGTGCAAAATTGTCATGTAGTTGCTAACTCTGAGCGTAGGTCATGCCAGCCAGCATCCCTGGACCTGTGTGTGACTCTTTTATGGTAGAAATGTGGTTCTAAGAGCACAGGCAAAATAATAGCTAATAAATACATCCTCTGCACTCAGTTGGACTGGACTCTAGTGCATGAGTCTAAGGCAATAATTATGGCCTCTTGATGATTTCTGACATTAGCTTGAGTCAAAAAACAAGTACTGGGAAGATTCCCATGAATAAGTGATGGATAAGAAGAGAAGGAGACCAGTTAATGTGGCAGCTATAATAACATGGCCTGATAATAGGGTGGCAAGATAAAAGATACGGAGGTGTGTTATTGCAAAATGTGACAGGAGAAAATAGAAATAAAGTAAGAGATAATTATCTTAAAAGTTAGAGACAACATTTATTTAAAGCGTCAGTTTAGGGGAAAATTATGTAATGTATTTTTTTCCAAGTCTACACTTCCTCCATTATTTGACATACAGCTGAATTTTAAAAGCTTCCATTTCTTTTTAAAATAACACCTTCCATACATTTCAATACATCTTTATGTTTGCAATGGAAATTAACACATAATTTGAAGCTTAGCTTTAGCACAGATGTCTGTTAATACTACTTTGCATCTGTCCAAATCTTTTAATATGAAGAAAATGGTTATTTTAATTGCTGCAGTTCATTAAGTTTGAATGAGACTGAATAAACTACATATTTAAAAATATTGCGCAAAATAATGTGAACCTCAAAAATAATATCATGCTCTAATAAGACTAATATGGCACATACCGATGCCTTAGAGAATCACTCTGTACTCTAGTTGTACAAAACCAATATATATATACCTGCTTTTTATATTTCTAATTTTTTACACATATATCTCATTTTTGTTCTCTTCTAGAAAAAATGCTGCAACTGCTTGTGCTTTTATTAAAAATCTACATTCATGTCAAAATTTTGTTTTAATTTAACCATTGCTAGACCCATTTTGTTATTACCTTCAGCATGTTCAGACCAGATTTTCCAAGTACAAGATTGTATCAGAGAAATTCTTAGCTGAATTGTGAAAGAAAGAGAAGTTATATTCGGCCATAGAAGACTTCTTAAAGTTTGGTCTTTATCACCTTTAGTGGGAGATAAACTTGGAGCAGAATTCAACATTTCCAGATTCTGAGGATGAGAAAATGCAATATCACCCATATGACAGAAAGCTTTTCTTAAGTGAAGAAAGATTATGAAGAAATTTGTTATACAGATAAGGACCTAACGATGGTATTTTTCTGTATTTGGCATATGATACAGAAAATCAACTGGATGTAAATATTTTTAACATTTTCCGTTCATTGTAAATGTTCCCTCCATGACAGTGGATATTAGAGGACTTCTCAAAGTCCATCCCACATATTTCCTCCTTCTTGGTTTGACTCTTCATGCTTCAAACAGTACTTGCAAAAAAAAGACCTGGAGGGATCTCCATCCATGGCAAGAGCTATGGCAATCAAGTTAAAAGTGAGAAATAACAATTAAATTGAAGCATCGCTTGCGCTGGAGGCGCCCATCACCATCCAGAAAGAAGCTTTCCATCTCATGTGGGAGCTCTGACTTAACTTCCCACAGGAACATTAGTTATAAGGGGTGCTAAGGAAGTTACAGGTATCCCTTGAAAGTCCTGCTGTATCTTAAGCTCAAATGGAGCCCAGTTTTTTTCATTGTGTTTCATGACTTTGGTTGAAGCTTCTGGTCTAATTGAGCCATAGGAAAGTGAGGTTAGATGAAAATTGCCAGAGAGATCTGGGAAGACGTCTAGTTAAAAACTTCCAAGTTTGTTGAATAAGCTCACATTTTGCCACATCTTAAAGCCCTACCCTTTCTGAAAATCCCACCAACCAGGAAAACCAAACCCCAAACCAATGCATTTTATATAGTAAGATTTATAATAAAGCATTTTAGAATTTTTCTTTCTTGAATGCTGTTTTTGAGTGCAAAAACAAACCAGGGGTCAGATCATTTTTTAATTAGAGAAGCCTCAAACTGGAAGCCACATTTCTGATTTTCACAGCAGGTGTGTAATTTACAGCAATCTTTGAATAATACAAAAGGAAACTTTTCTCTTTGAGCTTGACAGGTTTTGCTAAATGATTAGTTTTCTTCAGGCCGAATTCTGCTCTGAAAAGAAAATTCAATCAACAATCATGCTGCCTAGCTACTTAGCAAACGTTTTTTCACTTATTTCCATCTTTCCTCATTCATCTGAAAAACTAAGGGAAAAATTACATATTCATAACCCAAATATAAATTATAATTTTTTGCATACAAAGTAAAAAAATAAAGCACAGCTTTCTTAAAATAAAGCAAGACCAATCACTTTAGAGGAATAGGATGAGGGGAGCAGTAAATTCTGCAGGTTTAGAGAAGTTTGACAATAAATAGTTTATTGTTTTTGTTTCTAACTCATGCAAGGTTGGATGCAACTGTATCATTGGTGAGGGTGTATCTGGGTAGGTGAGGCATCTCATATGACATAAACTAAATCTTTCTTGATCACTAACATTATTTGGTAACTCCAAATTAAAAGCAGAGATGGTCTTTTAGTGTAACTGTTAATTCCTTTGCCTGCATCTAGAACTGTTTTGAGACTATTCTTTTTCTGAATATCAAGGAAAAAGTATGTATTTAGTCTAAAATATGTATTTAGTCTGAACAAACATGAAATTTAAGTTCAAATATACTTTAGGTATTCACAGGCTTAAATGATTTATATTGGCCTAGTTTGTACTTGGTATGGCTCTTAGGACAGGATGGGGTCTTCTCAGATTCACAGCCTTAACTTAGGGGAGGACAAAAACCTTTTGAGTTTTAATGTGGTGTAGAGCTATGGATGTAACAATGGTCTTACAACGAAGAGATTTTTTTTCCTTTTAGCTTTTGTACAGTTGTAAAGTACAAATCCTTGTGACAGATCTCTTCAGCACATAGAGAAACAATCTTAAGAATATTCCAAGAAGGCTTAAACAGATGAGGATAAAAGTTTATACCAGGTCTTCTTTAACCCAAATCATTAGTGGCATCTCTACATGGTTAAAAAAAAAATGAGTTGTCAAATTGTTTAACGGGGTTTTCTCTTGCAACTATCCCTTCTCCAGCAGGTTTTGTGTCAGAGGTTCGAAACCCTTTCACATTTAAAAAAAAAAAATTAAAGTGATAATCCCTTGCTCTTGTCAGTGGAACTGACTTAAATGAGAATTGTCACAAACAAAAGCATATTTCTACAGAGAGTATGACAAAAGAAAATATGAATCTGGTAGATGAGATGTTTTGTTTTAATTTCAAGTGTTTTTTTCAGATTGCTTTAATGAAGAATACATTTCTCGGAGGCCTGGGGCACTGCCTAAACCCATTGCTTGCTGAACATTTCCCATGCCTTTCTGATTTGTTACTCTGCTGCATATTGCCTTGGAAACCCTAAAGGAGCTTTTACATTGCTATGGAAACAAATCAATATAACTGTATTTACATTTTGTTTATAGACCACGAGGTGTAAAAGCTAAAACACATGCCTGCATGGATAGAACATGATATATAGTTGGGGGGGTTTGTTGTTTTCTTTTTAATTAAGAGAAATATTAGGTGATGCTGAAACAAGTGTCTGTTTTGCTCTGCTGCAGGGGATGAAGAAACCATTCCCACTTTCTGTCATGTGTTATTTTAATTCACAGGTTTTACAGTCAGTATTTCAAGGATTATGACACTAATCTAAGATTAACACTGACTTTGGTTTTGTAAGTGCTTTAACTGGTATTTTACCAAACCTAAATTATATGCTTCTCTAAATGGCAAGAATGTAGTTATGTTTTCCTATAAACATTGGAGAATTACTGTCTTAATCTGACAGCTGGAAGAGCCTTTCAACCCACATTAAACCACAAACCCATACTGCTGCCTTCTTTGCTACCATATTACCTTCCCAGAATTGTTACCAAAATATTTTACACTCTTGTTTGATTTATGAGATGCTCACAAAACCTCTTCTGAGCTTTTTAAAGACCATATTCGAAGTAGAGAGCTTTAATTTCTGGTTAAATTATGCAAAAAATGACTACGTATTTTTTTCTTTTCTATTTTACTTTGATCATTTTTTCTCTGCCTGGCCTCTCTATAAAGTACTAAATAAACTATCACTGCTTTATTATTTTCTGTGTCTTTATGCACACCTTTATATGACTGCAGAATCATGCAGGAGGACCTGGTTTTGACTTATGTCAAATGTGCTTTACAATGAAGTGGCTTTTTGTTTTTGCACAATAGTTTGGGTTTTTTATTAGTGACCAAGTAGAATTTTTAATGCTTGTAGAAAAATACACATGGACAATCTTATCATTTCTATTTGAGGAACCTCAGGGATGCAGGAATATCAAACTAAAGCAGCAATATATGGCTTTATAAATTTGTAATTTAGTATATATTTTCATTGGTTTAAAATTTACACCTACTGAAAGGCTGAAAATGTATAAAAAGTTTGAGTCGTCATAGGATTTAACACTATGGCTCCATTTCTGCCCTTACATTTACACAGATGGATCCCAGTTCCTCTGTGAAGCCCTACTGACTTGAAGAAACAAAGAAACAAAGCAAGCAAGTGGGACATGACATAAGTTCCAGGGTCTGTTCACAGGAATTAAATGACATATGCAACACACAACAGTTTTTGCATTTCCTCAAGCTGAAACTCAATTTATATTAGCCTGCTTTAAACAAACTGGTTTAAGAGATAATATACAAGGCAAAGCCAGAGGTTAGTGCCAGCCCGACCTAAGGCAAGATACTTCCTCATCAAACATTTTCCCCATATCAATCTGTTTACATTGAAACTTTCAGTTTTTTGTGGCACTCCTTTTTTCTGACTGTAGAAAAATGCACATTTGAAAATGTTTTGACTCCGTACAACTTGTTAAACTAAAGCCAAGACTGAAAGATAAGAAGAATATTGATGGGTATGGACACAAGTATTTTATTACAAGGATTATTTTACTTTTTCCTGTAATAGCCAGAAGCTAATATGAGTTGCATCTGGTGGGAATCTGTCAGCTCTCAAAACATTTGAGGAAAGAAGCACATGTTGGCAGATTCGAGATGTAGGGTCATTTCAGGAGTAAATAAAGTAGCAAATGGTGAAGCAGATGGTACTTCCTACCCCATTAGTCTTGATAGAGCCCACAAGAAAGAGATGAGTGCATGTACCAGACATACCTGTAAGGCGTACCTGTCCCACAAAATTCTCCTTTGGAATCACAGGAGGGATTATCCTCAAATTTGGGGAGACAAGGAGCAAAAATCACTGAAAACCCTCTAGCAAGGCTGAGGAAATGGAAATCCATTGCAGAAGTCCATAACAAGTTTTTAAGCTTCCCACTTCTCCACTTTGAGCTCCTACCCCCATTTTATATCATCTAATTGCTCTTTTTAATGAATGTTTTCAGATACACCAGGCTTGATCACCTATGGAAAGACAGTTTTTTGTCTCTAGTATTTTCTTGATCAAGGTTAAAGTGGATGTAGTCCAGCTGAATAAAGAAAGATGGAAATATTCCTAGTCTCCCATTCTATAAGCATGTGCTCCTTTTCAGAAAAATGAGTATCTCTATTGAAGTTGCTGAACTGCTCACCTGGGCACTTTTCCAGAAATAGGACTTTTCGTATTTATTCTGAATGCATACTCTTGGGAATGAATGCAAGTTTATGTGACTCAAATCTAATTTGAAATAATAACTTAAAGTGATATTAGTTCAATATTTATGATTAGATTCCACTATTTGGTTTTCCG
The DNA here is from genome assembly GCA_013397055.1 of Pachycephala philippinensis. NCBI lineage: Eukaryota > Metazoa > Chordata > Aves > Passeriformes > Pachycephala > Pachycephala philippinensis. Next base: position 170,484 of record VWZT01001708.1, read on the forward strand.
GTGTGTTTTCTGTTTTCATAGCGTTTCCTTAGCCTTTCAGGTTTATCTTTTCTCTTGTGTTCTTGCTGCTGGCTGTCAGAGGGAATGGAAAACAATTACTGAAATTATCCTTAACAGACATCTGTGATATCAAATGTCATTTGTCGGTAACAAAAAGACAGGGGCATTTTATTTCCACTGATCATTTGAACTAAAGCACACCACTCCTGGAAATATAAGGCACATCCTCCCAGATACTGGAATTCCTCTAATCAGATGAATTTAATTCAGTGATGGTGAAATGCTTAATGGTATTGGCTATAATCAGACAGACAAAGGGAGAGAAGACAACCATACTTTTAAGACCTGCTTTTGTTTTTTTTCCCGATTTCTTGATTGCATGTAATTTAACAATTTTGCTTAGTTTAATTTGTGTTCATTTGCTGTGTAGAGTGGTCAGTTATATCTTCATTTGTCATGTGATACTTTTCTTTCTCTGGGTGGTCATTATTTATTGGATGGTTTGTTCTGTGATCTTCATCTCATTTAGTTGTCTTGTGAAGTGTGATTTGATAGGGCTACAAAGTCTTTGTTGATATGTTTATATTTGTTNTTGTTTTGTTTTGTTTTGTTTTGTTTTTAACTCTTATTTCTTCCTATCTAAGGATTAAGGGATGGTGAAACGTCTTCTGATTCTTGCCTTTTCCTAGCAAACAGGATTTCCTGACAGTGTTAATTTCCCTCCTTTAAGTGCCTAGATAGGGTGAAGTTCAATTGCTCAGTCGGCTTGTAAAAGGTGTTGATATGAACGAGACAAAGATGTGATCCTGCCTACTGAGTTTGTCTAAAACTTGTGGGTCTTCCCAGGTGGGGTTTTGGTTTGGTCTGAGCTTGAGCACAGCCACATATGGAAAGCACATTGATGGATAACTCCTGTTTGTTACACATGTCAGTAAAAATGACCAGAATGTTAAAACTGTCAAAGGTCTTGCTGCCTAGAGGAGGTTAGAATACTAATAAATCTTGCCAGCTGATTTCCTGCAGGCAAGGTACAAATATTTCCACCTAAAAGTGGAGAGCACGAGTCTTTATCATCACCTTGTTTGAGAGAACAAAATGTCAAATGACTGAGCAAATCCATGCAGCCTTCTCATTTGATTGCTGTCAAAGGAGGAGTTTGAAATGTGGCTTTGACATGCATCCAAAGCAATGACTCCCTTCATGGTTTATGTGGAAAGCGGCAATGCAGTGATAAATGTATTCTTTATAATGGAAAGAAAAATTTTCACTTACTTCCACTCTTTGGCTTTCTGTACAGTGGAAAGGAAAAAGCCCGAGAAATCAGAACATGAAAACTTTGGTGAAAGCCTGACTACCCTGGACTTAGCGATCAAAATATCTGAAATGCAGTTTTAACAGTTGACAGAGAAAACTGTAAAAATTTGAGTAAATATTTAGAAATTAAAACTGCTCTTGTATCCAAAAGAACAGATGCTTCTTTCTGACAGAGGACAGTCTTTACAGGGGTTTTTAGAAAGCACTGATACAGTGACTTGATACACAATGCAAAATGAGCTGGAATAACACAAAAAAAATTGCAAGAAATAATATGAGAAAAGGACTATATAAGCAATAGTCATACTAGAAAATTAAAGCCAAAAAGAGGAAAAAACCAATGCTCTTTCATTGCATAATGTTAAACTTTGTGTTAATTATAATAGAAGTAAGATTTAAGATGGAACTGTCATTTTCAAGATAACATTACATCTTTAAATAAAAAAAAAATCTTTTGCAATTATTTTCCTGTGCCTTGTTTTTACACTGACACTAATTTTTTTGCATTTGAACTGTTGCTTCAGGTCAGAAGTGTGTCCTAATTGATGTGGCATGGCAGAGTAGGGTTCATTTTCAGCACAGCTTGCAGGAGAATTGAACGACTTTGATCACTATTAATAGGAGTCCTACCCCCTATCTCCACTCAGTGTGTGCTGAAGATTTGCCCCAATGTCAGGACATATTTGCAACACTAATAAAAGCCTTTGAGAAAAAAGCAATGCTTTATGCAGTCTTGGAGGGCAAAGGTGGGGGTGGGTGGAAGAGGAAAGAAGCAATTTTCTGTTTGTAAAGGTCACATCTGATGTGTTTTTGAACTCTGTGGTGTTGCAGATAATCAGGTGAGACAACTGTCATGTCCACTGGTGATTCAACCTGACCCTTGTCTGCTTGGGTTACAGGAACTGTGGGTCTGCCATGACCTGAATATATTGGAGACCATATCAATGTCTACCAGTACCTGAAGGGGAGTGTCAAGAGGATGGAGCCAAGCCCTGCTCAGTGGTGCCAAGCAATAGGGCAAGAGGCAATGGGCAGAAATCGATGCACAGGAAGTTCCACTTAAGCATGAGGAAGAACTTCTTTACTGTGCTGGTGACTGTGCACTGGAACAGGTTGCCCAGAGAGGCTGTGGAGTCTCCCTCACTGGAGATATTCAAGTACTGTCCTAACACAACCCTGTGCCATGTGTGCTCTGGGATGACCCTGCTTAAGCAGGGAGGTTGGACTGGATGTCCCACTGTTGGTCTCTTCCAGCCTGACCCATTCTGTGATTCTGTGATTTTTTCACTGAAGACCAATGTAACTGGTATTTTATCTCTATATTCACCTCTTTTGACTGCTATTAAACAAAAACTAGAGTCCAGTGGAGTAACTCAGCTGCTTTGTATCTTCATGGGGTTCACTGGCTCCCCCTCCATTTTCCCTCCCTTATCTTGCATGTTTTTCTATATAGCTATTATAACTCGAATAGCGTGTTCTCTTTTTCTCTGATTTGTCCTCTGACAGGGAGAAGTAAAACAAAGAACTGACCTCATCAGCAAACCAACTGCATGATCACTCATGTTATCCCTGGTCATCATTTCTATTCCTGTCCCCTACCAGACCCGAGGACTTTGGATGGGAAACAGTGGGGAAGAACCAACACAGAAATTGCATGTTGACCATGAGGAGAGAGCTTTTGGCTTCAAAGGTGTCTGAGGAAGGACTCAAGCTTTTATGTTTTTGTAAGGAAAGGTGCTGAACTGGCATATTTGGCAGAAAATAAAAGAAAGGACTGTGTCACAGAAACATTCCTACAGCACATCTTCCAGAGAAACTAACAGAAGGTGGCAAGAGACTGTTATTTTTAAGCCAAATGCAGCTTTTAATTAGGGAATTTGACCCCAAGTCTGTGTCTTGTCATATGTCAATAAGAAATTTGCTGAAACATTAATTGTGATTTGTGTGGGGTTTTTTGTTCCTTTTTTTTTTTCCTTCTGAATCACTGAAGCATCATTTTATTCTCGTTTCTGTCAGAAATGATTACATTTGCCACATATTAAGTTTTGGAAAACTGCCATAATTTTTATTTCATCATGCAAACTCATGTCATAGCTGGACATCTATTATTGTCCCTGATGGCCTGAGGGTTATATCACACAGTATTAGTTTAAAGAATGTGACTTAAGCCCACCTAAAATGGGAAAGGTTAAACTCTGTAATTAATCCACTACATTGGGTGAGTTACACCACACACAAACATCCACTTGATACTGTGAAGTTCTTTATCTTTTTCTCTCCCTCTTTAAAATTGCCATGATGGAGCCCTATTTCATGTAAAAATGTAGGGTCCAAATGCTAGGTTTTCATTTGGCTTTTTTCCCTTTTTATCTTGTTTTGGGGACACCTATAATCTGTGAATGTTTCCTATTTTTCAGTACTTTATGCAGGAACATTTGGCCTTCAAACCTTCACACCGTTGCATTCCTGGAAGTGCCAATGCCTTGAGCTCCTGTGTGAACATGAAGAGGTTGTTCCTTCATCAGCCTTTCTTATGCAGCCTCAGAGAAGCTATTCTAGTCCCAGATTATTCCTCAGCCAGCACAGTAGAAAAAAAAAAAGTGGCCGTTGTTTCAATGAGGTATTTTTACTGAACAGATATTGATATTTATGGATTACAGAAGAGATAGATGTTTATAGGTATAGCAGCTCCAAATAATAGGAGCTTTTATAAAGGTTGAACTATTTTATCCAGCAGGTGTGTTGCCATGCACTACAAGAAGCTTTTCAACATTTTTTTCAAATTAGTTTAGTTCTGCTCAGCTGTTGACTGGAAAAAGAAGCCGATGTAGATCAAGAAAGGTTAAATAACCCAAAGCCAGAACACAGCCCTGCTTTCCAGATGTTGCCATCTGGTCTCCAACATTCTTGTTACTTATTCATTTCTCTTAAAATCCCCCCTCAAATCCCTTCTCTTTCAACCTGACTGCAGAGTTCCAAGTGGGACAGAGTAGGCAGCGTGGCTTTTGTTTTGCTTGGAAAACATTCACACCATCACTTCTTTGAAGAAATGGTTGCGTTATGACCGACAGTTTTCAGATTTTTTTCCCTGCATTTGTTTGATAGCTGCAGCTGGGAGCAGAGGCTTGCTGCAGTCAGAGTCAGCCTGCAGGAAACCGGCAAGACCTTGGAGCACCTGCCTCAGCTACAGGAGGTAACAGAGTGGGATGGTTCTCCCCTGCACACTGACAGGCCCGAGCCCAAGCATCTCTGCATGGGGTTTCACCTCGTCATTATGCCCGTAGCTGGTCACATTCCTGCACTGTGCAGACCTCCTGCTTTCAGGCATGGGCTGAGTGGAGTGCCTTCTCTTCCACTTCTGGTTTCCTGGCTGGTCCTGACATGAAGCATCGCTCTAGTACTTCTCAGGTCTCACAGATCTACCTAATCTACAAGCTGAGAGAGCATCTGACATTGCTGCATGCCACGGAGCACCAGAACACTTTCCCTGTACTTATTGACCACTTCACTCCAAGTTTAATATCAACTGTTTTATTTGCTGTGGTTTTTTTCCTCACATTTCTTTCAATTATTGTGTAGTTACACATGGTAAATGAAAACTGCTGTATGCAGAGAGTTCTATTTTGCTATCAGTTAAACTCAGGCAGCTTGGCTGGCTTTTGAAATAAGCCAGAAGTGGTGGCAGTGATTAGCTTTCTGTTGGAAAATTTTCCCTTCCCTCAGGGAAGTGTGCAGGGAAATATGTTGGTATGCAGCCATAAGTTCACCATGTAACTCAACATTGCAAGTCAGTGCTTGCTGCCTCTGACTGCTCACAGTATTTTACTAAGGTGGTTCAGTATGATCCTACCTGGATATGTCCCTGAAACCACTTCCCCTTTAGGACACAAATATCAGATCAGAGTCAGCCCTGTCTTTAAGGGGTCTTATAGCTCCTGCTGCTAAACATGAAGGACTTGAAATTCCAGTTTACAGCTGAACATTCTTCAAGTGGGAGCAGTTGTGAAATGGGCACAAGCTGCAAATTCAGATGAGAAGCATGAATGCCAACTTTTTCTCAGACACTTCAGTGAGTCCTTGAGGAGTTATGCTGTAGTTTGTCAGCTGTCATACTAAAAATGCCCAACCACCAGGGATTTTTGTCAGCAATGTAGACAGTCTTCCCTCTTTTTTTTTTTTTT
>VWZT01001708.1:180348-251407 GCA_013397055.1 Pachycephala philippinensis
TTCATTAAAAAAAAAACAAAAACATAAAAACAACACAAAACCAAAAAAATCCCGAAACCCAAACTTTTGAACTTTACTGGAAAACGTCTTAGTTTTAAGTTTTATTCCTTCAGAATTTTAAAAATTCTATTTATATTTTTTCAATGTATGCTAATTTGAATGACACCTTAAAACATTCTGCTACTTCTGACATCTATTATACACAAATAGGTGAAATATCATAATATTACATTTCAAACCCAGTGATTTGAAAAAAATATTTTTAATATTACGGCCTTTAAAATGTAGGTTAATGCAATTATAAAAAAGAAAACCACCGAAAAAGTCAGAGAGCAAATAAGGAAATATGCTTTTTAAAATTAATGGTTTCTTATTGGAAGTAGCTTCAAAAAATTCCTGAAAAGTGTTATTGTTTCCCCAAATCTAAAAATCGACTAGCTTTTCAGCTAGAGAATAATTCAAATGTGTTCTTAGATTTAGGGCTGATGAAGTCTTTAGAAAAAAGACTATGCAGGCCTGTGACCATTCAGCTGTCAAACCAAAAAATATCCCTTTAAGACAAGATTTTCTAATTTAGATATTCTTTTCCCCCCAGTCAATTGTTTTATGTTGGTTTTTTTTTTTTTTTTTTGAGACAGAAAGTACGAGTCTCTGTGTGGACAGCTTCCAAAGAGGGCTGAGAAGGAAAAACCTTATTTGAACAATCCCAAAGAATAGATTTTAGTTGAATTTCTTGCATTTGACACCTCTGCTGGGTAAGTCCTCCATACAACACTGAAAGTTTTATCTCAGAGCACGCAGTGTGCATGGGTGCATGTTATGTATGTTGATACAAAGACTTCTCAGACCATATGATACCAGCTTTGAAGAGTAACGAGAAGCTCACTCTCCTAAAAAACTCATTGATTTTTTCATTACTTGTTAGTCATTATGACTGTTTACAACCCAGGGTTTTCAAAGGATAGTCAATACAAAGCTAACAAAGAAAATACCTTTTCCATTTGTGTTGGTACTTCCCTAATTTCTGAAACTCACAAAAACCCAAACTACTGTTTCCTCTGGTTAGAGAGTCTATGACATAAGAATAGAGAATTGCTCTATTAGCAGACCATTAGCAGTTCTCCTGTGCATAATTTGCATGTTAGCCTAGAGCTTTGTCTCCAGCCTCCAATTTAATTAGTAGATAGAGTCTGTTAGAGGTTATAAAGCAATCACTGGAAAAGTAAGACTGCTGCAATCTCTGAAGCAATGAGATGACAGAGGTAGTTGAGAAGTGCAGAAACGGGTTTCCGCTGGCCTTGTTCTGTTGTGAAATGCTGCCCCCAAACACGCCAGCCCCCGAACACCATTGCAAAGCAGTGTAAAGTGTTCTCAGCTATATTTCCCTAGCTGTAAACAGGGCAAAGCTCTTACCATGCACTACCCTCTATTTAGTCATCTTCACCACACACAAGAAGTCCCTTAAAACTTCATGGGACCTATAGAAGGAGATAACTCAGTCTCTGTGGAATACCAAAAGACTACTTTGCTCATTAAAAGAGTTTTCCAACAAACTGAGGAGTCAGTGAGTCTCAGGGAACATTAATCTGGACACTGAGTTTAAATGCATAAAACCACATACATACATAGATTATTTCAGTTGGAAGGGTCCTATGACTATCATGAAGCCCAAGTACCTGAAAAGGTTATGCTAAGAAGGTGACCTGAATTCTGAGGGTGCATGGACAACAAAGGCCAAAGGACAGCAGCAAGACTTGCCTTTCTGTCCGTGGGCTGAAACCATCTAGAAGATCAGCAGCTGAAACATCTTTTAGTTGTATAAGCGGTAGTAGACATCATCACCTTCTTGTTCAGAGGTTACAAATAAAAATGCAAGTTTTCTGCCTCACTAAAAAAAAAAACAAAACCCAGAAAATGAACAAACAAAACCCAAACATACATTTAGTTTAGTGGGAAAGTGAACTGAAATATGACACATTTAACTGTGTCATAGTATGCCTTTCATGATCTCTAACACTAGTAACACTCTTGGTTAACAATTTGGAAAACAACAAATGGATGTGTCTGTTGATAACTGGCACCTGAGTGTTAACTTGCAATTAAAAACTCAGAACTCATTTGAGCATTTCAGTAAGCCTGCAACTTAGTTTTTATGTGGATGCCAGAATAAGAAAAATTCAGCTGACTTTTTTAGTGTGTTTATCTTCATTAAGTGTCCTCAGCAGGGTTTAGAAAGATCTCCTTCATGAAGCATAGTGACTATGACTTTTGTAATTGATTTTTAATAGCCTTCTAATGAAAAGAATACAGAAATCTCAAATGCAAGAGGGTTTAGAAAGGTTGTTTTCTAAAGGACAAAATCTGTATTTCCTGATATTGCAAAAGCTCCAGCATTGCATGGCAGATAACAGAAAAAGGACCTTATATTTCCACTTTCTTTCCTGCTAAATTGAAGGTTCAAGTCTAGATTAAAAAGAAATCTGACTCTGATGAGGCAGAGCAATTGTCTGGTGCACACCCAAGTCGTCATCATCATACACAAAGCTTTCTTCATTGACCTTGATATTTAGCAGGGTACAACAAACCTACCAGAAATTCTGTACACTGCTGAGCCAATTAACACATTTATACCAGCATTCGTACTTTCGGATGCCATGAAGCTCTGGGAGTGAAATATTGTGTTTGTGTGAATTAATTGATTTCACTTCTTTGTGAAAGAATATACAGCGCAATTGAATCTTCTGGTTCTATTTCTTCCTTAACATAGTGCTTGCTTGATTAGGTTTTCAATGTTAGATTGTCAAAATTATTTTCCAAGAAAGCATTGCTTTTCATGGACTTCCTTTTCTTGCACCAAGCAGGGGAGCTTGTCTAAGAGACACTGCCTTATGTACTGAGGAAGTACGGGATCGATGACTCGGTTATATGATAGTCTATGAAATGGACTGGGTCCTCTGGAGCAGCAGTAGCAGTCTGATGCAGTGTCCTCCTGCAGTGCCCCCCATGTGATCATAGAACAGTCTGTGTTGGAAGGGACCTTAAAGATCATCCAGTTCCAACTCCTCTGCATGGACACTTTCCACTACAGCAGGTTGTGCAAAGCCCCAGCCAACCTGGCCTTCAGCGCTTCCAGGGATGGGGCATCCTCAACTTCTCTGGGCAACCCATTCCAGTGCCTCACCACCCTCACAGCAAAGAATTTCTTCCTAATATCTAATCTAAACCTACCCTGTTACTTTTAAACCTTTTCTCCTTTGTCCTGTCACTTCATGCTTTTGTAAAAAGTCCTTCTCCATCTTTCCTGTAGGCTCCTTTGAGGTACAAGGCTGTAAGCAATTCACCCCTAAACCATCTGTTTTCCAGGTGGAACAAACCCAATTCTCTTAGGTTTTCCTTGCAGGAGAGGTGCTCTGTTGCTCTAATCATCTTGGCAGCCCTCCTCTGGACTTGTTTCAATGGGTAGAAGTCCTTGCTGTGCTGGGTACCCCAGCACTGGATGCAGGACTCCAGGTGGGGCCTTATGAGAACAGAGCAGAGGGGTAGAATCCCCTCCCTTGCCCTGCTGGCCACACTGCTTTTGATGCAGCCCAGGACACAACTGGCCTTCTGGGCTCTGAGTGTACATTGCCAGCTCATACCCAGCCCCTCATCCACCAGCAGCCCCAAGTCCTTTCAGGAAAACTGCTCTTGGTCTGCTTATTCCCAGCCTGGATTGATACAGGAATTATCCTGACACAGGTGCATCACCTTGCACTTGGTCTTGTTAAACCTCATTTCCATGGGCCAACTATCTCTAGCTTGTCTAGGTCCCTCTGGATGGCATCCCATCCTTCAGGTGTGTGAGGCCCCAAAAAACTTGCCCAACAAGGCTTTTAAAAGGGCTTATGGTTGTTCTTGCACTCGGAGTTAGATATACAGGAGAAATGCCAACAAGATATTCTCAAGAGGTAAAAATAACAAGAAAAGGCTTTACTGGCAACTTTAGAAAATCAGAGAAATTTGGCAAAATGTTTAGCGCAACCTTCAATCAATGTAAAACACTTCTCAAAGCATTAACTTGGCCCATTGAACTTGGCAAACTCTAAGCCCATTTGATTTTAAGTCACTCAAAAATTTTGAGAAGAGAGAATTAGAAAAAAATGAAACAGAAAGACAAAAAAAGATACAGAAAAGGACACATATACATACCAACTCTGCAGATCCAGGGGTGTTCAGCTGATAGAAATTCCAAGAGGAGGGAGGGTCAAGACACATTTGCCTTGTGTTCAGCTTTAAATACCCTTTGGCCTTCCTGGGCCTGTCCCACAGGTGGGACTTGCAGTCATTTGGCCAATTAGGAGCTGAGTTAAGGGCTGAAGGGGCAGGTGTGGAGCATTGCCTCTGACATGGCAGTGATTGGCAGCCACGGCCGGGCCAGGCTCTAGGGGTGGGGGATGTGGAGAAGAGCACTGCCTCACCAAGGAAGGCCCAACCTGCCCCTTCCCCCTCTGCCACATGCACTAAAAAGGTCTTGAGACATCAANTACATACCAACTCCGCAGATCCAGGGGTGTTCAGCTGATAGAAATTCCAAGAGGAGGGAGGGTCAAGACACATTTGCCTTGTGTTCAGCTTTAAATACCCTTTGGCCTTCCTGGGCCTGTCCCACAGGTGGGACTTGCAGTCATTTGGCCAATTAGGAGCTGAGTTAAGGGCTGAAGGGGCAGGTGTGGAGCATTGCCTCTGACATGGCAGTGATTGGCAGCCACGGCCGGGCCAGGCTCTAGGGGTGGGGGATGTGGAGAAGAGCACTGCCTCACCAAGGAAGGCCCAACCTGCCCCTTCCCCCTCCGCCACATGCACTAAAAAGGTCTTGAGACATCAATCTCTCCAGTCTCTCACAGAGGTGTGCCAGCTGCACCACACAGCTCGGTGTCATCAGCAAATGTGAGGAGGCTGCACTCGATCCCTTCATCCATATAATTTATGAAGATATTAAATAACACTGGTCCCAATACAGACCCCTGAGGGACACCACTTGTCACTGATGTCCATCACGACTCAGCCATTGACCACTACCCTCTGGATACTGTCATCCAGCCATTTTCATTTATGGTGTGACCCAGAGCACAAAGTGGAGCCGTGAGTACTGCCCTGTCAGTTTAGACAGGTAGCACTGTTAAAGCATACAGACAGCAGTTAACAGGGGATTGATTCAAAGAGGTGTAAGTTTTAATTCCACATGGAGGCTTTTCAGTGACACAGCCTGCTCTCCCCAGCAATACTCTTCATTCAAATCTGCATTCTTGTTGGGCAGAGGTTTTCTCTCTCTCAATGCCAGTACCTTTCAGTGTTCCCATTGCACACAAAAATGCAATCTTCAACACAAAATGAATCTTCAATTGATGTGACTGTTCCTCCATTCTCTTGTTTCCATGACGTATTTCTGTGTGCTTAGCAGTGAGCTACAGCAGAGACTGTATGTGTTGATGTACCCACAGGTTCACATGAACAGTCATTTCTTATCTCTTTTATGTGAGGAGAAGAAAGATTTACTTCAAAGGTTTCTCTCAGTAGAGATTTTTTAATAAGATAGCAAAATTGGTGCTCTGTTGTCTTAAGCAGAATTCTCTTGACACTAGCAGTCGTTCCCTCGGTAGAGCTATTATGTTTTTATATGTATGGAAGTCACTTACTGTATAAAAGGCTGTTTATGACCAAGGATTTTACTATAATGCTGCAACTGGATGGGGAAAGTTCTGATGTTACTTCAGGGACTGAGTTTATTCGTTAAAACAAAAACCAAAAACCCCTCCCAAAAAATCTTACATAACAATATATTGCCTCAGAGGTCCATCATTCCCTGTTCCATTTATTGTGTTCTCACGGGCATAGGCTAAACGAGACAGGCTCACAGGTATTTTCTCTTGCACACATTTGTGCAGATGAAGAGTGAGGAATGCACAAGAAGCCAACAGCATTTCAGCTTCTGCCCACTTTCCTTGTTTAAACTGGGAATGTATGCACTCCAGTTTAGCATATACTAACTACATAACTCCATAAAAAGCTAAAGTGACAAGTTGTGTGTGATTTATTGCTCAGAATGCATGTTTTCAATACAGTAAATAACATATTGACTTCAGGGCTTTAAAAATATGATTGCAAGTTTGAATGTTCAATAGTGATATCTTCCAGGTGGCTTGGATAAAGACTGGCTCAAATCACCCCCTAAGGATATTTTGTTTTTAAAATGTTTATACTTTCCTGCTGAATACTGATGCTAAAATGTATCTCTTTTTTTTTCTTTAGGTTATTTCTTACTTATTGTCAGAAATGAGTGGTTGTTATAGATAAAAGTTATCAATTTTTCATTCCCTATGTGATTAACATTATTATTAGATGCTTAGCAAAATACTGTGCTCATTTTTCCCCTGAATATTTAAAGAAATAAGTGGTTCTCTACTGTATATTAAGGCATTAAGTGATATGAAAACTATCCTTGTCAGAAAAAAATTCTAGTAGTATTATTTTGCTTTTGTGCCCGTTTATTGGTTAGGTAAAAATGTCTAATGATCCATCCAGCTAAATAATATGCAACTACAGTGGAATATTTTTCAACATTTAAGGGTATAAAATGTGCCAATCCCTATGACTGGCAAAAAATCTCCAACTCCAAATCTCCTTTCTGGCCTTAAAACGTGGTTCAGGAGCTTGAGATTTTAAAGTAAATTTTTTACTCTTTTATGGCTCTGATAATGTATCACTTTATTGCATCACACATGAAATCACACAGAAGATCACTGTAACACTGTGAGGCATCTCTGGAATCTTGCTCAGTGCTCTGCTAACAAAGCTACTAGCCTTGCTGTCTGGGAGACTTATTTTTGCATGAAATGACTATCTGTTCTCTCTTAGAGTTACTATATGTGAAAGCTATCAGTTAATTTTGAATCCATCAGTCTCTGTAGGTGATAACTTTTGCCAGTTTATTCTATTTGTGGTGATAGAAGCCATCTGTCTCTCTCTGCTTTGCACATGCTCAAATTAGTTCTTGCATATTAAGGAAACCTTTTCCCCTTTGCTGTTGATGTGCAGTTGCCATTTTGATAGTAATTATAACACTTTCCCTTAAGAGTTTCCTTTGAACTCCACCCGTTTTGAAAATATCTGCTTTAATGGGCTGCTTATTTCTAGCTTAGAAGCATGATTGAAATGTTTCATATTTCTCCAAGCTGTGAGTATTAAATAATTGATAGTTGGGAACAAATTCCTAAGCTGCAATTTAATCCCGAACTTCTCAAGCTGCCATTTGTATCGGCCCAAAAGCTGAAGCACAGCTTTTTGTTTAATCAGGCCACATGTTGTATTCTTTTCAGAACAATTGCAATCTTTCTCCTTCTCATGAGGCCCTTATCCCAGAGGCTTGCCTTGTTAATGGCTGAGATGCAGTACCCATGAGAAAAATCTGCCATAGCTTGGCCTTTGGAAAGGAGGAAGCAAATATATTTTGTTGGCTTTCCAGTGTAGGATTCTCTGCCTCATTTTGGCCTCTTGTTGACGAGAGCCTTGCTTCGAGCACAACGAGCTCACTCCCACCCTTCTGCAGCTCAGACCTGGTGCATCCCAAAAGGGTGGAGTGCTCCAAGCTGTAACAATATGAGGTTGCTGGCACTCTGCAGGTCACTGTTTTCTTTGGAGGCAGATGGTTATTGTGCTTTCCAATATAGCAATGGAGTCTCTCACTGAACAGCATGACCCTGGCTGCTGGGACTTCCAAAATACTGTCAAAAGTATTTTTTGTTGTTGCTGATGCTGCAGAAAGATACAAGTCATTGCTGAGTAAATGCCATGAAATAACATCAGGACAGATATCAGTGGTTACTCACACCTCAAAAATTTCAGAGCTCAAAACAGGCAAAGTTTGGACACCTAGTCTGACACACTTCAATATGCTTTTTCTGATTTCTTGCAATGCACTAAAGGGTTTCCTGAGAGATTTCTGATATTTACGACACCAAAATTTCACAAAAACGGTCCTGATATTATTTTACTTAGAATTCAAAATTTCTAAGAAATGAAAATGTGGAAAAACTTTTTTAAAGACATTTTGTTTTGTGTGTTCATCTTGTTTTGTTTTAAGTGCAAGAGCTTCAGCCTTTGGTTGAATAAGACATCATAGTTGTGTCTCCAAGAAAAGTTAGCATTCTTGTATATCTTGCATATAAAAAGAGGTAATTTATATGTAGAAAATTGGAACAACCTATATTTGTTTTGGAATAGAGCAACCTACATTTGCAACACTGGAATAAACCTTATTGCAATGGGCTGTGGAAATAAGGGAAACATATCCAGCAGTATCCATGAAAACTCTTGCCAGGGAGCTTCAGGTATTTGGTGTGTGTTGTGAGTTAACCAACGCACACATGGGCCCCTTAATTTGCTGATAGGGAAGTGGATGATGTGGGCAGTTCACTCTTGAGAGCTGTAGAAGGAGCTTTTGCCTTTGTGAAAGATGTGTGTCCTATTCCTGCTGACACTGGGAAACACTGAGGAGGTATTGAAATAGAAGATCAGGTCAGGAATCCCCATGCACTCACAGAGCTGTAACAAAAGTATGATGCCAGCACAGATATTAATCTGAAACATCACAACAAGGTAATAATATAAGGACATGAGCCTGAGATACACTGAATTGATTTAAATTTGATCTGCACAGAATATGACACCCCTGTGTTTTCATCTGTTAAACTCATGTCTTCAGGATCAGCACAAAGTCCTTCAAAGCATATGTTTCATGTCTGCTAAATAAAGAGTCAGCAGTTGATACATCATAGGAATCTTTGCTCAGATGTGCATGTGCCAAGGTTACCTTAGCAGGATCGAGCAGTAATCTTTTACCTAACTCAGATAATGTAGAGACACATAGGTATAAATATTCCCCTGTATTGTGTTTTGACCTATTAAAAAAAAAAAAAAAAGAGAGAGAGTCCTGCATTCCTAGTTTTTATATGACTGTCTGGATGCAACCAAGGAACACATGGAATGCATCACCCTGGTCTAGGTTGCTCAAGGGCATGAATGGTTCTTAAAAGGAGAGTATTGGTTGACTACGCTGTCTCTAGTTCAGCAGAAATATTGGCTGTAATCTGTAAATGCCCCTTGTGACTGGGATACATCTGAAAACCTATGCACCCACTCTGAAAAAAAAAGTTTGTGGGGGGGAACATGCTTATTTTGGGATGTGGAATGCTGGCTGAACAATATTCCTAAATAGACCAATTGGAAAAAGAAAAGACTTTCTCTGCTAGAGGGAAAAAGAAGTCAATGAAATATAGAGTAGATCATCAGGTGTTGCTTGATAACTTTATCCTGTCATGGTAGGGCTGTACCAATAAAAACTATTTGTGATTAAGCAGTCTCTTGGTTACACATAACTTAAAGTCCTTGGGTCTCCAGAATTCATCCTTAGTTTCTGATACATAAAAGGAAATAGATGGTTTCTTAAAGGAGTAGTCCATGTACAGCAGAATACTTCTTTAACCAAATAAATATACTTTCTTGCAAAAAGAGTATGACAATCTGTTTAAGCCTCCTGGGATTGGAAAGGTGGAAGGTCATTTCTCATGGCTGTCTAATGCTGAAGTCAGAAATGCAGACTACCCTTGTCTTACTCAGGTGAGTACACACATTCCATACATTTTCATACACTTTCCAGTGGCACATGCAGTGCTTGGCTGTTGTCACACGTAGATTGTCTAGTATTCTTTATCTGCTTTTGCAGAAGGAGTTCACTTGGTGCCTGCCTTTTTTCACAGTTTTCTTTGGAATATGACTAGTCATCATTGGTGAGGAAAGTTTAGAGCAGCAGTCAGTGAGGGGAAGCAATTACGTGAATAGGGAAACAGGACTCTCTTATTCACCACAAGGGTGTGGTTGGAGGGAGGCACATCTGCTGACCTTCATCTGTGTAATGTGAGTGGGAAGGAGCAAAATTATTCTATTTATATTCACAAATCCAGTAGCCTTCCACGGAATGCCAGCTCAGATCAACACTTGATATACGGCAAGGAATTTTCTTTACCCTGAAATTCAAAACAAGCTGTAGTTAGAGGATAGGTTTGGCTGAGTCCTCCTGACATGCCAGGTAGGTTCAGCTCCTGCCAGGCTGGGGTTAAACAATGATACCATGCTAACCCTTTCCAGCTACACTCAGGCCTGTGTTTTGCCACTAGGAGAGAAGGTTGCTGGTTCTTCAGCAGGTGCTGCTGCTGCCTCTGGGAAAATAAACAACATCCCACTGTGGACTGCAGATGTTTGCCTCCCCTGCCTCCCCAAGGCATCCCACCTTGAACATGTTGGGACAGACTGCAGGTTTCTGCAATATTTTGTCAGATGCCTCAGCCTCCTCCATGGGAACATGCTGCTGACATGCAAGATGATGTGTTATTAATAAGTTTGCCTTTGTCCCACTAATCTAAAAATACTTAGATAATGTTACAGAGGTTTGCATGATTTGCCAACACATTTGGCTGAAACAAAAAGTATGTCCTAGCGAGAACTAAGCCCTGGGAATATCTTTTCCATTGGGTTCAATTAGTGGAATCCCATAGAATATTTTATAAGAATACTGTTATGGAAGTACAGTATTTGAATTCTAAAAAACCTTTGAAATTTGTGTCAGTTTGTGGCATTCTGCTTCTGCCCATGGTGAGCCAAACATATTATTGTACTGCCTGGGAACAGCCTGGGAGGAAAATTCTTACCTACAAGATGCAATTTCCTTTTAAAAATCACTCTCAAGGAAGGTTATGATGTGGGAGGTCACTGTATTGTCTCCCATATATTACTCTGCACCTATTCCACTGTGGAGTCTGGTTTCAATGACTGTGAGAAGTCCTGGATGAAAATAGGAAGGCATGGGAGATACCAGGAGGGATCCATCCAGAATTCATCAGTCCTTACTGCACTTTGTATATTGCACAGCACCATCTGCCCATGCTTTGTTTAAGATTTCCTAGATGTACATAGAAAAGTTTACTTTGCAACTCACGTGGTGTGCTAAGCGACTGTAAGTTTATTCAAAATGCTTCAGAGTTATTATGTGCTGTGCCATGGATCTCAACATGTGTTGTTGCAATTTGTCAGAACTATTGCCAGATGTCCAGAAAGCTCTGTTGGATGTCCAAGTATGAGGGAAGGGGAGAATGGAGGAGTGGGATTTGTTCATTCTTCGATTCCCAGTGTACTGGCTGTCATGGGAGATTGCAAAATACAAAGAGAAGGGAATGTCATGATGTTTTGCACTGTAAAGTTTTTACAGTACCCAAACCACTTTGCATCATCCTCTTACAGGCCTTACCAGGTCTGAAAAGATATTACCTGGAAATCCTAGTACACCAATACTCTTAACAGCACAGAGCTGATAGCAGCAATATTTTAAAACAAGCAGAACTTGGGGCCTCAGCCTGGTGGCCTTGCCACTGCCACAAGCACACAGCTTTGATAAACTAATGGATGCCATATGTTGTTTCTTAGAAATGTCATGCAGTTTTAGGAGAATAATTTTCTAGTCCAAGAAAGCTCATGGGGAGCAGAAAAGTCAACAAAAACTCCTTAAGTAAACAGTAACAGCTCCTCACCACCAAGGCCTGGATTTATTTTGCATTTTATTGAAAATTACTTGCAAAAGACATTATCTGGTGACCAAACTCTGTAACTTCCTCAGTTGATTCTGACTGCAAAATTCTCTGCCTGTTTCTGCTTTTTATATGCCATTTCTGCAAAGGTCATGGATTAACATATTATCTGGGTCATCACAACTGATACTAGTTTGCAAATGACTGGACTACAGCTTCAGCATTGATTTAAGCTGCCAAATATTATTTTCAATATTCAGTTCAAAAATATGAACCGGATGTAGAAACCTTCTATTGGTTTTTTTTCATGAAGTGCTGTTTTTCTCATTAAGTGCTTTTCAGGTAAAAATATTTTATGAAAAGAAAACCATGAGTGGTATAGTGCCAGTAGATCATGGGATTATGGCCATTTTGTACTGATATTTTTTTGTTGTTCCTAACACCAATGTGATCAGTGCTATCTAAACAGTGCAGAAAAGAACAGCCTTGGATGTTAGACTAAAGCCAGGCAAAGGAAAAAATTATTGTTCTTTTCCTAGAATCTAGAAAACATTTCTAAGCTCTTTGCAATGAATATGGCCTGGAAAGGTCCTTTTTTTTTTCTCCACAAAACTCTTCATATCTTTTGTTTTTTTCTCACATCTGTGGGAATTCTTTGTTGTAGGTAACAGTGCTTGAAAACACTTCAGAGACAAAATGAAGTGCTTAGTTTTGTATGGTTGGGGAACTTCTTGCTCAGATAGCAATGTCCCTGCTAATTTAGAGGATGTAGTGACAAATTCCTAAAAGCTCTCCTTCAGTCAAATGGATGGCAATTTTGATCAGGATTTCTCAGAAATCAGGGATTAAAATGTAGGTAAATAAGACCACTATTCAGGATGCAGAAGGCTGTGGAGATAAAGTGATAGCAGCAGGTACTGTAGGACTTTCTTTAAAGCTCTTTTCTCTTTAATATTGAATTTACTGTTTAGGACTCTGTGTGCATGTTTCTGTGCTCGTATTTATGATACAAATAGGAATTTTTTTTTCATTTTGTATTTCTTCAGCTGTATACAAAAACCCTTTGCAAATTACTTACAAACAAGATAAAAGATTTTACAATTCTTTAGTAGGCCATAACAGGAAACACTTGCCTGTTTCTTTCATTACATAACTCGTACAAAAAATATCATATGCAAGAGAGTACAGAGAAAGACGTAGAGGAAAACAGCTCATTTTTTTTGGAGTAGGGACGGCAGCAAATGTCATATTAAGGCCATAGTTGGCTTGATCTTCACACATTAGTTTGCCCATTATGTGTATATATAGGAACATATGGGAGAGTTACTGCTTGGGGCAGATGGATCATGTTCCTGTGGGACACTCTGCATGCAGAGTGCTCTCTTTCAGATCATCTAAGGCTGCAGCAGACATCATGGATGTCTTTGAAAAGGTTTGTCTTCTCTAGTGCATTTGCCCATGTGATTCTCTTATGTATGAGATTATATCTCCAAGCTGTCTGCAACTGGGCCATTCTTATTTGACAGTCTTGATAATAAATGGCATATGCATTTTTAATATAGGTCTAGTGTAGTCAGGGCATATATTTTTTTCACACCTGTTGGGAGCTGTGTCTCTACACATCTCTTCCTGAACTGTGTTTTGAAGACTGTAGTTCTAAATTATTGTTTTCATACTAAAGACAAAGTAGGTACATTTACAGTTAGCAAGTTAGTGTATTTTTATTCCTTACGTGTCAGGGAAAGTTTCTAACTAGCTGGGAAGAAGTGAATTATGATATTACAAAACGGTAGTTCTATTTTTTCAAGTTTATGTGTCTTAGCGAGGCAGAAAAGGTGGAAAACATGCCTGTTAGTATATTTCTTCCATGATAGTTTAGAGGAAAAAGTCTTAATGCCTAAGTCACCATCAGTGGAAATTTGCTTGACTGTCCAATTTATGTGCTGTCTGGGTGAGTTCCTTGATAGAATCATTGCATTTGTTACAAAGGGTGGGAGAGTCTAAGGTTAAGGCTCTCAGATCATATATGGGTCGAATAAATTTTTTGATTTAAATATCTTTAATATATCCATATTTATATAATATAGCCATTTATTTAATATATCCATAAAGCCTCATATAAATTAGGGAGAACTTCAGCGTGTTCTAGCTCTCGGAGAATAAAATTAACTTTATATACTTTTACATGGTGTGGGACATCACTCTTGAAAAACCTGTTCTGAAATAGGTGGTGCAAACCAGAAGAAAGTACTTTGTGTTTCACTGCTGAATGGCCACTGGTTAATGGCTGACTGCTGCTTCTGCCCCTCTAATTTGCTTATTAAGTCTTGTGACAAGTTTCTGACAGGATGTCTGTGAACTGGACTTTGGAAAGCATTCCAGACTCAGCCTTTATCTGAGCACAGCCATGATTCCACCAGATTACAACCATGCGTGCATTTTATAGACCACAGGTGACAAAAGAAAATAGTCATAATTGCATGAAAATTCAGGCTGGAAGGGACATCTGGAAGCTTATCAATTTATATGATGCCACTAAAATTTAGAGTAAGAGCAAATGATAAAAAGCTAAGGGCAAAGTCTAGGCAGGTAAATGGATTAACGGTTCCTTTACTGAAAAAAAGTTTGTTTCTTAGCTGATTTATTTTTTGATTTGAAAATTATTTTGGCTGTTGATCTCTAGTAGAATTTGACCACCAAGTGGCTTTATCCAGGTTCATAGGGGGTTATAGAAAAATAGAAGCAGGAAAGGATCCCAAGAGGCTTTGCACAGTCAGATCTGGAAAATATCCAAGGACAGAGATTGGACAACCTCTCTGGGCAGCCTGTTCCAGTGCCTACTGTCCTCATGAGCAAAATTACTTTTCTGATATCTGCTCTGATTGTGTCGTTTCAGCTCGTGCTTGTTGTTCCTCACCCTATTGCCATGCACAGCTGAAGAGCCTGGCTCCTTCTCAGCTGCCTTCCTCTAGGGACTTGAGGCTGCTGTTGGATTTGTACAGATCCATCTTTCTCCAGGATGAGCCAGGCTGGATCTCTCAGTCTCTCCTGGCAGGGCAACTGCTCCAGCCCAAATCAATTTGGGGGCCCCCCACTTAGCTCCTGCCAATTTGTGAATATCTGCTCTATATTGAAGGGCACCAAGCTTCACACTGCATGCTAGATGTGGTTGAAAGTACTGAGTGGAGGGGATTAGTTCTGATACTAAATCATTTGTGTGTTCATGTTCTTCATCTAGAGGTTGTATTTTATTTTTATTTTTTAATTTAAGAGAACAGTTTTGCATCTACTGTGAATTCCAGTGTTCCAACAATAAGCCATGTATATATTGACATTCTCATTAAGTATGTACAAATGACACTTCTGAATAGTGGAAATCACATTGTGTCATTTCTCTGGGTGAAACCATCAAAATATTCTAATAATTAGTGTTTCATGACCTTATCTCTTTTTAAAGAATGAAAAAGATACACTGCCTCTTTTTGTACTTGCTCCATTCAGTGATTAGCTAGCCAAAAATGTCTACTGTCTGCACAAACCAGTGATTAGATAAGAATTTGAAGATATTCTGCAAGATTTATTTGTGAAGCTGATTTCGCTTCATTTAATTTTAGAGACATACTCTACTTCCATTTAAACAGACTCAAAGGAGAAATATATGATTATCTTAATGGAGAACTAATTATATATTAATTGAAATCTTATTTCTGCCAGTAGAAGCAAACTGTAATATTTTCCTTTTCTGTCAAGAATATTATTTTCTAACACTTATTACCATCAGAAGACATTATCTTTTTGTTTAATTCCTTTTTATTACACATTACTTCCACTAGGAAACTGAGCAGTCAGGCATGAACTAACTTAGGTAAAATAAGAACTGATCTGTATTCCAGTTGAAAGTCATATGCTATTGAACCATGGTTGCCTTAGATCTTGGAAATTTCTATTATCTTAGATGCTGAAAAACCCCCAAACAAAGAATCAATTAAAATTAAAATCATTTAGTGTTCATGAAAGCTGCTAGATTGACAGTTCTGCCAAATTAAATCTTGCTTTTTTCAAAGGAGAGATGGTTATAACATGCAAAATGATGATGAAAATTTACACACAGCATCTGGTAATATGCTTCAAACCTTACCTCAAGAAGGAAGAAATAATTCTGTTTACTTGCCATCATGTCCATATCATACACTGAGAAAAGCAGCTAATTTTCATAATCCACTAAGAGATTCATTAACTAGAAGTGAGAAAATAATTGATTTCTTCCTTTCAGTGGCAAAAAAGGAGAAAAATATTTGGTTGTAATAGAAATAAAACCATTTTAGTTATTTTCATCAGGTTGTTTTTTTTTTAACCTCAGAAAAATAAAAAAAAAGGTGTTCTCTTTTGAAACTGGCAATAAGTGACAGAGAAATGAAGATCCACATTCATAATGTCTGTAACTTCTGCACTACTTTTATGATTAGCCAATTTAATTATGGAGAGACATAAGTTCAGATTTTCCTCTGCAGAAAGTGAGTGAGATCCTGTGTCCAGGAAAGTTTTCCATTTCCTTCCGTGGCTCATGGAGTAAGTAGGTTGGAATTCAATTTCCCATGATGTTTCAGTGATTTTACCCTTTAGAGTCACTGACTGTTAACTCACGAGTCCACAGAAGGAGACACAGGGCAACAAAACTCAGTGTTCTCTGCACTATGGCACTGGCATTGACAGTATCTAGCAGGAGAAAATAACCTGAGAAAAATACTCTGCAGCCAGAGTTAAACTCTGAGTTTGGGCTCTGAGACTCAGACTGATCAAGCTACAATGCTCCTGGCTAAATAAACCCGTCTACGTTGGCAGTATGTGTGAATGCAGACCTTCATTTGCTCAGCTCTTATTACAAGTGAATAGAAATAAAATATTTCTGAATTACTGAGTCAGTTTATCTCAGAAAGTTGGGAGTTTCACCATTTTCCTTTTGGCTGCTGCTGCTAGGTTAAACTGTATAATTTTGGTATCCGTGAGAAGCATTTTTACACACACACACACACACACACACACACACACAGACACAAAAGAAAACAAAAAAACTAAACTTTTGGGAAAAACTACCATGCTGTTTCATTTATAACATTAACGCGATGCAGTCTAAATTGGTGGAGAAGAAGAGAATATGAGAAATATTTTGAGTCATATACCTTATATACTTCTGTTGTTGAGATTTGTAGGCATAGAATGAAACCACAGACTTCCCAGCCTCCAATTCTGCTTGACAAAAGAAGTATACAGAGACACTCTGAGTTCATGTACATAGGCACTGCAAGAAGAGGATAAATTGACCCAAATGGAAAGTGCCACTCACCTCTGGAACTGTTTCCTACTTTGAACATTTAGACTCAAATGCCAGAATTTAAAAATTAACAGTATGAGTGAGTCAGGTCAGCATTTACTTCAGGAGTAGAGGCAATTTCAAACCATGGGCTCCATGCAGCAGCAATCAATGACTCTCTAGAGAGTAATATAGCTGCTCTTTTCAGAAAAATCCAGTATATTTGGGGAAACTTATATCTGATATGTTCATCAGTGCAGAAATGCTCCATTTCATTGCAAATTTGTGTCATCAAAGTATTTTTTCTACATTATGTATAATATCCATACTGTTTAACGACAGAACATCTCTGAATAGCAAATTTGAAAGTCAACTTATAAATACTACTCACATCTTCAGGTTTATATATTATGTTTGTGTATATAAAATTTGGCACTTACAAGCTAATCAAGGGTCTTGACATAAAGACTTTAATAACCTTTGGGGAAAATTTTTGATAAATATCTCTTACATGATTCCTACAATAAATATGGACTTGATTCATGCACCTAATTTTCATAAACATCATTTGGATAACTTTTCTAACAAATTAACCTTTAAAATTGCATGCTAAAAGTACAAGTAATAATTGTATTTATTTTTCTCCAATAGTTGTAAGAAATCAGTTTGCAGGAAAATTCTAGATATTTTATGCAGCTAAGTCATTTAGCAGTGATCTGAGCACAAACAGCAAATGGTAGTTTACATCCTAACTTCTGTGCTCTTCCAATTGTTTCTAACTCTTCATTTTTTAACCTGAAAACCTTTCTTAAAACTTGAATTTCTGGAAGAATGTGGATAGGTAAGGTCATAGCTTTTATGATGATTGTAACTTCTTACAGTGCTCCAGCTATACTCTCAAATCGTGCCTGGCTTTTCAAGTCTTTTCGCATTGCCAAAATCATGTCAAGGGAATTTGTCTGGGAGCAGATACACACAACTATGCATAAGCTTCACTTATGGTCTGACCCAGCTCAGGAGGAGAATCTGTGTGGAGTGTCCATAGGGAGCCCAGGTTATGCAGTTGGCAACTTGCCCTCTGTCTTGAGAGCTTTTGAGTTCCATTCCTGGCACAAAACCTTGCATAACCACTGTCATCAGATGAAAACAACATAGACACAACCTTGTCCTGTCCCCCAGTGCTGTGAGAATCAGAGACTTCTTGGTTGCTCAGTACTCTTATGCAAAAAGCCTGTAAGTACATCTCTTGTTATAGTTCAGTTGCCCAAACTAAACAGCCTTCAAAATTTGTCTTAGGATTTTTTAAAAAGGAAGGAAATATTGTGATATTTGTGTTGTTCGTTATTTGAATGTCAAACTATGTTTATATTCTCTAAATGAGAGAAGCTGAGAAGACAGGATGATGTGTATGGTGTTACTGAAACCACATTATTCCCTTCCCACTTCCCCTCCCTCTTATACACAAATATTGGAGCTGGTGCCAATTTTGTAATTTCAAAAGTTTCAAAATTGGAACTAATTTGTATTTCTCAGAATGTTAAAAAGTATTGAAAAAGCACACACTGGAGAGCCAAAAAGTCTTCTCATTGAAGATGGGAGGTAGAACATAATATGAGACTTCAGAAACAAACTGTAGAAATCATCCCTTTCCAGGTGGGAGTGGACAGATTTCCAGTACTTTTTACGTGGGGGACTTTGACAGTGTGTCACCTCAAATATTCAGAGTGCCTTGTGCTGCTGTCATTTGGGAGGTGACACGAGTTACACTATTAGCAGAGCCTCAAAGTGACTAAGGCATTGTGGTAATGGATGTAGATCCCAGCTGCAGTCAGGATCAAATGGAAGATAAATGGGTTTCTGTTATGCTTAGACCATTTTCCAGGAAGCACACTCCACTCAAGTTTGACGTGCACTTTGATGAGAGGGAGGTTTTGTTTCTTCTTCACAATATGCTGGTACATACCATATGCCTGTCTCAGACTCCCAGGGAGAAGAAAAGATCCAATACAGTGCTTCCAGGCAGACTGGACCTGGAGTCCCAAGGGAGATTTACAATGTACTAGCTTTGTTCCTTCTGAAGGACTAATAACAAAGTACTGTCTTCTATAAAAATGTTTTTGTGGGCATGTACAAACAGACAAATGCAATGTTAACATTTAATAACTTGTAGAAAAAAAAAATCTATTACTTCTTATGAGCAGATCTGACTTGTTAATTTTATATGTAAGGTTGAACAAATGATCAAAAATAGTCCCCTCTTTACCCTTACTGAGAAGCTGATGAGTAAAATAAATAAAAGATTCTTTTGGAACAAGAATTCTGCTTTGCCTTGTTACATTCTCTACCCATAAGAACCCTGTGCCATATTTAAATTTAGTTTTCTGAGCAATAGGCAACCTTTTCAACAGAGTACGAGTCAGCAAATCAGGCTTTGATTTTCCCACTTCAACATCTGTATAATTTAAAGATTAATAAAATCATCTATCCCAAGACTTTTACATTTAAGAAAAGGTTTCCTAGTTTGAAAGGAAAATAAAACATTTCTAGAAATATTGCAAAATTTCTATCTATCTGCTCCAAAGCATAAACAGAATCCCCACAGGCTGATAAAAATAAAGTGCCTCTTGCCTGCCATACAAATGGAAAGTTCAGTTCATAAAGCTGTTATGCATAATTTACATGGATGTTCCACAAAGTCTGCTTGGGAGTAACATAGAGGAAAAATTAATTACCTGCTTTTAATATTCATTAAGTGTTTTTTCCCTCTGAGCATGTGCTGCAATTTCAACAGTACATTTCTAAAAGTGCATAAACCCAAGCACAACAGCTCAGTGAGGATTATGTATCATTGCAGAAGGACAGTAAAGGAATATTGCCCCCAGGTCAGCTCAGCTCCTGGCTTTGGGCTTACGTGTGGCAGAGAGGATAAGCTGCAACCAGTTCACTCTCTGCCTCTGCCCTGGTGTATGGGAAAGGAAAGCATTCCCTTGCTGCTGCTTTTAAGGAAAGAAATGTGGTCACTTGTTCCTGCAGGTCAAAGGAACTCCTTCCTACCTTTCCAGAAGGGACCATTTCAAGACACTGGTGCTACGAAAGTTTTGCAAAAGCTGTGTTTAAATCCAATGACCCCAAAAATATCACTCCTTCTTCTTGATTTTCCTTTACAGAATTTGTGTCTGTTTAGAATAATGAAACAGCCCACCCAGACATGGGACATATGCTCACCTAAGGGAGTTTGTAAACATGGCATTTATGGGAGAGTTTATTTTTAATCCCTGCTCTCTGAACAAACACGAAATACACACCTTGTAACCTATATTCATTGTGTAAACAGAAATACTGCAAATTATTATAACTTTTTTTTGGTAGTTCATTCATATGATCGGTGTCATTGTTTTCAGTTCCTGAAGTTAAGAACAAAACACACCTTGAGGATGAGAAATCAGAAAGTGGGAAGTCTGTTCTAAAGACTTTTAACAAGATCCAAAAGGAATATTGCTGCAAAACTAGCAATTCTTGCAAAAGATTAGATGGTTGCAAGAACAACTTCAGATTCGATTTTTGGGCCTGCTAAAAGCTTCTTGGATAAACTTAGGCATGCCACTTAATCTTTTTGTACCTTAGTTCCCAATCTGCAATATGAAGATAACACTGTTTTCTCCCCTTCAGACTTTATCTTTTTGAAAGCTTATGGAAGCTTTGGGCATCTCTGTGGTTGACTATTAATTGGTGATAAATTTTTATGCAGTGATGTTGAGAAGAACAGGAAGAAAAGGTGGGTTAGATTTAGAACTGCAAAGACATAAAAATTTTTGCTTTGCAAACACATAAAAATATTTTTATTCCTGAATCAGGACATAAAGTTTGAAACTGAAATACTTAAATACTTCAACTACCACAGGTTGAATCATTTCAGCATTATGGAAATAAATAATTTCAAGGATTTTGAAGATTTGATGTCCCTCCCCTGCCTTGCAAGGCCTGATTGTGCATCCAGTGATGCTTTGGTGGTCCCATGATTCCCAGTAGGCGCTACCTCTCTTAGCAGAGAAACAATTTTGCATCATAGGATTTGTCCCCCATTGCTGGAGTCCGTTCCATAGGGCAGAGTGGAGGGAACCTGAATTAGAGTCGTCACTGTGCAATGTGAGTGTCAGAGGGTGGACACATGGAGAAAGAGAAGGCAGAAGAACTGATAAAAGACAGTATCTGGCAGCTCCCTCAGTGAACACAGTTCTGCCCTAAACACTGACTCAATAAAGCAGGGTGATGTAAAAGTTTGCAACTGTGTAAACAAAGACTAAAACATAGTGCTTGTAGTCAGGGTGTCCAAATTAAGGAAATCTCTGTCATTCCCCAACTTGAGGAAAAGTGTTTACTGCATAAACATTTTCCACATAATCTTTATTTTTTATTTCAGTTCCTCTTTAGTGAGAAGAAAATATTACAAGGATTTATTTTTTTTTTAATCCTTTCCTAGCAAAAGCTAATTTATTTCTGCCAAGTTCATTAAGGGATTCCTTCTTCAAGGACTGTATTCTTTAAATTCTTGTTTAACCTCTTAGCAAATTTTAACATTTAATTACTTTTATACTAATACCTAAAGATATTTAAAAATAATAATTCACCATCCGTCATCTTCTGAGAATACTGAGACCTTTTCCTTGATCCCATTGAGCTCATGTAGCTATTACTTGTGCAAGTGCTACTATTATTTATTATGTTTACAATTTCTTTTCTGTGTAATTCTGTGGTTTTAAGATAAAATGAACTGAATGAAATATGAAATCACTCTACATTGTCCTGACTCAAAGAGACCAGGTTTAGAAAGTAAGAAAAATAACGAGATTTGTGAAAAAATGATGAGAACTTGCAATATTATACAGAATATCTATCTACATGATATTACTTGGCTTGTAGTAGTCATCCTTAACTTTAGGACAAAAAGGTAGCCTTTGGATTTTTGCATGATTTGATTGGAGGCTTAATCTGCTTTGGAAAATAAATTTATTAATAACCACACTTGTGAATGGTGTTGTTCTGTATCTCTGATACTTCAGTTTGCAAAGTTCTAGAGATTTCAGAGAGAGGTCTATTTTATTCCCAATGTACAATATGCTATCTATGAAAATTTCAAATTGAAACAAATATGGTGAGATTTTGATGCCATCTTTAGTTTCAGTCATACACAGTTTAATTCTTCAGATAGCCCTGAACCAGTTGGTCTTCATTTGCTGAAAAACTGGTTGCTTGTTGTACTTTTGTCTGAGTCAAACCTTTCTAAACAGAAAGTGAGGGCATAGTGATTTGTTCAGTTTCTTAGAAGCTCCCAGCAGCAACACATCTAATGAATTCCACTCTCCAGCAAATGTGCACAACCAGTTTCCTTCTGGGGCATAGGTAGGAGATCCTTTTCCCTTTTATCTCTAGTAGCTAATCTTGTCTGGTAATAGAAGTAACCTTCACTTCCAGCTGGAAACAGGTGCAAAGGAATGAGAAGTATGCATGACTGGTAGGTGTTCATTAAAAGTGTACCAACCTTTCAGAAGCCTTCTTCAACCTGACCTTGATGTGCTTCAGCCAGATGCTGAAAGCTCAATGCCTTCAATTCAAAACAATAAGTAGAATCAAGTTGAGCTTACGGGAAATTTGGGTTCTTTGGAATTTTTAGCTGAATATAAAAGACTGGAAAGTTCAGAAACAAGTCCAGTTCTAACAGGCTTGTAAAAATATGAGGAACCATATTTACTAAGTCAGTCTCCTGGGAAGGTGGGGGGAGAATAGCAGTCTTTTATGTTGATCACCCATTTTTTTGTTTCCAGTCATGCTAGAGACAAAGAATTGCAAGCAGTCCCATAATTACTTATTTCTGGACATGACAAGAGCTAGAAAAAATAGTAATAATGAGAAAGAACCTTTTAGAATGCTTTCAAAACATGCTGTGCAGATGTCTTGATGTTAAAACAGCACTGTTCCAACAACTGTGCTCAGGAACAGTGCCTCAGTCATACTCAGGTCTTAATTCCTTGCCAGCTTCTTCCTTGACCCCAGAGAGCTGGAATTTAAAGTTGTTCTATATTGGATGACATGCACTTCCTCTTTTGAAGGAATGCAGATCCCCTGTCACCATCTATCACTGTTGTAGAAGAGACTTGAGTCCTAATATATGAGTCACACTTTCCCATTCTACTAAAGAGAAAATGCCAACAACTATTTTCTTGTTCAACTTTTTCCCAGCAGCTAGGGAAAAAAAATACAAACCAAGCTAATGGTGTACTTTAACTTGCCTCTGAGCAGCAGGTATAATCTATTTAGTCCTTCTTAGAGTCCCAGGTGTGTGACATTATCTGGGTTCTGGGAGGAAACTGTTTCTTCTCAGTCTCACAATATTTTTGAAAATATCTGTGGCAAACTGCTGCAGTTTCAGCTGTGAAACTCTATCAGAACAGATGACAAGGATTATAGAACTTTTTTCCAGGTTGGAAAGGACCTTGAAAGATGAACTGATCTGACCTTTTGGGGGAAAGGGAGACTAGGTGACATTATTAGGCACTCTGAACAAATACATCTCAAAAACTTCCAGAGACAGAGTCTTTATCACATCCCTAGAAAAGTTGCTCCACTGAGTGATTATTCTTGCAAACTGTAAAAAAAGTCTTTCTTATGTACAGATGAAACTTCTCCCAGTGAAATTTGTACCTATTGTCCCTTCTCCATATGGCTCTTTGTGAAGAGATCCTCTGTCCTCTTTGTAGCTGCCCTCTAAGTATTGGAATACTGTGAGGTGCCCTCTGAACCTTCTCTTAGGAAGAAAAGACCTAACTCCCTCAGTCTTTCTCATAGGGTAGGTTCTCCAACATTTTAGTCATCATATCTCAGTTAAAAAAGTAAATGAGGCAAACCTGAAGTGTTTGCCCCCCTGTTGCATAATAATAAAATACCATGAGCCCAAATTAGAAGTATATGGGAAAAAACACACAAAAGTCCCAGAGAAGAGCTTTAATTCAATATAATTGCATTAAATATAAAATATTTACGTCAAAATATCCATGGGTTTGTCCCTTATATTTTATTTAGCTGCAAATTGTCAACATTTGGACCATCACCAGGTTAAAGTAGCAAAGTCAATGCATATAGCAAACATTTCACCAAGTCCCATAGTGACTGGGCAATAAAACCTAATTTGCCTAACTAATGCTCATTTTATGAAGTCAGGTGGATATGTTGAGGAAGCTGCTGCCATTTCACCCCTGTAGGCCATCCAGCTTTCCTGCTTTGACAAGGTGGTGTTACTAACCAAATAAAGTGAGGAAAGGAGTAGTTAGGAGAAGGAACCATTTGAAATTTCTGTAGGGCAACTTCACAATAATCCTATGACTGAATTTCTTCTGCTGTGTTTAATGGTTTTGTTTTGGAATTGTTTTATATTGAAAAATACCCCATCACTTCAGCTAGTGTAATCCCATTAGTCCGAGATGTTTCTGAGGCTGGAGCTGTCAGAAATATGCTTCAAGTGTCTTTCAGCTTGAGAAGCAGCTGGAACACATGAGCAAATGCATCTGAACATGGAGGCACCCTCTGATTTCAATTCAGGATGATGCACAGCTCCATTAAAAGACTTATTCAGAAGCATTCTGAGCTTTCGGTTTGGAAACTGTAGCCCTGAAACTGGATGAGCAATCCATAGCAGACTTCAGTGAACACTGCATCCAAGAGAAAATATCGGGAGATAAGTACATATGGCAGCTCCCAAGAACATGTCAGACGGGCAGATGCTGTGTGAAAGGAAGATAAATTCTTCAGCTTGGCAGCTGGGGATTGTGGTTGTTCATCAGATGAAGCAGCACGAAGAAGAAGTATAAGAAACATTATGTGATCTTACCTCTTATGCACCCATTTTGCAACAGCTCCAGAGAAACACTCCCATGCAAACACATTTAATAGTATCCAAAGCTAGGGAACTAAATGTGAATCTAAGAGACTAAATCTATAGCCTAATTTTCCAAAGTCACCCACAAGCTCAGCTGGATGTCTGTATTTATTTATCCCCCCCAACCCATCTGTTTCTGAGTAGTCAGCACCTCTCTGTGCAGAAAGGCCTAGGGATATGTGTGTTCTGTGGGGTTGTCTGTTGGCAAAATATAAATTCAGGAAACACCACAATTATTTGACACAGTAATAAGCATGGGAAATGAAGACAGGATGAAAATGTGATCAATCTAGTCATGAACTGGATGGTAGCCATCAGAGTTAATCACAGTGTGGGGAGCTGGGAAGGAGGAGGCAATGCCTGTGATTGTAAGTGGTAAGGAATGAGGAGGAATGCTTTAAAGCTGTGATGAATTAATCCACGGAACTCACTGATACAAGCTATTATCTGTGTAGAAATTATAAGGTAAATAGTCGCAACACTCTACGGCAAAAGCTGAACAATAGATGAGGTCTGTGGGGACACTTCCACCCTGATGTAGTTCTGAGCCTTGTGTGCATTGAGGAACATTTCGAGCCTCACTCAACAAACCAATGAATATCACCTGAGGACACCAGATTACATGACCCTTGTGATGTCCTTACGTCTTTCATTCCAGGTAGAAATCTGTACTCTCTGGGGCTTATATTTCTGTTTAATATTTTGAATATTATTTTTTATCTTCCCTCTACCTGCATCCCAGACACAAAGCCAGGTTCATTTGTGCAGAGAAGAAACAAACCTAAAAGTATTTGCTACCTCTTCTTGCTGGCTTCTGCCAGCTTTTTTCAGGCACAAAGCAGAAATATCCTATGCAAACCTTCCACTGAGGCAGTCTTTGGGGTCTGTGAACCTCTTACATAAACCTCAGTGCAATGTCTGGTGGCAGTGTATGCACAGCCAGTGCAGGCACTACCTTCTGACACTGGCTCCTCAGGCCTCCTCCCTTTCCATCAGCCAGTCTTTGTGATTTCAGGCTTGCCAGCAAAAAACTTAGCAGTTAGTCATCTAGTGGAAGTTATCCCTGCCCATTCCAGAAGTGTTAGAACAAGATAGTTTTTAAGGTCCCTTTCCACCCAAACCACTCTGTAACAATTTTATGATCTTCACTTTCTGAAGTCGGTTAAAGAAAAATCATATATACTTATTTTCCTAGTTATTGGACATGTTGTGAAGTTAAAGTGTTCCATGCTCACTTAAAATACAGTGCACTGCTGCTGAATGGGGTGCCAACATTTCAAATGCTGTCTGTGCAAGCTGATCTTGTTAAAAATATTCTTTCTGTCCTCGAATTTATTTTGAAGAATAGCTTGAGGCTTTCAAACATCAATACTTCAGGAATAATATGTATTCTGGTTCACAGATAACCAGGCAGCTTTAAAACAGTTGCAGGCTCAGCCTGAGATGAAAGTTTTTCAGTTCATCAGGTGGAAGGCAGTGATGTCTCAGCTAATAAACATGTTTCTCTGTTTCACATAATTAAAATGAACAGGGACTGCAGAGGCCACTGGCTTCACCAAGGTATTCCCTCCATCAGAGAGTAGTTTTCAATTTTTATAAGTTTTGTGAAAAATCAAGAATCTTTGCATGGTCCCAGGGACATTTGCTTGTGCAAATGAACCTTATTCATTTACAAGTAATGGCATGAGCTATTAGCAACCAGTCCCCAGTATTGAATCATTCTTAATAGAGAAAAATGCCTTTCTTGAAGTCATTCTGTAGCTCAAGCAGTTTTTGGCTCAAAGAGATGATAGGGTCTGATATATGTAAAAACTGAGTAGGGTTAGTAACCCCCAGGTTCAGTGTCACAAGTACGTGACTCACCACAGGCTGAGCTAGGATCTGACAACAAATCTTTCTGTGATAAAACAAGCATCAAGTGTAACTGATTCAAGAAAAAAAGCATCCTGCACTGGTGTTTTAGGAACTGCACTTGCTAATTAGCAATTGGTCTGTCATTACAGGACTTTCTGGCCTGTCTTTAACTAAACAAATATTCAAAAAGGATTTCAGCTTGTATTTTAAAACCTATAGATAATCTTATGCTTCCTGTTCCTCTAGTGCTGGAAGACAGATCTTTTAAACAATGAAATACAACTTAATATATCCTTGTGATGCTGCTGATGGATGACATCATGACATACATGTACAGACATAGAAAATATTTTCAAGAAGACGACAGTTGTGTTTCTCCAATCCTTCTTTCCCTTCTTTAATCATATTGCTTCCAGTTATGATTCTGCTTAGGTCAGGATTTCTTCTACTTTGCCGATGACTTTCTTCAGTGTGAATGTGGATCACATTGTGCTTGATTGTGTCTAGAAAAGCAGTATGTATTTAGGATTTTATTCTTTAATGTAATTCATGAAGATCAGGGTGCCCTTCCTCTGCAGAAATCAATAGGATTGCTATGATAAGACCATTTATTTTTACCCTGTCTTAGGAAAAAATCCCTTTAAAAATGTTAAGGATGGCTCTAGACAAGGAATTACTAGACAAGTAATTCTCAGAAGAGATATCAGTGGCCTCAACCCACAAAGAACATTTACTGTAAAACACCAAAAACCTCTTCAAACTTCAGGGAATGAGCAAATGCCCATTACTAAGTCCATTTCAGTAGAAGAAAGGATTATTTGATCAAACATGATGGTGAAGACCAAAGCAAAGTATTCCTTAAAAGTGTTTGTTGTTTCCTATCAAGCTCTCTGATCCTTTGTATCCAAGTTATTCAAGTTCCAGTTTAAATGTTTCAAGACAGACTCTGATCTTAGTCACATTGCTCTAAATAGGATGTAACTGGAATGTCCTTCCCCTGTAACATCTGTGTTATTAAAATCTGACTTCTTCACAAAGATTGCATTCAGAAAACTGGAAAATGCAAGTGTGATTTCATCCACTATGAATTTCTCTTTGCTGACAGCTTTGTCCCTCACACACTTTGTCCTGTAAACAGGGACACTGTTCAGTGACAGGCATGACTTCTCTTTTGCACACGTCCCCAAGCAGCCTGACATATCCTCTCAGCAAACTGTGACAGCAAACAGGAGCCTCCTTCAGATATTGTCTGTGATGTGATTAAATGTCTGGCAGTTTCTTTTGATCTTGGCACTGGTGGACTTAATCACGGATATCCCACCTTGTGTGGTCAAAGAATTACCACTGGTGTCTCTCTAATAGAGCAGTTAGATACTTGGTTCAAATATTGGCTTGTAATGAATAGATTTGCTATAGTTCTTGAGGATTTAGAGGATTTTCTTTTGCTTTATTCCCTGATATTACATTTCTCTCAGCCATAGTGATATTTTATGCTACTTAAATGACACACTTCACTTTAACAGCCTAAAGTACCATTATTATGTCTTTGCATGCCAACAGCTGATACAAAGTGCTTCTTAGAATTTGCTCCCTTTTTTGTATTAGCTGGGTTTCTTCTGCATGACCTTGACAGAAAGGAGCTTACTCTCTGCCAGCAGAAAACAGGTTATTGCAATTGCCATGAAATACTATGGTAGTGCAGAAGGGTTAGGCATATTCATTCTTTAAAAAGATGGAATTTTTGTTGTGGTTCTGGAGAAGCAGTATAATTAGCTTTGTGCTACTATTGTGGTATAAATTTGTATCCATTTAACCAGAATTACTCTCAAATTTTAATCATAAACAAACAAGACCACTATTTCAGCTGTCACTGGGAATTATGGGCTGACTTGCAGTACTGTACCTCAGGACTGCCTACACAAAAAGGTTTTAAGTGTTGAGGCTGCTGGCAGTGTTTGTGGTACCTAAATTAGGTAGTGCTGTCTGTGCTGCATGGATACTACTACACAGTGTGGGTTGCCAGCATGACCTCTGGCACTGTTTTATGGAAACTCAGCCAGGCAGGCCTCCTCCAACAGCATTCATTCATTCTGGGGGCTTTAAACGACATGAGCAGGTTTGCGGGTGGGGCTGGAAGTAAGCTGGACTACAGCTCTCCAGTGGTGTGAAGACTGAGGGACTTACATTGTGGAAGGGAAAATTTGGTATCTAGGGAAGGTTCATATCAAAGGCACATCTCAAGGATCTACACCCTAAATACAGCACAAGTCCTTTTGTTGATGTAGCCAAACACTTCTATGTCAAGTTGTATGATCAAAAGCTGTCAAGAGGAAAATGAGACAGTCATAACCTCTTTCATGCTGGAAATGATTTTCTATCCATGATTTTCTATCCATGCCCTAAGACTACCCCTATTGATATTCAGTTTTATTCTCCACTATTCAATTGATCCCTTTAAAATTACACTGGCAAAAATCCTGGTATAGCCCAGAGCAGAACCGGGCCCTCTGTTGCTGGAAAAACAAAAAAGAAGGTATCTCTTAGCAAAGAGATAATGAGAAGATATTGCTGTGTTGGTTTTCACTGGCTTGGGATAGTTCTGTCGTCTCATTGAATGTATGGGGGAAAAGTGGTGTTACTTGGGAGAGGCAGGATGAGGCAGGAGCTGATTGATGTGCCACTGTTGCAGGGCCATGTTTAGAGCAAGCTCCAGATGTTACAAATGTTAGCATCTCTAAATAGGGGAAAATATTTAGATTTTTTGTGATAGTAATTGTTTTCAGTAGGAGTTTATGTTATTGTTTCTTCTTATTTTAGTAGTGACTGTCACACTCCTGGTGAATTCTTAGTCAGAAAATTTCCTTTTAGAGTGTCACTTCAGGCTAAAATAAAATCCTTTTCCCAAACAGAGCTTGCTTTTTTTTTTTTTTNAGAATTTTTTTTTTTTTTTTTTTTTTTTTTTTTTTTTAACAGCAGAATAGGTACAATGGGCTATTCAACTGAATTCTATTGACTCTGTAGATTCAAGTCTTAATGTTCCTTTTTTATGATCTTCTCCTTTTCATTTTAGTATTGTTCTGCTTTTCCTTTTTTGTACTGTGCATATCCTATTTTGTTCCACTGAAATAATTTTGTAAGAAATCCTTCATCAGGACAATGCTGTCTATTCAGTCATCACAGGCAGAGTTTTGTTCTGCGAGCTTTGGCTAGCTTACATCCACACTCCTACACTTCCAGTGATTACTTCCAGTGCCAGCTGGGATACCTATTGGTGAATTCACAGCTGATTAACTGAACAAGACTGTTGTTGCTCCAATTAACCTACTCCATGTTTCAAGAGATTTCATTTTTGTTCATTAAGGAAACAAGAAGTGGAGGTAGAGACTTTCTTTAGCCAATTTACGCCATCGTTCTCCCCACAGGGGAAAAAAAAGTCAATTTGGTGAACAAAGAGCAATCATTACTGGACATCTGTGGCTAATAACTGGGACACAAGAGAAATTTGAGGGCTGGATTCCTAACAGCACACTGTATGTTTTACTTGCATATACAAAGCTCCTTCCCAGCAGACTGCGAAATGAAAATTTCTTTTAGCTGGTTCAGCTAAAATTTGCTGGTTTTCTACATGGTGCACAAATGTGTTAAATAATTAATGTAACCATGAAGTTGCTGTGCTTAAATGCCAGCTTTCAAAATCAATGTACTTTGCTTCACTGAAGTGTTTTACTTGTGTGATTTACAAGGTAGGACTGCAACTGACCTCTGTGGGAATGCAGAGAAAGTAATGTTTCTGTGAGTTTCCCCCCTTCTATAGGAAGAAGTAAACTATTTCAGTCCTTGTCTTCTAGCACGATGCTGACAAACAAGCTCTGGAGAAACTTGGTCAGCAGCACAAGAGGTTAACACACCCAGAGGTTCACTTCATCCCTTTATTGGTTATTTCTACTCACACAGCTCGGTCAGCAGAAGGGAACATATGTCCACACCAGAATTGTCCTGGGAAGGAGAGCACACACACACTCAGCACCTCTGTGTAGATTCAGGGTCCTATTCAGGTGGCCTGGATAGATCAGCTGTATGAAATTCAGTTCAGCCTCACAAGCTCTTCCTGAGGTCACTGTGAATGTTGGTGCTTGAGGCAGCAGGGTGACAACCAACCGCTTGTCTGGAAGCAAAATAAAACACAAGTCTCTGCATTTTATGGTGGAGTTACATCTCTGAGCCACTGAGCCCTTTCTTTAATTTAAAATGTTGTTAATATTTCAGTTAAGTAGTAACAAAGGTTTGCAGGGTTTTGTGATGATGGTAGTGATAAAAATAGCTATTGATGTCACAGTATGCTCTCAGCCTTTGTTGGATTTATATCGCCTTTCTTTCAGGGGAAAAGACATTGATCAGAAGCCATATGAAATAAAAGCTTTGTTTGCTAGAGAAGTATGTTGGTGTTAAGGGTTGATTCATACATCTGGCCTGGAACAGACTATCACTGATTCAAAGGAAATGCTTGGTTTTAATATTAGTTTTTGTTCTGATTGCAAATAAAATTTAAAAAAACCCAATCTTATGACTAATTTAGCTTATTTTGGTGTCAGCTTATGGCTGTTTTGTTCTGAAACATTTTTGCACCTTGAGTCATGAACCTTGGATGCCAGCTCCAGAAAACCTTCCTCCAAGGGCTTGCTGCTGGGACAAAGACCTTGTGCCTCCTGGTTCCCCTTAAGCTCTCTCCCAGCAAAATTCATCTGCCTGTGGTTCGTTGGCTTTTACCAAAACTGAGATGCCTCCATATAACATTCCAGTCTTTTAGCTGAAACTGTTCCATTGAAACACTTCCAAACACCTCTATTTATTGACAAATGCAATTGTTTATTGGTACACTGCTGTTTCACCTCTGACTATAGTCAAGGATCTAAAGCACATCAACTGAAAGCACTTGCATTTGTATGTCAGAAACTCCAACTTCACCAGAACCCTCCACCTAATACTTAGAGGCAAATAGCTTATGCCTTGTTCTTAGTGAGTCAGAGCCTTGTACTGATGAGTACAGCCTGTAGCTGATCCTCCACAAGTCTTGTCATTTAGACACAGTTCATATATGAGGACAATATCCAAAGCCCTCTATTTTTAGGGGCGACTGCTTAAATACAGGACCTAGATTGATAGATTGGACCAAAAAGCAACAAAAAAGCTACATTATATTATTACTTATATCATTTGTAGCTATTTTTAAAATGCAGCATTGTGATTGTCAAACAGGTGTGAAAAGGCAATTTCTGTCTTCTTTTCTGTAGAGTAGGTAAGGAGTTCCACTATGTGTTTCAGAAGCTGCAATTCCTCAGATTCAAGTCTCTTGTCCATATGATTCAAAGCAGGGAGGTGATATTCATGTTTTTGGATTCTAGCTGACAGTTTCAGCTGCTACTGGACAGCTTTGGGAAAAGTAGATGATCACTGGTCAATTTCTTTTCTGAGACCCTGTCGCCATGAAAAGCTATTCAGTGTTAGAATGAGAACAGGAGGGAAAATGACTTCAGAGACAGATAGATAAGGTAAATGGGACCTTCTCTTGCAGCTCCTATTAACAAAAGAATTGCTTTGAGATGCTGTCACAAGTCTCTTTTTTTTTTTTTAAGATATAAGGACCCAGTTCTTGGATGATCCCTGCAGCAAATACACTGCCTGTTTTATAACATTATTATTATAATCTCAGATATTCTATTGACTCACCTTAAGGGTGTACGTGCACACTGAGGTTATATTCTCTATCTTTCACCCACTGTGTTCGCTCATAATATGTCCCTTCAGGCACACCCTCATTTCAAGACACCTTCTCTGTCATAATCACAAAAACTCTTCACACCACTGAAATGAAGTCTTCTGTGATTGAGCATTGTGTCTCTGACATATCTGTGTACTGCAATACAATAAATGAGCATAAAGTCTGTGGGCATTATGCATATGGAGGGGAAAGACCATTTATGCCATTTTTTTGGGACAAAGCATGCCTGCTACAAAAATGGAGAAAACATGCCTTGAGACACAACACTGCAAAGTGAATTGTGATAGCAAAGGATTTCAATGTGGTCAGAGATCTTACAGCTTTCCAAAGGGTTTATTTAACTTTCCTATCGGTGCAGTAGCCTGTGGTGATAACATCAGTCAAAACATGATGCTTCTCCTTTTCTGCCGCATCTCCCTGCCTTTCACACCACCTCCCCTGCTCTGGTCCAAATGGCTCAGAGAAGCAGCATCAATGAACGTGGTCAATGAAGTACTAAAAGGCTCTTTCCCTGCACCATAATATTAAAACCTCAGGGATGTAAGGAAAGGGAAGTTGGCTGCTGTTGTCAGTGATTCAGATTGGGGGTCCCTCTGGCCTGTGCCTGTGCTCTGCTGCCAGTCCCTCTCTGCCCTGTCCCCTGGAGAGACCACTGGGCAGAACCAGCAGGGCCAGCCATCATTAACAAGCGGGGTGTAATGACTTGCTGTGCCTCTCACAAAGGCAGAGAAAGAGGGAAGAGGCAGTTTAAATTTCACCAAAGCTGGGGTGGTGTCAGGAGAGGTTTGATCAGACAGCAGACTCTCCTGATTGCATATTCCAGCGTCAGCTCCCAGGCACAGACAAGCTGATATTCTGGGCTCTCCCTGAGGTTAGTCTGGAGTCAGTCAAAATATAAAATATGAATATGGAAAACAGTAATCTCTTCCTTGCCAGATCAGAAGCATTTAAAACCGAATACCCTGCTTGACAGTTCTTTCAACGTGGTCTTGTGTTCTGAGAAGTCATTTATTTCTGTATTTTGCTCCTGTAAATATGTAATTAATGCTGCTGCTGTGTTTAGGATTCAGCAGGGTGTGTGAATCTCTGTGATAGGAACCTAACAAAAGCACAAGGGCTAAATCCTGATTTCAAGTAGGTAGTAACACAGTGACCCAACACAAAGCAGAGCTTTTTTTGAAACTGAAACCACAGGAGACATCATCTTAAATGAAATGTTAGACTTTGTCTTAAATGAAATGTTAGTGTCTGTGTGAAGCAGACTGTCTCCACTGAGGCATGAAACAGTTCCCTCACGGAAAATCATTCACTGACATCTTTAAGGGACTGGGCTTTAAAATTTCTATCCCTTTATAACTGAAAGTACCATTCTGCAGAGTATTCACAGAGGGCTGGTAAGAAATTAAGTTACAATTGTATTTACACTTATTATAAAATTAAAATGATATAATTCCCTATCTCTACTTGGCCTCACTGTAGATCACTTGCTGCAGGAGTCCCATTGCAGTGAAATGAGAGTCACATTGAGTTTGGTCTCAATATGTGCAGCAAGAAGGTTACTGAGCTAGATAACTCCAGAGATAACTTTTCCCACAGTTGCACTACTTCCTGAGATCCGTTCTGTTCCAAAGTGATGTGTCAGAAAGAAATGCGACATTTTTTTCCCGGCTGTGTGACAGCCTGAGATAATTTTATTTACTTCTGCGAGAGTCCATGTGTTACACTTCACTGCGTAAGCAGAGTGCTGACACTGGGACAACCTCGTGGTATTTCCAAACTTTATGGACTTGAAAATAACTCAGTGCACAGGAATGCATTTACAGAGATAATATGTTGTCCAGTTAGAGGTACTTAAATGCAGGCACAGTGAACATCTGCAAAATGTAGTTGTCATATTGCAATACCTTACTGAACATCTGTGGCAGAATAAAATTGCAGAATTTATAGGCTTTATTTCTGGGATGCGATATATACTTTTTATAGAGCCTTGGATATACTCAACACAGAATGCTCCCATAAATGGAAGTTACATACAAACACTTAGGGATAAAATAAATATGTCATAATGCCTTTACCTTGAGTACGTAGAAGTGGATACAGCCAGCATAATCAGAGGCTGCAGGGTTCTGCAAAAATGCTGTAGCCTTTCTTTTGTTTTGCACTGTGACATGGTGGTGCATTTTCTGCACTGAAGGACAGATGCAGTAAAAATACACATTCATAATATCTGTGTAATTTTTCAGAAAATGCCCTGCAAAACTGGGCAACATGGTGCAGTGAATCTAATCAAAACAGTGCGGGTGATGATTGAGGGTATGAGACTTCAGAGGAAATCCCATTGTTCAATAGGAGTTCTTGCAGCTGAATGTTGCATACAATAGTTAGTTAGTAACGTCCAGGTGAAAATCTTTCTTTGTTGGGAAAGGCTGTTTGGTGGAAAATGCTAGGAATACTCACCAGAAAGGACTGGCTTAGCTAGCCTTGGAATGACACATTGTGATCCAAACATTTTGCAATCAGAAATTGCTGCTCTTAACTTCCCAGTATGCATTTCGGAACATCAAAAATGTCCCATATTTACTCTTACTCTAGATTCTAGGCATTGGTTGCCAAATTATTCCCTTCCAAAATGTTATTAATCTTCATTCAGGCTTCTCTCAAAGGAAGACTTAGGATGGACTAAACTAAAGCTGATAAAATGTTGGAGGATGCTTTCATTATCAGGCGTCTGGCAAACAAAATGGGGGATGAAAATCAGTATTGATACAGTCAGAGTTAGGTTCATGGGGAGAAAACACTGTCGTTCTGCATCCTTAATGATTGGCTTTTTCCAGTTGGAAGAAGGAATAAGTAGCAACTGTGGACAGCTTTGTGCCAATGCCAGATCCATGCCCAGTGCCAGCCAGAGAGGTTACAGAAAGGTGGAAAAAGCTAGGAGAAGGAAAAAAGAATCAAACCAAATAGTTCTGTACCTTCATAAAAATTGATACATGCTCTGTGCCCCAAAATGTTGGCTCTGCAGTTTTCCTCTCACAGAGAATCAGCAATGGAATGGGGAAAAGTACAGGGAAAGATGATGGGTGGCTCCTGTAAGGGGACAGAGAAATACATAAAGATTTTTCAGTATGGAAAAAAAATTATCAAAGGGACACATGACAGCAAAAACCAACATTGTAAACTGGAAATAATATTTACTGCTTTTTATAACAGAGCAACCAATAGAACCAAATTAAACAACAAGAATAAAGGTCTGAGACAAACAAGAGTACTTTTCTCTGTCAGATTTTCAAGGCTGTATAAATGTACTGCCAGTGGACTAGGTACCATTATTGTAGCTTTTTATATTTGCTGTTATACTTTTCTAGGAACTTTGGAATTACAATAAAGTTACTGTATGATGCAATAAGACATTTAATCAATTCAGCAGTTCAATTTGAAATTAAATTTATCCTGTGAAAACATGCTTTCCAAAATGAAGCTGAAGAAATGAAGTTGCCTTTAACCAATTTCAAAGCAGCTCAGTCTGAATGTTGCTGTAGTGCTCCCTCAGAGTCTTAAACTGTGTTCACAGTGAATGGCCTGAAATTGCAAAAATTGATTCAGTTCAACTCACATGCTCAGAAAATTTATTCAGTCAAAACACTTCTCTGTGCTATTTCCTATAATGAAGAGTTTGGATCTGAAATATAGTTGTTAAAGAATGAAATAAGTTTTCATTGAATTTTTGAACACAAACAAGAAAATTGCTCTTCTTTGTCATAAACACTTGACTTTATATTGTCTAGTTAATACATTGGATACGCTTCCCCTACCTGGAAGAAATTCAGTGCACCTCTCTATCTTGTCCTTAAACTTTGCATGAGGTTTTATCAACACTGAAAAGTTAGTGTGCAGTGAGATTTGAGTTGCTTTATGAGTTTTATATCACTTCACCTTCCTACATGACTATTTGTAGCAAATATGAGGTATATGCAAGGTTGCAACACCACTGCAAACTGGAAATGAAATGTTTTGCATTTAGTAGACAGTATTATATGCTTAAGTATCAGCCTGTAAAGCAGTCTTATGTAGACTCCAGATCTTCCCTGAACACTGAATTTCTTAGATATTGCAAACCTTAAAACAAGGAAAAGAGACACAAGAGGACAGTCTATTAAATGAAAATAACTAATGGAAAATACTGATTAGAGAATGCATGAACTACTGCCCTTAAATCAGAGATAAAACTGTTTATAAGTCCTGACACTACATTATGAAGTGAAAAGGAAGTTAAGAAAGCACCAGGCAGTTCATAGTTTTTGTTCACCAAACAGCCTTTGTAACCATGAGTTATCATTTTCTGTTTAAGCCAAGAAGCTCTTTGATTGCCTTGACATACATTCATAAGAGAAAGACTCTCAAATGGTCTTATAAGCCTGATTTATTCAGACAAAAACCTCCTGTAACAGAACACTCCTTTATTCTGCATTGTAGCCTATGATGAAAAAAGGATGGGGTAGAGTACTTAAATAATCCATGACAGAAACCAGGAATCTTTTTCCTAATGGAAGGAATGCAGATTTACTCCTAGAGCTGCTGTCTGTAACGCACTAAAGGGGAAATACTAAGTTTCAGTACTATTTTGGAGATCAGTTATATTTTGTATGTGAAAAAGACATTGGGTGAAACCCTGGCATTGAAATCAGAACCCAGGATTCCTCTTCTGCTCCATTCTGTGTATTTATCTACCACTAGGTTATGGCTCCAGGATATCTCCTCCTTCCTCTCTCTAGGTTCCTAAACCTTGAACTCCATTTTGCTCAGTTACACAACTTTCATTGGAGTGGTGGAGAAACTATCATACAGGCGGGTATCAAACATTAGCTCTGGGGGGATAGAAGATGTCTATCAAAATTCCTTTAGTTTCTAGAAAGCTTGCATCCCAGCTTCCTCCCAGTTTCCAGGAATGTATTTCAGGTACTGAGCTCTGTGCAAAATATGTCTTCTTCTCACCATTCTTAAAGCAAAGCCAATCCAAACAAAGTGAGTTTCAACAGGTCTTTGTGGAGCTTTTAAGTTTGGGTTGTGGCCAATGCCCCATGAAGAAGAAATCATGTGATTCTCTTTAGGTCTCCTGTAACTGAAAAGTGCCAACTTTAGGTGTCCTTTGGGTTAGGCTGTGGGTGAGAGAAGGCGTGTGATCCATGCTGATGTTTAGATCGCAGTTGTGATAAGACCAGGACATGCATATTGTTTAAAGTTTCCAGAATTTTAATTCAAAATAAAGTCTTAGATGAAAAAGGAAGTCAACATTTTTTCATTCAGTTTTAAATATTAGTATAAATATGTAGGTATTTGCCAGAACCAGGGAGACACATAAATTATATGGGAGATATGGAAGTGATAAGGAGATGTGAAATCCTTGCAATCATGCAGAAAAGCAATACTTTAGTTGTCTGATATTGAATAAGTAGAAAATTAGTCAAGAAACCATTTTAAAGGTGAGTTATATTGAAGTATAAAACAATCCTCCTAAAAAATTAGTCGAAGGACCTTCCTTTGGGTATTTTAAAAGCAATCTGGAGAAATGGTAGAAATATAGTCTTGGCCACTGACTTAAAAAGGTGGGCAGACTTGGTGACCTACTTAAAAGATAAGAAATGTCAGGATGTGCATTATAGTCTTGCAATGACATGCTTTGGTGCTTTTAAAGGTAAGACAGAGTACACAAAGCTGTTAAACATTGTGGTGTGTCGCCACTTGATTTCCCAACCCTTAGATGCCCTCAAATCTTGCTTCTAAAATATTAATTTCCAAAGATAAACCATCAATTATTAGAAAGAAAAATATTCCCCACATAAAGCAATGACTTTTTTTCTTTTTAATGCACTATAAGATCGTATCAAGGGAAATTGTCTAGACAGGGTTTATTTTACTTATTCTCAATGACAATAAGAATTAACGAGTTAACAAAAACGTGGTGGAATGCAAACATTTAATATTTAAGGCTGAAACTCAAATGCATGTAGGAGGAAGGGCTGCTTGGGAGACCCATTATGTCTTCCTGCCACCTTTCTCCCTGACACTGTTGCTCTCTGAATTCAGAAAGCATTGGAGAAATAGTATAGAGATGATGGGGCCATTTAGTGACTGACATCTTGCAAGCTTAAGAGACTTAAACTCATAAATTTTCTTTATGAGTTTCAGGAGTGGGGTTTTTTTCCCATTTTCAAATGTCCCCCCCCAGCTTCCCACCTCTCTGTCTGTCTGCTAGCTGCCTCAAACAGAATGTAGGTGAATGTCAGAGGTTCTCATCAAGACATTTGCGATGTGAAAATACCTATGCACAATTACTTCAAGCAGGGAGAGTGATAACATTTCCTAGTGGCATCTTCACTGCACTTGGGGACATGGTTCAGTGATGCACATGGTACTGC
This sequence comes from Pachycephala philippinensis, assembly GCA_013397055.1. Taxonomy (NCBI): domain Eukaryota; kingdom Metazoa; phylum Chordata; class Aves; order Passeriformes; genus Pachycephala; species Pachycephala philippinensis. The sequence continues at coordinate 219,254 of VWZT01001708.1, forward strand.
CAGCTAATTCTTGGGCTCTGTGATCTTAGAGCTCTTTTCCAAGCTTAGCAATTCTGTGATTATATGATTCTAAGTACATTTCTAAGTGTTTTATCAACAATTATTTTCAGAAGTGAGCTTAGTCCTTGACTTAGGAAAATAAACTGCAAAGGTAATGATAATGCTTGGTATAAATTAAATGCTTATTTTTACTCCTTACCAACCATGACCAACTCCTTTGTTGCCAGTTCACCATTTCCAGTGGTGGATCCTGAGTCTCTGTGGTTCCCTATGGGCTTTTCCCTCTCCCTGAAACCAAATTAAATTTGAAGTATACACCACTTTAATTGCTTGCCAACTTGAAAGTCTATGTGCCAAAGGCCAGCCTCACAGAGGCTCACTTGTATGAACAGACCTGACAAATCACCTGTGTTTCTGAAAGGTTTACAGCTAATTACATTTCTGTTTACTTTGTTACTTAAGTAGATTTAATATTCCTGGGACACTTCATAGCACCTTGTATTTTTTTTAAAGGGTGACTTTCAAAACTTTGTTATACTTATTAACTGAATTATTTTCATTCCTGACAAAACATTTGCAATTACAAGCAAATTTTTTCATTGTCTAAAAATATCACTGCACTGAGAAGTGATAGGAACTATACTAGGATTTCTGTAGGATTTAATACTCTTTGTGCTGAATGGGCAATTATTCAAGTCCATTTGGCATTTTACCTGTGATAAAAAGAATCTTGGAAGGTAGTAAATGTTTTTCAAAAGCAAAATTATTCAGATTCCATTTCCACCTTAATCTATCAAAGTCTTGGTTCAAAAAAAACCACCCCAAACTCCATACTGCCAATTTTTGTTTTAAAGTTTTTTAAATCTTCTATGAACTCTTATGCTTCTTTATCTATGTAGTTGTGCCTGACAGAAGCAGGTCCGTGGAATATCTAAGTAGAGTACTGAAATTTCATCATTATTTGTTCAGCATGCTGGTCAGTCATGCTGCATCTGTATTTCTTCCACACAGAGAGAAAGGGTGGTATATGCAGTCAATCCCCTTCACATTCTGCTGATGTTAATCCTCCTGCATATTCCATTTTCAATATCAGCACAGTCTCCACTGTGTCACTTGAAACCAAACTTTTTCTTAAAATCTGTGTTCTATTTCCTCCTATGACCTCACCACACATCCACCTAAATACCTTATCCAAAATCTAATTGAGATTATAATCTGGTGACTTCATTATGAACTTGACTTCTCTTTCAACAGGTCTTTTGGATCCAGTGTTGGCAGAATCTGCGTTTTCATCATCCAGTTGACTGGGTGGTGCTAATTTTAATTATTTCCTTTAGCACTGTTTACTGCAAGCCTATACACATATCACAAAAGTGCAACAGCTGCCATTTCTTTCCAGCTGTCCTTAAAGCATATATTCCTCTCGTTACCTAACCATTCCTTGTAGTTAGGTAAACAATTATATTCTCTTGTAGATTTATGTATCCTCTGAATGCCCCATGTAAGGCATTTAGAAATATTGGATACCTTAATAAGCAAGATATTTTTGAAGTTGTTTGTACGGGAATTCTCAGAATTAGGAGGAAAAGAACTACATTTCTCTCAACAAATATTAATTTGTAGAAAGGCTATAAACACAGAGGTTACCCATGAGAAGGGATAGGAGGAAAATGCCGAGATTCCTTGTTACAATATGGAGAAACCAAGCATGTCTTAGTATTCAATAACAAAATTAGGATTTAGTAAAACTAAAAATCCATTAATATTCTGAAACAGTTGCAATTATATCTACTAATGAAACCCAATAATTATTTGCCTGTTAATTCTGGTAATATAACTGCCTAAGATATAATTATCAAATTAAGTATTTATATAAAAATATAAGGTTTTGGTAAAGGCTCCACTTTGACATTTGAATAATGAAGTTCTTCTCTTTGCAGGACTTAGTCATTAGCACATTCCATTCAGTTTTGGGGCAAAAGATGACCTTGTCTGAGCATGCCCAAAGACTACTAGTGTTTCCAAAGCAGAAGGAGTCAAGCAATAGTTTAGGGACAGAATTTTGAAACTACCTCCTATTGGAAGTTGTCTGTAAGAAGTCCTGGAAGAATAGAAGAAGGAGCTGGACTTGCATTTCAACTCACCCCAAAAAACAGGTTGAGGCATGAAAAGGAAGAGAAGCCAGCAAATCTGTCCTTCTGTGAGATAAGGTAAGGACATAGGATTTGCACAGAATGATACTGACAAGGCCACAAAGCACCTCATCAACTTGCCAGCTGCACACTGCAGAGGGAGAGGAAACTCTGAAGCTTTTCTAAGTAGTAGATATGTACATGCTTCTACCTCTTTCTGGAGATTTTCAGTGGCATTTTTTGCATTTGATAAATATACGTTCTATTTTTCTTTCATCTTAACCTCGCTTGCACTAAAGGTGATCTCAATATGACAAGAAAATTCGTAAGCCTTTTATTCCTTGAAGAAGAAATTCTTAAAAGTAGCATAATGACCCGTCTCATGAACTGGACTGTATCATCTCATGTTGGTCTTTCAAATGATATTTCATGGAATATCTAAATTATAACAGGATATGCCTCTGTACAGAATGATTTGGGAGTGGTCAATTCAGCTGTTTTCTGACTATAAAGGTTTGGAGGACTAAGATTATTTAGGAAATTTTCTTTTGCAGTACAACAGTGATGAGTGTGCCTCAAACATATGGAACCAAAGGAAGTATGCAGCCAAATTAATCAAGGAAATCTAATCTCAGTTACAAAGCCAAGTCTTCTATGTATGGGAAAGACATTTACACAAGGCAAAGGAGTATCCCAGTTGCAGAGTAGATCACATCATACACAAATCACCTTTGTGGGTCTCAGTTTCCACTTGCTATGACAAAATTTCTTCAAAATGTGTGGGATACCATGGAGACTGAGATAAAGCCCTTAATCCTTGCTTTGCTGGTGCTGACAGAACAGATCTCTAGACATACATGGGATGTTTACATGCAGGAAATGGGACTGAGGTGCACAAAGGGATAAAATGTTGCATGTCTGTAGCAGTCCAACTTCTCCTTATAATAATGTAACAGGATATTAATTTGCTGAACTGGCTTTAATTCAGCTTCGAAAATACGAGCTTTAGGGCATGCTTATCATGAAGCATATAACTTTACAAAAAAGTACAAAACTAGTGAGTGGTTTTATGCCTGGAATAGAAGAAAGTTAGCTTAGAAAAGATTTACTGCCTACAGATTAACTTCACAAATGTGAAGAAGTGTGAGCCTTTTATCTTCTATGCACTTATACTAAAATGCTGACACAACTCTGAGAATCTTCTTGGGCAGGGTTCCATTTCATTTTTCTTTTCTTCTACTTCTAGTTCCATATGCTTCTAGTGCCATATGCTTCTTCTGATGTTCTTGCTGAACACAAACAATTTTTATGTTGGAGTTGTACCATCAGCTTGTACTTGGCTGTTTTTGGATTGTATAGGTCACAGATTACTGGTCCACATCTGTACAGCAGGAATGGTTCAGAGAGGTGTGTTAGCTAAAGCGTGGTGTCTCATGGACTGCTGTCAGTACGATCTGGTGCCAGTCCTGACTGGCGACCTTTGGAAATAGTGTGCTATTACTCTGAGGTCATGGGCATGTCTCAGTTGCAGGGGCTGCTAACTGGCATGCACTAAATCAAGGGGATGAAGAAATATGTTCCTTTACAAGTTTCACACCTAGTTTCACACCTAGAGTTTCTCCCAGACTAATTCCAGGCAGAGCTACCATCCTTGCTGTCTTCCTCTGGGTGTCAAGGGTCCTGTGCTGTGGCCAGCCCTGGTAAGAAGAGGGGATGGTGTTACTGGCAGCCCCAGTAAGGGGCTCACCAAGCATTAAAATGCAATCACCAAGCATTGCACCAAGTGAGCCAAGCAGACCCAGACTGACTTCTGATGAAGCCAAGGGAATGTCTGTGTCCTGAATGCCTAAGGGGACACTGTGCTACTCTGTCACTCAGGGCTGTGCATAATTCGGGATAACTGAGCACCCAGAGCCAGAACATCTGACTGAATTAACCAGTTTCTGTTGCCTAATTATTCACCTTAGTAATATTCTGCATTGCATAGTTGTATATTCCTTAAAAATTTGGAAAAGTAGGCAATAAGTTCCAGATGCAGAACATTTATATTTTAATGCAGTTTATTTATTTGTGACTGTAAATTAAGGATCAGACATTAAGAAAAAAACAAAAGGAAGACTTTTCGTTGACTTCAAAGTGCTTGAGACTTTTCTTACTTTCCTCCTTCTAAGTAAGATATTTGAGTTACTGTCTCCAGAGAGATAAATTGATGCTAATCCTGAAAGACAAAATAAAGTAATTATGTTTTCAACACGTGTTAACTTAGAGATGGTCTCTTAGGGGCTAACACATTACTTGAAATTTTACTTTAAAATGACTTTGTAATTGACTACTATTAATCTGCTTCATTTGTAGGTTATGTGTACTAAAGAGATGATACAAATAGTTGTTTCTATTGATAAGCATTCAATTGCCAATAAAATTCAATCTCAAAACTGACGAGACTCCTTTTTAGACAGCACTCCAATTAATCCAGAAGGAGTTGATTCCCAAAGCATCCTCTGCAGTCATTAAATAGTATCTACTTACTGTGGAATTTACTGATCAGGTCAATTAATCTTTTAGAAACATCTGCTTTGACTCAGAGCACATAACTCTCATGTATAAGTTAGAGAAGAATTTCTCTGGCTTTACATTATTAGGCCTCAGTTTAAAGTCAACAAAAAGTTACCCACTGATTTGTAAGACTTTGGATTAGGTCTTTGGCTGCTGTGCTAAACAGCAGGGAAAACTGTACCTCATCAGTCCTGTACTGTGTCTGGAACATGATCATGCAAACTGTACATAGGGCTCTCACTGCTTCCTAGGTCTTGATAATCCAGGGCAAGGGAAGGCTTCGCTGTGTTGTACAGTGGAAAGCAATGGATAAAACAAGTACATCAGGGTCTGTTGTGGATGATACAGAAACACTGCTGCAAGGAACCATGTTTCTGTGCTGGGCTGGAATGACTCAAGCTATTCTCTATCACTCTTGGTTGTCGACTTAAAACTTGGATACAGCAGAGTCTTTTACTCAAAGCTCTCTGGGAAAGTAGGTATTGTAGTCCTGGGTCTGTTCCAGCCCCGGAAACAGTAAAATTGTATTCATGGTGTTCCTCACGTATTAGTAAACACCCTGCTGGACATAAGGCTTTGTATCCCTGGCACGGATGATCAAAGAGCACATTACCTGCTCAGAAAGGAGAGGTTGCCAAACACAAATGTGTGTGTGTAATGGACAGGGCATGTTAACTTGGAGTTATATATGGAATTTCTAGACTATAAACTCCCTGGGATGCTTATTGACTTCTTTATTATTAGCACAAAAAGAATGCTGGCAAAAAAAAATAAGGAAAATTGTGATTTCATCACATATTGAAAAAAACCTCTGTAATATCTTCAAGATTTTTATAGGCTTTTGCTTGACTTTCATTACATATTGAAAATGGCTAGAATTCTGGTGTTTGACAGTATCACTTTGAATATTTTATTGCATTTCTGTAAGAAGACCCGAACCACGATGTTGGAGAATAATGGGAAAAGAAAATAAACCACAGACAGAAAAAAAATTGATGATATTTGGGTCAGTTCAAGTTAGGCTACAGGATGAACAATCGAGAGAGGCCCTGCTGAGAAGGATTTGGGGGTGCTGGTGGATGAGAGGCTGGACATGACCCAGCAACGAGCAGTCACAGCCCAGAGAGCCAAACGTGTCCTGGGCTGCATCCAAAGCAGTGCAGTCAGCAGGGCAAGGGAGAGGATTCTGCCCCTCTGCTCTGCTCCAGTGAGACCCCACCTGGAGTCCTGCAAACTGCTCTGGGGTCCCAGCACAGGAAGGACATGGAACGGTTGGGAGAAATCCAAAAGAGGGTCACCAATAACTTTACAGGGATAGAGTTCCTCTCCTATGAGGAAAGGCTGAGAAAATTAGGTTTGTTCAGCCTGGCTTTGGGATGACCTTTTTGCTACCTTTCAGTACCTGAATGAAGCCTACAGGAAAGATGGAGAGGGACTTCTTGCAAGAGCATGTAGTGACAGGAGAAGGAGGAGTGGTTTCAAACTGAAAGAGAGTAAGTTTAGATTAGACCTCAGAAAGAAATTTTTTACTATGAGGGTGGTGAGGTACTGGAACAGGTTGCCCAGAGAAGCTGTGGATTCCTGGCAGTGTTCAAGGCCAGGCTGGATGGGGCTCTGAGCAGCCTGGTCCAGTGGAAGGTGTCCCTGCCCATGGCAGGGGTTTGAAACTGGATGATCTTTAACGTCCCTTCCAACCCCAGCCTTTTTATGATTGTGTGGTTTAATCATATTGATCTGTTGAACTACAGTCATTTGGATTCAATTAAGATAATTCTGAGGTTATTTTTACTGATACTATGCTAAGAGTTTATTTTAGAAGGGTGGCCGCAGGAAAATCATTGTTGCTTTAAAATCATTCTACTGTCATTCTGTACTTTGTATAAATATGTTTAAAACAAATGCACAAATATCAAAGGGCCTAGTTAAGACAGGGTCACAAATTTTCTCTGAGTCTCTTGAAGCTGCTTGGTAATCCAAAATTCCAGGAGCCTTTCAGGATTAAACTCACCTTGGATACAATAAGAAGAAACAATATTTGGATACCTTCATATATTTGATTCAAGGTTGGATAGTAATCGATTTCAGTCTAATATTAATGAAAAAATTTGCCTTCTCAGTATAACTGCAGGATAAACTGGTGTGGTTCTATTCTTGTTATTAGACCTGCACATCTTTATCTGGATCCCTGGCTCAGCTACAGAGACTTACACACATGACTAACCTTTCCACATTAATATCCTCCTGAAGCCCATAGAGTGACACTTGAATAAAGAAAGACGTGGTATGCATCTACAGCATCCTGCTCAATTCCCACCATATTTTTACTTTTAATAGGTTACCCATCCATAGGTCACTGATAAAAACTCCTGCACATTGCAACGCTTGTGTTCAGGAAAGAGGGTGTCACAAACTGCTGTGTATCTCAGGGGATTACATCCTTTCTAAGGAAACAGAAAACTGTTGTGAACAGCGGCCAAGAAGTTGCCTGGTGCAAACTGAAACCAAAATGGCTTTTCTGAGATGAGGTAAGCAAGAAAGGGCTGAGAAGGAATATTTGCCTGATCCAAACACACTGGCAGCTAGTTTGGTATTTTTATTTTGGATTGTGGTTCCAAAGCATAATTCTGTTTTCATTGGCAGTGAAGATCTTTACGAGCATAGATAATTCTTGGCTGGATTACGCTACCAAAATCTCAGCAGTCTGCCAGTTAACTCAAGCAGCTGCACTTTCTCCAAAAGAGAATTACCTGAAAATAGATTGACAACACTGAACTGTTCCAAGTCAATTTCTAATAAAATAAATTAGATTGTTTAACTCTTGTTTTACTCTGTGATACTGGGTTCTATTACACTTTGTATACTTCCCCGGAAATATAGCAGATCATGTACAACTTGTAATGAAATGGAAGATGACAAGCAATATTAGAAATCATTCAGAGGGCAGTGAAAATATAATATTTGTTTCTTTTAAGCTTTGAAAATGCAAAGCCAGACTATATAAATTGCAGGCAGTTTTTTTACCTGTTTCTCTCTAATCTGGACAGGTTCAACACTTCAGAAACTTGGGGGAAAAGACAAAAAGTACCTAATTTGAGCCAGCTTGTGTATATTCATGAAGAGGAATTGCTGGCAATGAATGTCCAAAGTAAAGAGGTAGAGACACTAAGAAGAATGTGGTTGGGTGTGTTGAGTCACTTGCCTGGGTTTAGGTATGAGAAATCCAAGTAAGAGCTTTCTTGTGGATCTTGAAAACCAATTCACTAACAGGCTAAGATGAGTCACATTGAGTGATAAGTAATCATCATCATCCATCATCAAGGCATTATAACTATTTCTATTTGTAAATATTTGCAAGATGTCAAAATAGATAAACTGAATAAATACCTCAACAAAGACAGAAATAACAAACCCATCATTTCTTCTGGAAAAAAAATCAAGCCACGTTGCTTTCTGTTTGATGACACTTGCTTTGACTGCAAAAGTTAAAGTTGTGGTTGTTCTTACTTCCTGCTAGAGAATTTCTTTGCTCTGTTGGATGCCCAGGATTTTGTGGTTTGCATGAACTTATTTCTCCTTTAATATATCAGGCAGCTAGGGAAGAGCAAAATAAAGGGTGTGAAGTTACTTATCTTGGTTATCCTATACATCAGAAAATATTTTGATATTCTAATCCGTATTGATGGCATGAATCAACCTTTTATCTTTGTCAGAGATTTTTTAGTTTTGAAATACCTGCTTTGACAAATCAGGTGTTCAGGGGGACCTAGGCTTAGGTTAAATACCTCACATCCAAAACACTGCCTGAATAATTTTCTTCCAACTTCGTGCTTGGTGTAATTTGTTACAAAAATGTCAGTAGTTCATCTTTTCCTCTGTTTTAAATGGCAACACAATGAATGACCAGAACCTGCTCTTTGTATTGATTAGTAAACAATTTTACATTGACCAGCCATAGACAGTCATTTGAAAGATATGAGATAAGAAATCCTAAAATTGTCAGAGTGTGAACATTTCACCATTCTTGCAGTCTTTATACCAGACCTTTGCTCCTGCAGCAAAGGGTTTGCCATGTAGTTACTAAGCACAAATCTGAACTCCAATAGAAGGTCAAATTAGCAAAACACATGAAGCTCAGTACACCAAAACGAAAAAAAAAAAGAAAAAGGTAAAAAAGAAGGACCAGACTAGTTAATGCATGGGTAACTTCACAATCCAAGTATTATCTCTGCTTTTTGTGCACCCTGTGTAGCTGCAAAGGTGCAAAAGGGGCCTGTACATCAGGAGACACAGCTGCTTACCCTATCCAGCAACCCTGACTGAGAACGGTAGCACGAAGGAGAGATTGATCCTAATGGGTTTTTTCAGGTGACCTGACTCAGGAGGTGAAAGAAGCACAGTTATTTGCATAGGTATGCTGCCAGGGAATTCCCTGAAGTGGTGAGACCTGGAGAACTCCTTGCAAAGGCGGGTGCTATAAGCTGTGGAGCAGATCTTATCTCCCTTTACTTCTCCCAGTTTCCACCTGGTTTCAAATATGCTTTGATCTCCACCCCTGCTGTAACTATAAGCAGCAATTTATTCTTAGTTACTAGCAGAGAGGCAAAAAAAGAGCGTTAACCCTAACTCTTACAAGGTTTCAATGAGATGACACAAATAAATTCCTTAATCTAGCTAGAGATTTATTCATGAGGTCTTTCTTTCTTTAAATGAAAAGAAAAAGAAAACAGAAATAATGCCAGTCTGACAAAAGGAAGTTGTGCTTTTACTTTGATTGAAAAGAAAGACTCCAACTTGCAATAGCAGTACCAGCTTTGCCCAGGCATCCTGAGCAAATGCAGGAATGTAGGAATACAATTTCTAATTCACCTGGAATCAACTTTCTCATGTCTGTGTCATTCAAAACCATATGAAGTAATGCTGCTGTTTTGATTCATTCATGTAAAAATATCATGTAACTGAGTTGTAGTGAGGAGAAAGCAGTGCTGTTTTCCTTTCAGTTATGTGGTTTGCAGAGGGGAGGTGTTTCTAATTTTTTGTTGTTGTTTGTATCTGTATAAGGTATATATTCCCTGCTGATAATTAAACTTTTGTTCGTAGAAATCTTTAAAAGAAGATGCATTTGAGTTATTCAAGTATAAAAAAAGCTTGCAGAAATACTGTGCTCTGCAAGTTAACTGTAATTTTCAGGGAGCTTTCAAAATGTTTGCACATAAAAATGTTTAGAAGGAAAATTTCCCATCAGTCCTTGTAGCTATTGCAATATTGTATGAATAAAAAGGTAAGTTTACTGATTTTGTTTTTCTTTTCCAGTCTCTGTAATCTGCAGTGAACCATGAACTGCCTCTGGTGGTTTAATGCTCTCTCTTCCATTATAACATGCTGTGCAAAGCGCAGAATACAAATAACATGATAAGAAACAGTTACTCATAATTTTACTCCGTTTCCCCCCCTTCCTCTTCAGAACAATAAAACAGAGGCTACCAGCTTGTGTATCTTATTTCTGAGCTGATGATAAAAGATGGTACAGAGATGGGGGACAGGGATCTGTCCATTTAGGTGGTTTAAATTACAGCTTAATGGGTTAACTTCACACTAACCTAATTTTATATTCTTTATCAGCTCTGTATTACTGATCCTAGTCCCACATGGATTCTCTTGCCATTCAATATTGAGAAAGTGCTTCTCTATTTTATCTTTTAGGGACTAAATAACATTCATAACCTCTCCATAAGAAGGTGACCTCACTGGCTGCTGATTCCCCCTCCCCACACAACCTCTTGACACTGAGAGGCATAAAGGCATGAAAAGTGATACCCCAGCTGCAGCGTGGGAGTGTTTGCTGGGTGGTGTCAGACTCTTCCAGACAGCCATGGAAATCCCCTTCACTCTGCATCCCTTGAAACTACACTGACTAAAAGTACTAGTGGAGAAACTTTGAAGAATATCAGGTAAACCTGTCCTGGCATAGGGTTATAAGATTTGACCTGAGGGATATCTTTAAGGGACCAGTGTCTGAGTCAGTATATTATAAATGGTAATCTTGGATCTAGCACTGTTTCTAGCCCTTCTTGTCCCACTTCCTTAGAAGTGACCCAGGTGTGAGTACCCCCAATCTCTTATCACCATTGCTAATTGCTATTAAGCACTTTTTCCAGTGAGCTGAGAAGATTTGGCTGCTTTTATTCCATTAAAATAAATTAATCAATAAATATTTTTGTTTTTTAAACCATGGAACAGAGAGAACATAAAATAGATGCAAGATCCTGCGTTCCTGGTAGATACCTAGCAAGGAGAACAAAAGAAAGACAGTGGCATGCTCCCATCCCAGTGTTTGCTTCTCCAGAGGGTGCTGGCTTTGTCACTGCTTGAGTATGGGCACAGACAGTGTTTCATGCTCTTGAAAGCTTTAGGAAGTGGACAACCAGTTCTGCAATGCAGTGCTCAGGTGTAGGATGGGGCCTCAGCTGGCACCACAGGCAGCACAAACAATAATAAGTGATTGAACTGTCTGTTATGGTATAAGTCTAATTTAACATTGTGAAAATATGAGACTCACTGAAATCAGAGGGATTATATTAGGAGTGCAGTGTTTGCTGCACGGGTTTTTATATTGGTTATATTGGTTAGGTATAGCCTCATTCACTCACTTCAGAAGATTTTTGAGATTCATTAACCTTTCAGAGCGAGTTTTATGCCAAATGTTCATTTTGTCTCAGAGGTTAATTTAATTTGCTAATCTCTACTGCAAACAAAGCAATAGTTCAATTTGAGCAAAACCTTAGGTCATCCTGCAGCGAATCACTTACAGGTGGTTAAAAGAAAGCGGTGTAAGATAGGAAAGGAATTACAGCAAAATGAAAATGCCTCGGAAACTTCAAGAGAGGAACCAATTAGTAAAGCAAGCCAGCATGAGAGAGGTAAAAGCACTGAGAGTGATTCATCTAGTTGTTGAGCCAGTTTTACACCAACATCGTGCAAATGTCTCGATGGAGCTGTTAGTGTAGCTGGTATCTCGAGCCAGCAGTTTCAGTGCAAGGTAATGACACACCTTAGTCTTCACAACTGTTTCTAGTTGAGACTATTTTCCATGCAACTTGGAAGTGGCATTCACATCATATATTCATTTCCACAAAACATGGACCCATAAATTCTGAATAAATTTGAGAGTTTCTTGACACAAAGCCAATGAAAAAGCTCTTTGGGTTTTCAGTTTTCATGGAGAACCATTAATTTAACAGAACTCAGTTTGGGATAATTCAGTTTTCCTAAATAATAGTATTAGGGGTTTTTTGTACCAGGAAATAACAAAACAGTTGGTTTTATATTCAGCTAGCTTAAGCCCCATAACGTTTATTAGAAGTTGCACATATATTTGTAGTCAAAAGGATACACTTTTTTTTAGGTATCTCCAGAAAACCCCTCAATAAACACCAAAAATTTAGAGTTAGGGTTAAACTTCAAAACAATTTAAAAAGTATTTGGTGGAAATATGAGTTTGAATCCATCAGTTACATCCTCCCTTCTCCCCCCCAAACTCTAACCTGAAGTCAGACCATAATTTAAACAGACATTTAACCATAAATTCCTAATAGCTTCCATCATTTGAACTGGACTCACCTAATCTTTAGCCCAACTCCCATCAGAAAGAAGATATGTATGATAACACTCTGCCACTAGGTTTGTCTTGCCATTTATTTCTGAATCTGCTGGCCAGTTTTAAGTCAACCTAACTAAAGGGCTGACCTATCTGAGTTCACATCAATTTTATGGAATGAAGAACTGAACCAGAGGAGGGAAAACTTATTAAATCCTCTGTAAATACTCTAGCAGAAGGAAAGGCTATAGCATCAGTTTGTGCACTATTAGACACCAGAAAAGGTGCACATGAGATAAACTTCTCTTGTATCCCCTGTCATGAATGGAGCTTCAGCTGGAGATCACAGGATACATGGCATTGCCCAAATCCACACAAAACCACAGTTTGTTACTGGATCCCTCTTTCTTGGCGGTGCCTCTTTGGAGTCTACAATGCAGATTTGCTCTGTGTGAAATGCGCAGTAAGTTTGTCTTCCCATCTGTTTGAATATTTCTGTGCACTGTTATGGAGTAGAATTGTTCAGTCTTCTTTGGCTCCAGGAAGGGGAATGCTGTAACAACAAGCTTGGTGTCCTTTCTGGGAAGGAGCACAGAGGGTCTCTCCCCGCCACTGCAGCAGCCACCAGGCAACTGGCCCCATTTGGTGCCTTGGTTAGGGACAGCAGTTCCTGGGTTTTGCCTTCTGGACAATAAAGGCTTTGCCGTTTCTTTGAAGGAAGCAGTATGTCAGTGGTCCCGTTTCTGGTTTCCTTGCCTCCTTCCCAGTGGAGACATTTCTCTATCCATTTTTCTACTGAGGTCCAGGAAGTGTTTTCTGGCTGACCTGTCTGCTTTCCCCATTGCACTATGAATACTTTGCACTATGCAATACATTTTTAAAACACTAGAGAGATTAGACTGTGAGTTCTGGGCCCAAATATCCCTTTTTCAAGGGAGTAAAACCTCACTTGCTGCTTCTACAGCCCTCACAGTACCACTGGTAAATGCCAGTAGCACCTCTGGAATCACAGACCGGAGCATGGAAGCTGCTGGAGCATAAACGCATAGAACTTCACACATGATATGAAGGCCAAGTGACAATGATTTCATGTTTACTTAATTTTTCATCCACTATGTGAAAGCTATTTGCAAAAGCTAATGACGACTCTAAATATCCTTTTGAAACACCAACACCATTGTTGAGAACTGCCAAATTTTGTCTAACTCTCCATTTTTGCTTTGTTTAAATTCATGAAAGGACTATAGATTCCTTCAGTACTATCTGCAAGTGTTCAGCACTTCTCAGGATAAAAAGGAAGGTAAGACATAATTAGCTAAATGCCAATTAAAAAATTAAACCCCAAATATTAGTACCTGTCAAAAATAATCCTGGTAGAGTAATCAGTAGGGGTGTTTTTTTGCTGACCTGCAATATGTTAACAAATGCAGTATGAAAGAGTTGTTATTATGCACAAGAGATTTATAAAATGAAATTAAATATCTCTTTGAAATAAGTGTAAATTCACAGGTATTATTTTAGCCAAGTATCAAATATTTTGCTTGTAGATTTCTGGAGGAAAAGCAAGCAAAACCCACCCTTCAAGTCTTGTTAAATCATTCCTTCAGAGTATGCATGTAAATAGAGCTTGGTTTTTATTCCAGAGGGTTTCAATAAGGATTTTTCAAGGTACGTGTTAGCTCTCTCTTCTCAGTGATGATTCAAGAGAGTAACCACTGATTTAAAAATGTACCAGCTCCTTACAACCAACACTGATATGCTAAAATAATAAGGATTTTATTTTCCTTTTCTCGGTTTTGTGGCACAATTTATTGGAAGATCACACAAAGTGTCATAAGGAATTTTGGTCTTGGAGGAAAAAAAAAGGAACAGAAATGAAACACATTCTTGTATTTGACTTACAGCTTTGTGGGACCATTACGGTTTGAATGGAGTCTAGAGGGTGAGACCTGAGCTGTAGCTAGATGTTAAATAAGAAATACATTTTTGATTTGTTTTTGCTTAGCTTAGTGATGAAGAGACGTAGTGCAGTAAGTGCATTCTGTTGTACAATCCATGACCTCAATGATGAGGGGTAAAATGGGCTTTTGCTGTCAGCTTCTCATCCTATTACAGATTTGAGTTTTACTCCAACATTACTTCCAGTCTAATTGCATTTGACCTGGCATTCTTGCTGTGCTAGTGTCAGGCAACGTATCTGGAGGCGTAAGCAACAGGTAGTATTTATAGAGTAAATATAATTACTTGCTAAACCTTAGAAACGTCAGCCTTATGAACTTCCTAATTTTCATTAAAATACAGGTTTCATTTTACTTGCCTTTGGAGGCAATACAGACAAGGTATTTATGTGCCTTAAGTGGAAGTTTTCTGCATTGAGAAATTAAGCCAGGGAATTAGAAGAAGGTTGCCCTATTTAGTGTAAATTCAAACTAAAAATAGCAGATTGTGGTGAGATGTAAAGACTCATGTGTATGTTTACTCTTAAAATATTGATATATGCAGATTACTGATATCCACATGTTTGCATCTTAAAATCGCAGAGCTGTTTATATATTTGCACAGCTTAGGGAATGTTCTTTTAATTCTCTGCTTCCTTGAATGGGGACAAATTCAGTCTTCAACATAAAAAAATTTTTGCCGTTACAAACCAAAGGTATCTATATCTGTTTGCTTACCTATGCATTACTTACATAAGTTTTTCTTCATTTTGAGAAGGCATTTTATACTTCAGAATGGAAACTTGCAATTCGCTATTTTCTGATATTCTGTTAACACCTGAAATGAAACATAGGCTAGACCTGCTCTTCCCCTGTTTGGGGCAGAGTTTTATTGTCCCATTATCAGCATAATCTATAAACAGTAAAGTGAACATATGACTTTTCATATCTCTAAGGTGATGCCTGGAGCAAGTTGCAGTGTTAGTGTTTTCAGGCTCAGCTCTGCATGACTCGAAGTGCCTCTTTAAGGATGATTGGCATCCTCAGCTTGGGGCTTGTGTTTTCACCCATGAGAGGTGAAACTGTAGAACATTTCAGAGTAGCAAGCTTTGCATTATGCATATCCATTACCCTCCCGACTTAGGAAACGGCAGTGTGTGTGTGTCACAGCACAAGGGGGTGTGTATGCTGACCTCAGTTCTCTCTCTTTCCAGCCATTTTTATGTAACAAACCAAAACAACCTATCTTCAATATGTAAGCTGGTTCATTTTCATAGTGCAATCTTTCCCTTCCCACTCAAACTACAGCATAGCAAAAAGATCTAAGACAACAGGGCATCCACAGCTATGTATTGATTCACATATGTATTGGAAATCTGAAGGTTCATGCCTCTTTTCATTGATGGTAATTTAAATTTAAATTTAAATTAAATTTACTACTCAGGATTCTACTTCATAAAATAAAAAATGAGCTGGTGCAAGATCCACCTACCGGGATCCTCTTGTCATGCAATCCCGTGACTTTCCTGTGATTAACATTCCTACCTTTCCCCTCAAAATAAATTCCATTTTCTGTATTTTAAGCCTTAGCGCAAGATGTTCCAAATAGTATCCCTCCTTTCTCTGGATGCTCAGATGGATGCTTTTACTTATTAAAGAGTATGAATCAATTATTTCTAGGTTTCTGGTAAGTCTTGCCTTTCTTTGACTTTGAGTTTATACTTTTTTTTTTTTTTCTTTATGTAAGGACTCTATTTTTGTCGTGGTGTAACGCTGAACACATAACAAGCACACAGTGATACACACAGGGCTTAGTGAGCCCTGATTCTCAAAGGGAGTGCTAGGTGAACACAGCTGGGATGTCTCCAATTATATGATGAAGTGGCTTAGGGCTCCTATTCTTTTTCTCTGAAATACTAGACAGAAAATGGCTGTGTGCAATGCAGAGCATGTGTGCTGTTAGCCTGTTTATATTCTGGATGTGTCAGACTTCCAGCACATGAGCAGATGAGTTTTCCAGCTCATGTACGTTGAATCTAACAAATCCAGCTCTGCAGTGTGCGGATAGCAGAATGGGCAGGCTCAGAGGATTCATTTCCACAAGGAGAAGTGTGCTATGCATGTGGTTTGCTGTGTGTGGGTCCATTTTTCTGCACATCAAGCAGTTGGGTCAGATCTACCACCAGGATTTCTGTAATCCCTTACAAAACAGTGTCAGCAAGCAAGCAGTGAGTGGCTCTTGCCCTGTAGCTGGCGCAGCAGATGTGCTCCAGGCTTCAGCATTCTGCTGCTCCTGCAAAGGCATCCTCAGGTCTGGATGGCCCCATCTCATGGAGGTTATGTAATTCTACTCAGCAGAGGTGTGGGAGCCACAGAGGAGTCTGGTTTCAGCCAATACCTCCAGGATGTTTTGGCACCCAGGGGCATGAAGGACCCCAATGGGCATCCTGAAATAGGGTGTAAAGTAGGAGTCCATCATGGAGCCCTGGCATCAGTGTTCACTAGCTTTATTAACAGTGCACTTCTCTTGCATGGCAGCATCTCTGCAGTGCTCTGCAGCTTCCTCACGTTCCCTGGGCTCCAGCTGTGATGTTTAGCACAAGACTGGTCCTGAGGTCTTGCTCCTGACTTTATGAACACAATTCCTCCCCCAATGAAAACAGTATGATGCCAGCTGAATGTCAAGGTTTTGCTCTTCACCTCTTAAAACGTCTATGAATGTTACAAAAGCTTGTTGTGCTACATTTTTAATGTGCATCACATCTGTACATCTCTAGAATGATCTGTCTATATGAACAACAGCTGAAACACCTCGATCTGTACAACTGCCAAAACACTTTATGTACATCACATTAGTCAACACAGAAGGAATTGGTTATTTTTATAAGGAAAATGACACCAAGTTGTCTTTCAAATATTTGAAATATTTTTGGCAAATCACGTTTTTATAATCCTTATACAGCTGTTTCATACTAAAACAAAACATTATACTGCACACGATGAACATCCCAAGACCTCTCCTCTGATTTTATTAGCTCCTTTGCACAAACATATGAGAGATGAGACTTAACACAAAAAAGTGCAGTGTGATATAAATCCATGTTTCTGTATGCAGTCAGCTTGTTATGCACCACATGAGCAGTATCAGGGGCTCATGTGGGACCATGCCACAAGGGCATAACATGGAGGCACCCAAAACGTGAGATGAAAGAAGTGGGGGTTGGCTTCTCTCCTGGTGTTGTTTGGCCAGTGGTGAGGCACTGCAGACACTGCAGGTGTCCGACCATCCCAGTACTTCTGCTGTAAAAAAGACTGCAAGGTGTGATCTGTGGAGCTGGTGTGGCTGAATGCAGGAACGGCCAAACCTGATTAGAGCAGACTGTACTTTGTTCATTTTGCTGAAGTGGAACATGCACTGCCAGCAAGACTCAAAAGGCTGATACTTCTTTCTGCCCTAGCAGCCCAGAAACCAGTGATCACTGTGGCACAGCCTATCTTCTTTCCATTTCATTATCTTATTTTCTTCTGTGTCTTGTTATTACCCAGTGGATCAAACCACATTATTATTGTTTCATTGTTGTTCCAGAATACTCATGAAGACAGCGAGTAGATTTACTACAGACTTACACTGCTAGGATTGGTATCAGGATCTGGCACATTTTGTTTGTGAACACTTCTTTTCTTTGCCCTCCCAGCTGGGTGACTTCAGAGCCTGGAAAATGAGAGGCACTATTTTTAATGTCTCATTCAGCAATGTGGTAGAAGTGGCAAATAATAGTTGCTTTCAATACAGGAAACAACATACAGTGCAACTGTTCCTATTTTATAAGTTATTTTTAAAAACCTCTTCATGTTGATTGTAATAATTATTTGTGCTACTGTAGCCCATAAACTTTAATTTATGAGTTTACTATTAATCAGTGCTGTAGTTATAGCTCTTTTTTTGTGTGTGTGTTCGTAAGTGTGTGAGTTTTAAAATGCTAAAGAAGCTACTCAGTAAGGTGTAAAAGGCGATTTGGAAAACAAGTTTTTAAAGAACTTTAATAAAATAGCACATATAAAAAATATACTGAAAAAAAATATCAATAAGACTTACAAATGAAGCACTAAATTGTTACGTTTGCATGGATATCCTTAATCCTTATCCTTAATAAACGAATTTTTTTTTCCTGAAATTTGGCTTGTAATAGATAACTTTCCTTTAACTGGCAAAAAGTTTGCATTAATGCTAAGGCTACAATGCTAGAAAATTTCCAGTTGCTGCTAGGAGATAGAAAGATGTTGCATACTATAGAGGTATCAGAAAATAACTTTTTAATACGGGAAATAACAAACCTTATTCTCAGCTTTGTTCCAAGAAACGGGATTTGGGCTGATTTTGAAAAAAACGCCACTCAAAAATATAATCAGCCAGAGGAAAGTGCTTTGCGTGAGAACATCAGAATTTGGCAGAGAAACAAGCAAATAGAAGCACTCTTATACTGACGTGTTGGACAACATTAATAATGGGAGGTTTCAAATATCATATAAACAAAAGTAATGATACAATTAGACAAATGCTTTTCATATTAAAGAAAAATAAAATTACCAATTGCCTTCTGAGATTGGGGGGTAATGTGCAGGGAGTTCTGGTCCTTCATATTCAACCTTTGAGCACTGGGGTGCTTTGTCATGCTCAAGCTGTTGGAAGAGAAAGTAAACTCCGAGATGGATGGTGAACAGGGTTAGGAGGGAGCCTAAAGCCTGAGCAGAGGACTAAGCTAAACAGCCTTTATTTTTCTGCTACAGAGGGAAAATAGTCACAAATAACTGCTGGCTGAATGCTTGTAATCATGGCTTGGGCTACTGAGCACAGTTGCCTTCACAGATTTTTGTGGAGAAACACCCATTTTCTTTCCTGGGATAAAACTGTTTCTATGAGTCAGATCAGGAGATTTTGCATTAATCCTTTATTTTTGTAAATTATAAAAACACCATGCAGAGTGTGTGTTTGCATAGCTGGCAACTTTATCACACGCTGGGCCAAGCACATGGGGTCTGTGGAAACCTGCTGAGAAAATCCTGAAGAAAGCCTGGTGCTCTAATGCTGGCACAACTTGTGCCAGGCAGAACTGCTGTGGGGAACAGATGAGATGTGCACCCTCTTCACAGCTCCGCTTTGCTGGTTGTTTTCCTTTTGTATTTGGGGATGTTGAGATGAAGAGGAAGACCCAGACCCATGTAGGAGTAATTAAAAATTCCACGGGGATCTCTTCCCCAAGCTGCTTATTTCCCTATGCACTCTCTTAAGTGGCAAAGAAACCCCAGGAGCTTCCAAGTCGGCTTGAGAGGATGTTAATTATGATTGCTATAAATACAGAGCAGCTCTGGAGTGGTTAGTGTTTTTGTTCTTTTCATCTTTATCTCAGAGACAAGAAGCTGAGGAAGTGCATACCCTGTCCCTGACCTGTGTGTTCCTGGATATGTGACTGGAGGAAAACCTTCAGCACAGAGCAGAGCGGTCTGAGGGAAGAGGTAGAGGGAGAAGGGTTGCAGAGCCAGAAAAGCTGTTGTTCAAATAGAAGCAGGAAGATCATCTAGCTGTGAAACTGCTCTTTTAGTGCTTTCTTTTTCCACAAAGGTGGTGTTTTCTCACTGTCATCAGGACATGAGAAATCCCCACTTCACTATCTGCTGTTTGGTGCTGAACATTCAACCAAGAGCTTATCTTTTTTTTTTTTGTGAAAGGCAATTCTAAGGAAAAATGCAAAACTATTATGTCTTATATTGGTGTCTGAACCCTTTGACAAAAAGGTACAGCTTCCTACCAGAGGCATCTCTTTTTTTTTTTTTCTCCAGGCTGAAACTATTATTCTGCTACAGAAAGCAAAGCATTTGTCTCCCTTCTCGTAAAAACTCCACCCATTTTAATAGGAAAAGAGAAACTTTTAGCTTCTGGTCCCCATCCAGACCTTCACAATCTTGCAATGTGTTTATCCTGGAAAATAGGGAAATGTATGTATTTACCCCATATTGCAGATGGATAATTAAGGCAGGAGTCGACTAAACACCCTCGATTGGAGCCCAGCTCAGCAGCCCCAGGATCAACACCGAAGTTCATGAACCCGGGCTAGGAGTTATGCTCAAGCTGCTGCAAAGCATGGAGGAAGTGATGCTCTGACAGCCAAACACCCACATCTGTGAGTGTCTGTGTAGACCCAGAGCTTCTGCTCCCACCATCACCCTGTCAGTGACACCCAAACACGAATAGCTTGAGGGTACTTTACTTGGAGAAGGTGACATGTGTCTGCAAAATGCCTTTAATGCCAGGCATAGCATAGTTCTGCCCTTTGGTAGCGCAGTGTGCCTGGTCATTCCTGGGAGGTTAAGGAAGGAGAGTGCTGCAGGGAAAGAGCCCATTTCCTCTATGCTTTGTGACAAACCCTGGGGACCTTCTCTCCTCCCAGATGAGTCGGGCTGGGCTGTGCACGCTCACATCTACACCCTCTCCTCCTTCCCATACGAGAGCATTGCTCTCCCCTGCTTACCTGTCCCCTGCTCCTCCCAGCAAGCCATCAGAGGGATAGTGCCAGCAGTGGCAGCTCCTGCTGCAGGGATGTTCGAGGAGGCTGCTGTGTTTGTGTTGGGGAAACATGGAGAAGGAGGTAGCTGCCAAGGCAGGCAAAGGGGGCTGTGGAGACAGATGGCTGTGCGCACAGGGAGCAGTGCCTGTGCGGGGAACAGTGTGTGGGAGGTTGCACAACTCGGAGCTGCTTTCTCCTCAGCAGTCCAGGCTGGATTACTGCTGTGGGCACTTACACGATGATAACAATCTCCTTCCCTGTATGACTCTGCTAGTTTGGGGTGGCCACACAACCAGTGACCTCCCGACATGCTTTATCTCTTCTTTCTACCCTTTGGTTTTGATTTGAGATTTTTCTGGATGCAACACTCCTTTCTGATTATTCTGGAAGCTGTTGGGGGATTTGTAACAGCAATAATATATGGTAGGTTTGGCTGGGAAAATTCTATTTAACAAAAAAAGTTGAGGTTTGGAAACTTATTTTTGTTCTCTGTTGAAACAAAATCAAAGTCTTCCAAAAACTGTTTTGGGAACGGAGCAGAGCAATCTGTTAGGGACCCACTGGGTGGTAGGAGTTCCTTGTTTGGAGCTGAGCAGAACAGGATTATGGGTCTTCGTCTCTGTTCCCCTAAAAGTGGGCCCTAGGCAGGGACTTTTCAGAGGTGCTGCTCCTTTGTCCTGGTTCAGACTAGAAATTCCATCCTGGATGTCATTATGGAAAACCAATATATTTTTATTAGAAAAATTTCATTGTAATGTATTTGTATTTTCTTTTGAAGAACTCCAGGTCAACCTGAAGTTGAGGCCATGCCACAGAAATTAAGTTCTGCAGGTTCTCAGCATGCATTTCACTTTTCTTCTAAGCATGTGTTAGGCTACATAGCTTAACTTAGTGTTTATTTTTTTAATTTTAAAATGTGCCATTTACAAAATAACAATATAAATCAAAAGCACAGCCACTGAACTTCTGTGGGAAACGGCCTGGCTTGCCTCTCAGCCACTGCTTGCCAGCTTCACTTCAGAAAGTCATCTGGCTCTGGAGCTGCCTTCAGAAATGTGCTGAAGGGATTCCAAGGCATGTACAAGATTAGCAAAATCATTTCAGGAGCAACAACAACACAGATCTCCACCTCAGGGCCCAGTCAGGCTGGAGGGGTGAGCCAACAGCAATCTTGTGAAATTCAA
Organism: Pachycephala philippinensis; assembly: GCA_013397055.1. Taxonomy (NCBI): domain Eukaryota; kingdom Metazoa; phylum Chordata; class Aves; order Passeriformes; genus Pachycephala; species Pachycephala philippinensis. The sequence continues at coordinate 241,220 of VWZT01001708.1, forward strand.
GGAGGATCAATGCAAACTCCTGGACCTCTGAGGGAAAAGCCCTGCAAGGGTAGAGGCTGGGGGTGACTGGGCTGGGGAGCAGCTCTGTGGGAGGTGCTGGTGCCCTGGAGCATCATGACCCATTCAGGAGCCAGCAGGCACCAGACATGGTCCATCCATGCATCTGGGGATTGGATTAACCCCCCTACTCTGCACTCATGAGACCATGGCCCTATACAGTGTCTGATTTTGGGGCTCCCTCAGTACAAAACATGGACAAGCTGGTGTACATTCAGTGAGGAGCCCCCAGGGTGCTCAGGGCTGGAGCAGTTCCCCGTGAGGAGAAGTTGAGGAATGGGCTGTCTAAGTGTGGGGCAGAGATGGCTCCAGGGGGGCTGGAGAAGAGTGGGCCGGTTTCTCACAGCAATGGAACAGCAACATTTATTTTGTTGTTATGTACTCCATTTCTCATAAAACTGTACAGTAACGGTTCTGTGACTTGTCAGAGCTGTATTCTGACAGTCCTAGAAAGAAGGGGCCACTTAATGTGGATGGAAAGAGAGGATATTTCACTTCCCCTTGGCAAAGGGAAGAGTACAGCCTGGGGAGCCACAATCCCTTACCTGAACCCCTGGCTTTTGAAGCTGCCCCGTGGTGGAAGACATATATCTATATTACATTTTTTAGAAGGATGCAGAAAGTTTTGCTGCCACATACACTCCACTGGAGTGGGAAAATACCCCCTGGAAAATGCCAGTATTTTGTTTAAACCCACAGAGAAATTTCACACCCCCATACCTCCCCACCCACAACTGCCTCAGTGTGTCTCCTAATAACATGGTCTAGCCCTAGAGATGGAACAGATCTATAAGTTCATCTCATCAATCTCTCTTCTAATTCAGAATTGTGTCCTACAACAGGTAATTTCAAATGATTTCATTAGTAAAGTTTGAACAGATTCCTGTTTTCCAATTTCTCGAAATACTAATCCCCAATAGATGTCACTGTTCAGTAAACGTCACATGGAGAAAATTACTTTAAGGGATACCACTGTTAAGAGAGACCAGTTATGTTGCACTATCTTACATCTTCGACTGGTGAGAAAAAGTAAAGGGTACATATTCCTTTCAGAGTGAGGGAGGATTTTCCTTCATTGGCTTTGTTTAGTTTTTACTCATTGTATACACGGTGGATATTTATATCATGATCCTAGTCTTAATGTAATAAAATCAATTTGAACTCAATTTCTCAGTCTTTGATTGGATCAATCTCTTTGCAAATGAATCCATTGTAAATGAATTTACAGCATGAGGCTTTTTTTCTCATTTGTCGTAAAGTGGTCTTATTTCACTATCAATCACATATGACAGGCATGATACAGATTTTCATGCAGGTGGGAGACCACTTTGCCCATTAGGGGCCATTAATGACATTTATTCCACATTTCACAGAAGGCTTTTGTTGTAATATCACCTCTAATCTTATTTTCCATGTCTAACAGGAAATATATTAATACTTGCTTCTTAAAGAAATGTTGCAGCTTCTTCTTGGTGTTGCCCTAGGCTTATCTTCAGCCATGTGTTCTCTGGGGCTGAGAACATGCTCAGCATTTGGAAGAGATGAGCTGGGGACTTAGAGTGAGAAACGTTTCCATCTGAGGGAAAACCAGACTGCAAGACTCTGCTAAAAATTTCAGCCCTTGAAAGTTGTGAGGCTTGCTGAACTGGGGTTTTGTTTCAGCCCCGGAAAATGACAGGAATCCGTTGTGCAAATTGTGTGCAGATGTGGGGCTGGGTATCACACATAACCCACATTCTTAGCTGTTTGCATGTCAGATTTCATTTGCAGACCATATCCAATTTTCAAATTGCACTCTCTTTCTTTTTCAGTTGCAGAAGTGGCGGCAACTGCGGTCAATTCCCGATGCTCCCTGGATGGTGGAGGGGGATCCTGCTCAGGAAAGAAGTTTTTTTCTTGCCTTGTCCCCACAGAAGGGATGGAGGAAGAGGGGGAGAGAGGAGAGAGCACAGCACACCCAGTCTTGTGGGTGCACTCCATTCCTTTGTGATGGATGTCCTTCCCTGCTGCCCCAGGGCTGGATTCCCACGTGTGCCCACAGGGCTGGGGAGAGGGCCAGTAGGACCATGACCATGCCGTGCCCCCACCTAAACTCCACAATGTGACACGTCCATCTTACATTCTCCTGTGAACATGTGGTTGCCTGTGCTGCACAGTAAAGCTGGAAGAGAAGGCAAAACTGGGTTACATCAAGGCTGGCTGATTCGTAGTTTTATTCTGGGTATGGTTTCTTACATACACAGAGTATACTATCTACCAGCAAAGCATTCCACTTATCCCAGGGAGGGCTGGGCTGTTCCAATGTATCTTATATAGAGCACATTTTTGTTGTCTGCAATGGATAGAGATGAGCCTTGAGGGAATTGATAAATCTCATGCCGAGAAATTTTAACTTAGACATGCATAAGGAATAAATTAATTTTTAATACATTTTTCAAGAAGCACTTTTTTGGCTCAAGACCATCATGCCTGGTATGTTTATAAAGGCACACGTAGCATGCTCCAGTTAAGAGTCTGTCAGTGTTTCCATTGTAAACCCTATTTTCAGAGGCTTATATTATAATTTCAATATAAAACTCAATCCAGGCAAGAAAAAACTGGCATCGGTGTTGGCCTGGGAGTGATGTTTTCTTAATGATTTTTTAAATTTAGTTTTTCTCTTATCAATGCTTGATTACTGCTGATTAATAAGAATACTTTAATCTTTAGTCATTGTTAGGCTTTAAATCAAAACATACCTTGTAACCTGGTGTATAAATGAACTTCTGTGTTTTTTACACTTGCACAGCTTAAAAACATTTCCAAAGAGCTAATTTGTATTTTGTAAGCCATTAACTATTTTTCTGCAATGTCCTACTATAGCATTTAGGAAAAATTATCCCAAGTAGGAACTGGTACCACACAGTCCCCCAGAAGCTCTCCATCTAGGCCCCCAGAAGTGCTATGGGGTGTTTTGCAGTTGGGACTCCTGGCCCTGCTGTGCAGCTGTTGCAGTCCTGCTGGCAGGTGATGGATGGTGAAAGCTCACTGGGTGAAGTTCAGCTCTCCAGCAGAGAGCAGGCTTAATTGGCATCACTGAGAGGCAGAGACCAGTGTACACACCAAACGCAGTTTTTTCCTTCTCTTAAACACACACGCTCACGAGACCTCCACAGGAAAAGAGGGCTCACAGTTATATTCATGCAGTGTAAAAAAGGCTAATATTAGTTTTAAATATAAAGCTTTTTTATTCAATATCTGCTCATGAAAGCAGAAAAATCCAATGTTAACCTAATGATGCAGTTTTACCCTTATCAGCTTCTTTTTGCCCACAGGCTTTATAAAAGTCCCCTAGCACTGGGTAACGTTATATACCAAATGTGCTGCCTACAGTACCTCAGCACAACAGGGCAGATTAAGGACACAGTTTCCACCCACCCTTTGAAGATTTATGTCAGATCTTTTAACCTCCTGTGAAAACAGTTTGGTGATTTAATTCTTTTTATGATATTCAACAACAGCTTTCATACTTCCACAACCACTATGTAGCTCTGATATCATAAACAGTCATAAACTGAGCCAGACTTCTCCATGTTGAACCAAGCTATGACAGAAAGCAATGGTTCAAGGATTTGTGAATTTTCTTTCCTGACAGTTGGGGTTCACAAAACTTGTTGAGTTCGCAAACTATTCCCTCCCCTCTAATCCTCTTTTCATCCTAATTTAAACAAACAAATATGCTTGGGGTTTTTTGTGTGTTTCACATTAGAATTGGGCTTGACATTCAAGACTGACACATATGGAGACCATAATACAGTGCAACGTGTCTGTGGCCCACTAGTCCTTCATCTCCCCCGTTGGGCTGAACTGCACACGTTAGGAGTTTCAAGACAGCCTCCCTAAAAGACTCGCCTGAGTTATGGACAGATACTGAGCTTTCCAGGTTTTATTCATCAAAGAAAGCCTACCTAGATGCATTTTGGGCCTCCTTCTGTAATTTTCATATGCATTACAACCGTGAATGGATGTATCACACACTACATTACTGAGCAGTACTTTTATAGTCGTGGAGCTGAATCAGAGAGAGATTAAATGACTTGGTGAAAGTCACACAGGAAATTTGTGACAGAGTCAAGAATTTCCTGGAAGCCAACCTAGTGTTTTCAATTACTATTTTTCTAGTTCTTCTTTGGCAGTATTCAAAGTAGAGGTGAATCCTGTGTTGAGTATTCATTTCTGTATATGTAATCATTAAGAGAAGATCTGCAGACCTTTCTCCAAAGGGCAGCTCTAAGGAGAGAAAGGAGACAAAGGGCAAGAGAAAGGACTCATTAGCTGCACCCCACGCACGTGTCAAAAACTAAAACACAGAGCCAGTAATGCGGTGAGCTCCAGGCCACACAGGAAGTTTGTAGCAGAGACAGGGAATTTAATCTACATCCCCTGAATCCCAGTCCAGGCTTTCAACATCTTCCTTAACCAGTTCATATTTCATATGATATTCAGTCCATACCTTATAGTCTTGGAAATTCTTTATTTATTTATTTTTACACTCCCTTCCTCTCTGAAATAATCTAATCCAGGGACGTTTGCACTGAACTTTTGAACCTTTCATGTTTAAGTAGATTCAAAATTTAGCAAACTGTGTTTTCATGTTGTTAATTGGAATCACTCTGCCTGGACCTTTTAGCAGCCTCCACATGGTTAACTTCAAACTCCCATGCCAGCCTCAAAGAAAAAAAAACCCAAACACATCAGGTCCCATTAAATGTGTTAAACGTTTTAACTGTACAAAATGTGGAGCGAGGTAGATCTTTTGAAAACTGAATCGGGAGAATGACAGGCGTCTGTGTATATACTTCCTCCTGCCTGGGCTGAAGGTCATTATTTTGAACTAATAGCTGACCCCTTTGGCCTTTGGAAGGCCATTATGTTTAATGGCCTGAGCTAATTTGTTGTGCTACAAGGTTGGCTGATCCTTTTTTTAATCTGCACCTTCTCCTGCTCTTGTGGGGAAAGTAACTGCTCTGATATAATCCAGTTGGCACCAAATTGCCTAAAGGAGGGAACAGGCAAGCAGGTAGGAGACAGGACTATACAGTAATTTACTGAGGATTGACTTTCTTGCCAAAAAATGAACAAAAAAAAGAAAAATAAAGGAAAGGCAAAACATATGTATACATGTGCACACACTTGCATGTGCAAAGAGTGTAAGAGAGTGAGAGAGCAGGAGAGTGAACCAGGGCAGAGGGAATGGAAAAGAGGGAACAGGGGAAATTGTGGTAAAGACACATTTTCACCAGCAAATCTACCTTTTTAACCACATTTTCCTTTCTTTGAGACACTTTGGAAGAATAACACCCACACCATTTGCTGCCAGGAAACAGAGATAGTTTTGTTAGTACTCTTTCTCACAAAATCAAGTACCTATTTGAAAAGCAAAATGCCTTTGCCAGCCATGTGTGCCCATGTATCTTCTGGCATTACTAAACAGGCTGTTGTGAGTGATACAATTAAAAATCAGCTAAAATAGAAAGCAAACACATAAAGAGCATCAGCTGTTAGTCACATTCTCAGAGGGGAGGCAAAATCTCATGGGGTGCTGCTCTCACAACATTTGCACAGACAGCACTGTTTTTGTCTCCGTGAAACCTTTCTTCAGGTCCTCAGCCCAGGAGGGAGCAGCATTGCTCAGATGGGGTTTGGGGCTCCACTACCAGCAGGGCTGGGGTTGCAGGATTTCTGGGCAAAGAGGAAGACAGGCTCTTGTCCCTTCTCTACCCTCAGCATTTTTCCTCTGCTCCAAATGGCTGTGTGTCACAGAGCCTTTCTGTTTTAGCTGATATAAATTTGCATTTGCTCCTTCCGTTGCTGATCCTGGTCTTCTGCACACATCCTGTGCCCTGGGTAAGGAGCGGGAACACAATGAAAAAATGTCAAATCAGCAGCAAACCGAAGATTTTACAGCTTACAGGAGCTCGCATGCAGAGGAGCAAAGCTGCTTTACATATGTGTGCTTTTGTGTCTGCAGTCACACATGCATGAAATGCCCTAGAAATGCGCACAGCATGACCAACTATTGCAAATCACAGGTCCTTGTTCCTCCCTTTTCCCACTAATTTTCCACGGTCTGCTGGTCTTGCTGATATCTTGTCTGACGTGCTGTGGTTGGCTGTTCGGGGAGGCTTGGACACTGCTTCGTATCTGTGCTGTGCAGAGAACTGCAGAAGTGACAGGGCCTCGGAGCTGTTGCAGTGGTGTTTTCCCCCATCTGCACCCATTGCAGCTGGCAGCAAGCAGTGCTTCCCTCGAGGCTCCAGTCCTTCCCTCCGGGGCTTCAGTTCTTTCTGTGCTGGAGCCTTCTGGCTGCGGGTGATGAAAGTCACAGACATCCCTGATCCTGTCATTGAGGCTGCCCCCCCAGGCAGTCCTGTCCTGCCAGCAAAGTCAATGGAAATGCAGTGTTTGTTTCCATGGCCCAGCCTTGAGTCGAGGTCTGTCCCTATTAATGGTGTCTGGGCTGCCGTGACTAAATTACCTACAACAGTAGCCTTGACATTCAGGGCTGGGATGGGAAGCTTAACCTGATAAGCTCAGGTGTCTGAATTCTTAAATATATGAGAATTATGCTCTTGTACTTAATTAAAAAAAAAAAAAAAAGGCCACACAGATTAATTTCTATTCCATTTCTGGCCCTCACTCAGTCCCAGAGGTTCCCTGCATTTGCTGTGATGGATGTTAAAAATCACAGCTGCACAGGGGAAGGGTTTCTGGTCCAGTGTTCCCAGGATACCATGTGCCTCCCCATGTATGGAAAGGAATATCCCTGTGGGGCAGCCCAGGATGGTGGCCTGTGCTCGGTCATGGATCCAAGTCCTTGGGCAGATTCCCTGTGCACTGGAAATCTTCCCCTGTCCTTGTAGGGCAGGTCCCCCCTGGCTTTGGACTATCAGGACAGCACAGGCCCCAGGATCTTGTTGCCCCATTGTTTGTCGGAGTGTGTGCACCTCAGGTATTAAACACTCCTCTAATCTTTCTATCTATATCAGCCTGAAAATTTGCAGTACTACCCTCTTCAATTTAAGCAATCAATTGAAAAAGTAATTTAAAAAGCAATTTCTTGCAGCAACTTGGTAAAAAAAAAGTTAAAAATCAAGATCTAAAAATTATCTGTCTGAAACAGCATGACAGCATGTCTCATGGTTTTGCCATGTGTGCAGCAGTGTTATAATGGTTTTCTCGTCTTTTTTTTTTTCTTTTTTTCTTTTTTTCTAATTTCTCTCTAAGATCTTTGGGTTTCTAATATTTTGCCTTATAATGTTCCCACAAAAAATTTCCCATGGTAGACTGAGTACCCTAGCAAAATATAAGGCCTCCTGCAGGTGGTGCTACAATGCTGCAAGTATTTTTAATTAGAATAGGCACAAAAAAATGCCTCCATTATCGTTTTCTCTCACTTTACAACAAATGAAAATCTCTGTGTGGGAAGTAGCTCATTATAGGCAGCCAAGTTCAAACTAGCTTCAAATGAAGATGTACAGGTAAAGCATCTGGGAGACCTGGACCTAACCCACTCTCAGTAGCAGAACTCCACTTTCTCAGCACAGCTAGCAGTTGAGACATATTAAGAAAATCATTTCTTCTCCCCCGGAAATTCTGAAAAAAATTTTTGCCTTATTCTCCAATGACTTGTGCAGTTAAATGTTGTGGTGCAAAATGAGGCTGTAAGATGTCATGTAACTGATGGGTTAGTATCTTACACTGCATATTAGTGTAGGAACGTACAAGCAACAGACAACTGAAGAAAAATGGTTAAAAAAACCCTTAAATGTCTACTAATCAAAAAATCTTCATATTTTATGACTCTCTAATTTTCCACATACTGGGCAAAATAGCTTGACTTAGCCAGACTAACCCAATGGGCAACCTCTGAATAGACACAACCAGTATTCATTCCTTTTTGCCTTTAAATGGCATTGGATAGCCCAAAAAAATGAAGCCATTATGTAGGAAAAAAAAGTTAACCTGTGGAGCAAAATACTTCCATTTTAAACCTTTATAATTTCAATGATTTTACAAGAAAATTGTTGTTCTACAGATTTTCTTGTCTTTAAATGTGTGTCTTCTTTTTCCTCTTTCTTGCCTGCTGAAATTTTGTTTCTCTTTTATTTTTTTTTTTTGTCTGCTTATGGATTTACTTGTTATTGTGAAAGGAAATAAAAGGAAAACATAAAAAGGGGAGAAAAGCAAAACAATTACCTTTTCCGATTAAACATGAAACAGTTTGCTTTCAAGTATCCTTTGCTATTGCTTTTGCCTTCCATTTTAGTTTTTATCCCAAACATGTTCATAAGTCATTCTTTTCCTTTTTCTATGAAAATATGTTTTGAAGTGTGTCTGCTTGCTAGTCACAAACTGTTGCAATCCTTGTAGTTAAGATAACCTGGCATGGCATCCTGTGAGGTTACCCCACTTGCATTTGCTCAGGGAAAGAAACAATTAAGCCATCAACACAAATGCATCTAGGGCTGTCAAATCAGAAAATAAATGAAGGTTGAATGATGATGTAGTAGCAACACTTCTATAAGAAACAGCTGCAATTAAATTAAAAATGCAGTGACAATAATTAAAATATATGAAATATTTCTTTCAGGTAAGATTTAATCTTATGCTTCAGTGTGATTTTGTATTTTTTCTCTTTCTTATGTACAGCACCTGAAACTTCCCAGGGAATTTACAGGGAGAGGCATTGATTTGGAGACAATAACATCTTGCTCCCCAGTGGAATTACCAGAAAAGTCAGCACAGGTACAATATCCATTTATTCTTCAATCTCTCATTCTCAGAGAGGTATAACATGTCTGGGTTGGCACGCCTATTAGCAGTTCAACAACAAATTGGGTTTTTTAGAATTAGAGAAGAGGTTGCTTCTTATAAATTGAAAGTCTATTAGTACCCACCAGTTGAACTAATAGGATGTTGTGTTATACACATCTATTTCCTTGCAATGTGCTACTGTGATCAAGAAAATACTCCTTATTTAATGTAATATTAGCACTGCCACAAAAGACTTCTAATTTTTTTTCTTGAGGTGAAACCCTGCATGCAGATATGGTTTTAAAACACACAAAACAATACCTATCACCAAACAACCATATCTTCTTGAAAGATCAGATGCACAGAGGAAACGCAGAGGCATTTCATGAGGTTTCTTTGAAAAAGTCTAATCTTCAGAAGAAATTTCTAATGAAAATAGGTCAATAGAAAGATTCAGTGGCTGCATATGCACACCTTCTGCCCTCTTGGGAAGAAAGCTTTGCCTTAGAGTGTTATCAGTTAATTTTTGGAGACACTAACCTTGGGGACTGTTCATATGGATACTCTTTATGGCTTTCTTGAAGCACATCATTATGTCCTTGAGGGTAAAGGAATGACACCGAGTCTGGACTCAGCACTCCAGGGGTTTCTGCATCAGCAGGAGATCTCTCTGGTGGACCCTTCCTCTAAGACTGGTCTATTTTATGGCTCCGTGCCTTTCTTTGGATGAGTCCCAGAGCTCTGCATGGGTCACACCACACATGCAAGATTAGAGGGGGACATCTGGTTAGCTGAGCCCAAGGGGTTTATGTGGTACCTTGTACTTAGCTGCTCAGTGCTGTGGAGATTGAAGTGATTTATGTGCACAAGCACACAGGGGACCTCCCAGGCAGGGACACAGAGACTCGGGTCCCACTGACTGGGAGAGTTTGAATGAAGCCCATGTTGGGTTCAGACACTTCATGTAACATTGAGGCCACCATTAGAAGAAATTGCCTTTTTTGTGGATTTATTTTTCTGTCTTACGTAACATTACTTTCCATAGTTATTTTTATCACTGACATGTAAATATCATCACAGAGTTTAAGTGAAGGCCAGCTACTGGTTGTAAACCTTGTAAACCACTATTATTATTATTATTATTATTATTATTATTATTATTATTATTATTACTACTACTACNCAGAGTAAATTTTTAGTGACTGGAAAACAACCTACTGTATCTTTACCTGTGAAGGAAATGGTTGTGCTGTCTCCTTGGTGAAGCTACTTTAAGATACTTCTGGAGCTTATCATTTAATGGCTATACCAATTTTAAACAGGAAATGTGTTACT